>JAZKJV010010102.1:1200000-1708073 GCA_037367405.1 Ottelia alismoides
AGATTTTATTGTTGTTGATTTTTGGTTTTGTGGTTTTTATTTGTATTTTATATGTCAAATACAATATCCATATATAATTAAAAATATAATATTGAAAATATGTACAAGAAAATAAATAAATAATATACATAGCATACATAGGTATAATATACAATAACACCCCATTTATCCACACTTCACACCTTAACTCCGATTTTATGAAACCACCTCCATTTTAAATATTATTTAATTTGGAGTACAATTAAAGTGAGTTTGATGAATTTTAAGTATTAGTGAAGGAAATTATGATCTTATGAGTTTTGTTTTGTGGCTTTTCCAGAGTATTGTTATTTACGCAATGTACACTAAGAAAACAATTTTATTTGAGATTAATTTGAGTATGAAAAAATTAATGAAAAGAATGTTTATTACAGACGACGAATATATACAAGTGATAAATGATTTTTTTGAAAATTTGGTATTTTAGACCACATCTCCCCCTTCTTTATTCCTTATTGATTAGGTCAGGTCTTGACCTATTCTCGGGGTCTGAGTCAGCCTGTACTTATTGCATATATATATAGTTTTATTTTATTTAATTTTCCTTTATTTCATTAGTTATTTATTTTCGGCTGAAAATAGTAATAAATATACAATATTTACACAAGAATTAGGGTTACTAAATGAATGGATTTATCTATATGTACATGTGTGTTATAAGGGAGTTTAAGCTAAAATAAATGAATAAAGATGATGAAATACATATCCGTTGATGTTATAGATGGATGTAAGATGTATAGATTTTGTGAAGAGAGTGAATCGAATGGAGCAGTGTGTCGAGAGGGAAAAATGGAGGAAGTGGGAGGTTCGAGGAGCTCTAACAAGTGAGAGGCGTTATAGGGGCAGTTGACCTTGGGTCAACAAATACGAGGCTCTCATTGGTCCACGTCCTCCACTAGAGGATAAAATAGGGAAAAATACAATAAAAAAGAATAAACTAAAATAAAAATGAATTAAATAAAAAAGCTAAAATATGAAAACTATTTATTATTTTATGTACAATTTTTCATGATTATTATTAAATTTTACCACTTTATTTATTATGTGTTGATTTTTACAAGTGTACTTATAGGTATATTTACCAATGTTTTATGGTGTTTTATTTTTACTTTGTATTTTTTATTTTATTATTTTATATAATAATTTCTATATTTATAATTTATTTAATTACATAGTGATGATCCAAAAACCGATGGGGTTGAGATGGGAAAAATATGTTCTCAACCAATCGATTCGGTCAACGAGAAAATTATGTAAACCACTTTAAAGAAATATTAAGCAATGAAATGTAAGCGACCTTCGCTAATAAATTTACCTTGTATAGTGACCAGGGTCGAACACAAGGAGCACAATTTAAAAGCTTAGCAGTCAAATTTCTAAAACAAAATTTTTAGTGATTTTTTATTTTTCAATTTTTTTGAATTTTCAGATAAAGCACATATCACAATATGAACAAATAGATAAAAACACCTACACCACACTCTTTTTGTATTTATCAAAATATTAAAAAATGCTCGGAAAATCTTTAGAAAATGTTTTTGTGTTTTATATGTTTTAAAAAAAATTGGTAATTGTTTCAAATTTTTCTGATGTTTTGTGATTTTATAAAAATCAAACAGTGGAAATAAAAGTGAACAGTGCTGAGGCAAGAGTATTTTGCAACTTAAAAAGATATTAATGCCCAAAACTCTTGGAAATTATTTTTAATCAAAAGTACAATTAAATATCTACAAATAGAGACTAAAATCAGAACTTTTGGATTTTTCTAGATTTTTTTGCCATTTTTCTAAGATTTTTAATTTTTCGTATTTTTTTGGGGTTTTATAAATGACTAATGCACGAAAATTGAATAGAAATTAAAGGACAATAAAATACACCTACACTATTTTTTGGAATTTTAGGCCATTTTCGAATATTTATGATTTTTTTAAGTCCAGACAGAGAAAAAGATAATGTTTTTGATTTTTTAAAAATCAAATGGTGATGAAATGCGATGAAAATTTTATACAATGATCTCGGACGTATCACGAGCATTCACAAGATTTTGCAGAATTTTTAGAGCATGAAAAAACATTTATTTCATCAAAAAGAACATTCAATTGAAGGTCTGTATAGACATGACTCACTTGCAATTATTTGAAGTTTCTTCACAAAAATGCAACAAATAATAAAAAGTGGGTTAAAATGAAATTACCCCACAACGCACGTGCATAACACATGTCAGGCTGAGAGTAGGAACTTTTCTGAAATTTATAAAACCTCCACGATTGGTTAGGCAATTTACCCAAAAGATTTTTTTTTAAATCCTAGGGTTTCTTGTGTTGCTTCGTATCTTCTTCAACAAAATGGGAGGGGAGATGATGCTGCCCCTTTTAGATCTAGAGTCGGGCGGAGGCGCGCGAATCTGGATCTTTGGGTGGAGGAGGCTTCGCGAGACGGTGACGGCGCGCTAGGAAGCGATGCTTTGAGGATTTCAGCAGTGACGCTGGGCGGGGCTCCACTGTGGCGGCGACGGGCATGGGCCAGTGGTCGACTACGGGTTGCGATGGTGGTTCGGTGCATGCGGGCTTCCTGGCGGTGATGGCGGGCGAGCGGGGGACGTTCGGGAAGGCGTCGTTGGGCGACAAAGGAGGCTACGTGGGCCAGCGGGGACCGGCTCTCGTGTTGTGCTGCCGGCGGCCACGAACGGAGGCTTTAGCGGGGGAAACACGCGTCGTCATCTTCAAAGCTTGTGGAGCATGCTGCCTCACGCGGTGGAGTGCGAGCGGGACGGAGGAAGACGATGGAGGCGTACGCGACTGCAGATTATTTTAATTTTTTTCATTTTTTATATGTAAACAGAGATAAATGAAAACACTGTTTTTTATTTTTTTAAACAAAAACAGTAAACAAGAGGATATACTTTTTTTTATTTTTTTATTTTTTTAATTTTCCTGCAAAAATAAATGTTAAGATACAACAATTATGTATTTTTTAATTATTTTATATTTATTTATAAATAAAGTAGGTGGCGTGAACGGTTGTCGATCTTATCATAGTGCAAGATAGATCCATAGATCGGAGCATCGTGCATGGTTGGATATGAAAGGTTGTGAGAGATAGAATGAGAACGTGTGTGGATCGGGAAAATGAGATGAAAACTCGGATTCAGATGATAAGTGTGATGGATATTTTTGGGATGTTAGGATCTAAATTTTAATGAAATCGAAGCAAAAATTAAATCTACGAGTTATATAAGGAAAATGACGTGAAATAAAGTTGGATCTCACCTATGGATTGGATATGCCCTGATGGCCTCGACGAGGGCTGAATCGTTGTCATTGACGGCTCGAGGATGGGCACCCTTCTTCGACAAGATTGCTCTTGGAGATCAGGCTCCTTTCCACCAAAGATTGATCAAATAGTAATGAAGGAAGAGGAAGCCCATAAAAAGAGAAGAAAAAATAAAAAAGGAAGGTATATACAAATGAGGAATGTATTTAGTGGTGATATAAATAATTAATTTGATTAATTATTTAATTATTTAATTAATTACAAATTTCAGAATTGAATAAAACAAAATTAATTAATTAATCTACAAAAATTAATAAGCCACCTTAATGGGGGCTATTAATGGTATAGAATAATATCTTTATATACAAGGTATGTTTTCAAATCAAATAATGAATAAATTAAATAATTAAATAATTAAATAATTAAATAAAAATTTCATAATTAAATTAAATTAGTTAATTAATGTTAGATATTTACTTTTTTGTGATCTATATGTAAGGAAACTATTTGTATACAAATATTATGTACATATAATACATAATACAATATACACATGTATAAATAAGGAAATATTTTTTTAATATTTTTTATTTAATTTTTTAATTTTTAGTTATTATTATTTTTTAAATAATGAAGATAATATTTACAATTATGTACATTATGTATAAAACATAAATATGAATGAATGTATACAATAAGTATGTGGTAAATTGCACAAACAACCCTAGAAAACCGACTTTTCAACCGTAGCTCCAGAAATTATGAAATCAAGGCCATTTGAAAGATAATTTAATTTAGAGTATAATGGAAGTGAGTTTGATTCAATTTGAGCCCGTTTGGAGACGGAATTAGTCTTTCAATGATTGCTTTACGTCTTTCTCTGAGTGTGATTGTTTGTATTCTGTACATTATTTTACTTGGCAATTATTTTTATTATTTACAAAACATCTTTATTTACAACTTTTGTTTAAAAAATATTTAATTTAAGGTCAAACTATGTACAAATAAAATAGTACAAGTTTTATATAAATATATAGGGAAAAATTTATAAATCAGGTCAAGTCTTGACCTTCTCTCGGGGTGTCGATCAGTCGGCATTTATATCATAAACACATCCTTTATTTTTCTTTTCTTTATCTTTTCTTCTTTATTCTTTTAATTGAGTACAAAAAGTGTTAAAAATGCATATTTAACAAATGCATGCAAAATGGTAATTTCATGATATTAGTGGGAATTTACAGGTGTTTGACTAAGGAAATAAAGCTAAAATAGAAGAATAAAGACGATGAATCGTAGATTCAACACATACATTTATATTTTAAGTTTATTTCTCTAATTTTATTTATATACATAAATAAATAGGTATAGGTTCATTTAAGGTATAGTTTACATATATATTAAAGTACATATTTTTTTATTATTTACATGTATTTTAAAAATATTTACAAATATATAAAAATATAAGAATGTGAAAAATATAAAGAAAAATATATTGAATATTATATACATGTATATTGCCCAATGAAGGCCCAAAAGCCAACTTTTGATTCTTAACTCCTAATTAAATGAAACAACCTTCATCAAATAGATAATTTAATTATGAAAAAAATAAAGGTGAGTTTGGTCAATTTTAAGTTTGTATGGAGAAGATACAAGTCTAAAAATTTTTCATTGCAACTTTTATTTTAGGTATCCTGGGCACACTGTGCATTATTTTTACTGAAATAAATTTTGTATTTTTTCTTTGTATTTTTATGTATAAATTTCAAGTTGATTTTTTATTAATTTTATGCATAAATAATAAAGAATAAAATAAGTCTCAAAATGCAATTATTAATGAGTAAAAATTATGGTTTTAGTTGTATTATCTTTATAATTTCTCAGTCCTATCTCCCCCAACTTTATTCCTTGTAGACCAAGTCATCGTGATGATTGGGTCTCCAAGTCTAGGGTCACGTAGTGTCTTTAACACTTCATTATTTTTCTTTTCTTCCTTTGTACTTTTATTTTGTAAATAAATACATGTATTTATACAATATTTACATGTTTATTAATGAGTGTTATCATGTACAAATTGATGCTATATATATATATATGCATTTAGCTAGGGATTTAAGGCCAAAATAGAAGAATAAAGGTGATGAAATGGAGATTCATCACCCCCTATACTTTCCTTTTCTAGTCCCATACATCTGCACTTCACTCAGCATTACATGCATCTGCACTGGTGAAAATCCCTTGGGTTCTGAATCGAGATGTGAGCAGAAACTGGAGAGCGATCTTGACTTGGCCTTAATCCACGTAATTTCAGAGGAACTTCAATGAGAAATAGGATTTTAGAAGTTTTAGGTCTTGGACTATATTCTTTGAGTTCTGCATGACAATGTTCAGACCCTTAATGTCTAACATGATCGCCTCATTCTGAGTATGACTCTTGAATAAGGAATTAAACTTTACTCTAGCACTATGCACTTAACTCGACTCGGATGGGGCATTGGAAGACTGTGTGAGTCTCTTTTCAGGTAGTGTGGATATCTAAAGACTGGAGTACGGGTTGAAATAAATCTCTAGATGAGGAATAGATTGCTAGCACAACTTTTCTAAGAACTTAAAACATGGGCGGAACAAAAGATTCTATATCTGTAGGGGCACAAAAGATTCATGTAGAGAAAACAAAAAATCCATACTAAACGAAGCCAACTACCGAATAAATATTTGACCATAAAGGTCCAAGCTTTAGACAGCCTACATATCTTGGTGGAGACTTGGTTACATTGGCCAAGCTCCATAGGAGATGTGACTACACAGTCACACTCCAATTCTTTTCTCAAATCTTCTAAAACCTCCTCTCCCATATTCGTTGTGAACTAGCATATACCTGAACTTAAAAGGGAAATACATGACTTCTCGAGAATGAGTTACCGGAGGAGAGGTTTGCGTGGTAGTTCGGCATTTTAGATGGAAGAGCTAACACCTTTCATACACATGAGACAGTTATTCAATGTTCATGGGGTATGCTTTCGGAAGAGGATTGATCTAATATGACTTCTAAGCCAAACCTATTACAATGATGTGTAGAACTTGGAGGCTGTTGATTTTGAAACTCTAATTCCCACAGAAATTTTGCCAAACTATTAATCCATAGTTTGGGTCTAGCTCCATTTTTATTTTGTGCTCATGATCTTAGTATGGAACCCAGTCTCATTTCACATCTTCATTTATTTAACTACTTGGGGATGAGCAAGGTTTAAGTATAGGGGGTTGATTAATCTGTTATTCATCACTCTAATAGTCAAAATAGAGCTTCATTCTGAGAAAAAAGATTTATTCACCTATTAATATCATAAAATTCACTTTCATGCACTTGTAATTAATTTGCATAAATTAGCATCCATTTCTTCATTCATATTCATCTACATATTTTACCTAACTTCACCCATTTTCAAATTAATTTGGCCTAACTCCAATTGACATGAAACCAACTTCATTGGGTATATATCACTAACCCTAATCAATGAAAATCCTAAAAAATACTATCTTTTACATATCTTAAATAAACCCAAACTCTAATTTCAAGGCAAAAAGTCGCAAATGTTGATATCTATCTCAAACAGTGTCCAAATGTACTCTACTCTCTTTTTGATTAATATACATTCAATTATCAACAAATCAATTTCCAATCCAAAAGAGTCGAAGTTCATTTGTGAAAATTGGGTTTTGGGACCTAACTGTTTATTGTACATTTTGGTTAATTTCGACCTATCAATTAATGTGCATGTTTCACTCATTTCGATTATTTTCTTTTTCATTTCTTTATTATGTTCATTGTTTCAACTATTACATAGAAAGCAAAATCTAAAATCTAAGAAGCAATAAAAAACGGTTTTGACTTGAGCTTTTTGACCTAATCAGCCTGAATATATTTCACTTCCCTAATTTGTTCTAAATCCAAAATATCACATTTGAAATCATTGCATCATTCAATAGCATGTTTGATTTTTGCACGCATTATTCATCTGCAACAAATCAAATAAAAAATCCTAAACTACAAAAAATGTGTTTTATACAGATAAAATGTCACCAACAAAATTCATATTTTGCATAGTTGATTCCGTTTGCATCTAAGTCCTTTATGTACTTTGTAGGGTGCATTTAGATGCACACTTTTCATGTTGGACAATTTTGCATTAAAGTTCCCTTATTATTTTATTATTATTTATTTCTGCATTTTCTAGAACTGGTCAACTATATGGTCAACGGCCATGCCATGTTGTCACGTATCCATTGGGCCACCTCACAATCCAAATCAAACCTGCCCCCACATCAGTCAACCACTTTTGTCCCATAGCGCATCAGATCTGGGTTGTTGGGTCACTTCGATCTGATGACCATCTTTAATCCTGCCTTCTCCCCGTCCTCACATGTGTAAGGCACTTGCCCCCATCATGTATGAAGCACGTGACCTAGCCGATCCAGCACCCCATGCGTAGCATGTGATACCATAACCACTATTGGATCGCTAGGATTCAACAATGCATGTTGTGTATCTCCTTCCTAGTGACCCTCCGTCGCACCCCCTCAGCGTCGTTTTCCCCCCTCCTCTACTCTCCGGCCACCCATATCGACCATCCCCCTCTCCTATTAACTGAAGATACCTAATCCTCTCCTAACCCTAACCAACACATCCCTAATCTTCGAGAGAATGAGCCGTTAGAACCCATGCAACAACCCTCGGATTTTTCCTCTCAAGAACCTTCGATCGATAGAGCCCCTCGAACAGTCCCTTCTAGCCATTGCCTCTTATATCTTCAACATGTCGCATTTCAACCAACCATATCACCTTTAATGTATTGAGACCCAACTGCCTCATCGACATCGATCTTCCCTATTTAAACCCAAAATCGACATCATCCTAGGATTATCTGTCGAATCTGCCACCATCGAGTAGAGAAAAGGAGAAAGAGTGGTGGGCTGACTTGGTGACAACAAGTGGGATTCCCTCTAGTGAAACCTCCATCCATGCATAATCCACGGAGATTCTCCTCCGTATGCTGACTATACCAAAGGACTAGTTGAACTCTCATTGCACGCAACGACGATCGAGCCATCACCGGAGAAGACAATCTCTCCTTCATCTCTACGCGTCGCTCATTTCCATGTATACCCGTTACCTTCTCTTCTTCATTTAATTCTTCCCCCTCTCTTCTCTCTTCTTTCTTCTTCTCTTCCTCCTCGAATTCCCAACATTCATCCACTCCCCCCATCATCAATGAATGACCATCTTCTCACAACATCAACTTAACTTCTTCAACCCCTTACTGCTTCTCTATCTCTTGCCACCTTCCAGTCCATAGCCCTATGTTCTTTACCATGTAACCCCTACCACCCACTCCTTTCCTCTATTACATCATGCCAAGGCCAAGATTCAAGGCTTGATCCACCAACTAATGCAGGTACCCTTTGATGGAGCACCACCAACCACTATCAGAGCACCTCGGTGCAGCACGAGCGGTCGCACATCGATTCAGAGAGGAAGAACACCCAACTCTCAGGTTGAAGGAGTAGATGCCCTATGATCAAGAACAACTTCGCATCCCAGCCGTCGAACTGAGCCCATGTTCTAGTCGTTAGATCGACAAGATCTGATGCACAGATTGATCCCAAGTCGTAGCACCCGAGCCATGTGCTTTAGGATCATCAAAGCTTCTTTGTGTGACACGTGGAGGTTAGAACCTTGAGTCACCACCCAAGCCAGATCCAGGTCACATGCTACCCGTACGTGCCTTTGGAGAATTTTTGCTAAGGCCCCCGACCAATTCAAGGAATTACAAGAGCACCCCAGGAAGGAGTAAATATCAACGAGGATCAACAAGTTTGGCGGGAAATTTTGTAGAAAAGCCCTCCCTAGAAGATTCAAAATGCAAAAATCTATTTATTTTTCTTACAGATTGGTCCATGTAATTCATTTATTCATACCTTGGTAACCATACATCGGTTTTAATTATCTTTTTGTTGTTTTAAAGATTACTTGATCCTCTATCTCATAGAACACGGTGATCTGTCTTCGGAGACATTGTTGGAATATTAATTATTCAAGGAGTTTATTTGCTGTATTGAGCCCTTATATGTATGTTATTGATATTTACTGCTCAAGAAATTGTGAAATTTGGGGGTATTAATCTAGGAAATATTTGCACATTAATTAAACATCATGTTTTTGTAATGATCATTAGGATTAGTACATTACTTGGATGGGCCCTTGATTGATTGTTATTTGCTTGCCTTCAGGTTGGCTTGCTTGCTTTGCATCTCATTGTTGCATTCATCTTCATCATTTTAAAAAACAAAAAATATTGCATTTCCTCTCTTTTTTCTCTTGCCACACAGCATAGTTTATTTTTACAGCATTTAAATTATTTTGAAAATTCATGAATCGTATTTCTTTTATTAATTAATTACATTTCTTGATCTAAAATCAATAAAATCTAAAAAAGACAAAAACACCAAAAATATACATTCTTCTTCTGAAAACCTAATTATTTGACATATTTGGAGATTAATTCTGAACTCTCATATTACCTCCCTGAGTTTGACCTTCAGACTTACCCAAGTAAAATAAATAATCTTGATTGCATTGAGACTTAATTATCTATATCATTTCTCGGTGTGATCATTTTTTTACGATTCCTATATTGCCGGACTACAACAACTTCAATTCAATTATCATTAATTAGAAAGGGTAATTATTCGGGTCATCATTCATACATCAACCATAAGCAGTTTGAGATGAATCAGAAAGTATGGCTATTATAAGGAAGACTGAAGCTATTTCAAGGGAAATTACAAAGCAAGTGGAAAGGCATGTTTCTAGTCAGAACGATGTATGATAATGGTAGCATCGACATATCTCAGTTGTCTCCCAAATCCATCTTTCGCATTAATAGTCTGCATTTAGAACCTTTTCTTGATCATGAGCCGCTAATATTGAGATTGCCCTAATTATTTTTGTATGAGATGTGTTCTTGGTTGTTCACATTATGCATCTCATACCAAAGTTACTCACATTCTTCCCTTTTGTAGATACATGTTTTCGTTTGATACTTTCTTTATTCCATTTTTGTTATATACCCTAAGTCTCGCTTAGGATTTTGTTATACATAGGATGTACTTTATCCTAAGTGTAGGGGGAGTAGACACCGAGTTGTTCTATTTTCGTTCTGCTTCATTACTCATATTGTTTCTTATACTTAAGAATAATTTACCCTAAGTATAGGGGGAGTGATGTTGTTCTTTTCGTCTTAATTATTTACATTTTGTTTTCTTATGTTCTGTCACTTGTCCCTCAATTGTTTATATCAAGTTCTATGCTTAGGGATATTTTATCCCAAGTAAGGGGCGGGGGGGGGGACGAGCCGAGATGTTAAGTTTGTACATACTATCTTCTACACTTAGGTTTATTTGATTTTAAATATAGGAGGGATGAATGTCTTTTATACATTTTATTCTTTTGAGTCATTGTAGTATAGAATTCTTGTCACTTTCTATACTTAGCAGAAGTTATGTCTTCCTGTTTCGCTTCTTGGTCACTATGAGGACATAGTTCGAGCTAAGTATATTGGATGTCATATATATTGTATATATCCCATACTTTATTGTGTTTTAATAATATAGCTTGTATTTTTACAATTAGGATAAAAATATTTTGAAATATAAAAATATTTGTAGAAACTTTTGTAAAATCTTTGTAAATTTATTTCTGTAAAAATTGTTGTAAAATGTTTGTAAAATCATTTTGTTTGTAAAATGTTCATAAAATTTTTTTTCCCAAAATTATTATCTTGTAAACTATTTGTAAATTTGTTTGAAATAAAATGTTTGTAAAAATGTTTGTAAAAATTTTATAAAGATTTTGTAAACTTTTTTGTAAAATGGTTTTTGTAAAAATGCTTGTAATTTTTTTATAAACTTGTTTTTTAAATTTATTTTCCAAACTAGTATATAAATTATGTTGTGCAAAAGTATGTATATAAATGTGTTGCAAAAATCCATGTATAAAAAAATCATAATTAGTTGTAATATATATATAATTCTTTTCTAAATAAAATTCTTTCATGAAAGTTGTATAAAAAATTCGCTTGTAAATAAAATATTTTTGTAAACTTCGTATATAAAACTTGTAAAATTAATTTATTTTGTAAACAAAATCTTGTATAAAATATGTATAATTATTGTTTATATAAAATCCTTTGTAAATATGTAATAATCTTTTTCGAATTCTTGTAAATACATTCAATATATTATCTCTTTTAAAATAAATAAATAAATTGAAATTTTAAAAATTCCTAAAACTTTTCAAAATTATTCAAAATCTACATAAAAAATTATCAGAAAATTCACTACAAACAAAAATTATTGTGTTTGCATTAGCATTTTTAAGAATGATATTGAGAATTAAACTAGTCTGTAATAATGTTCGAAGAATGAAGTTTGGTTAAGACACTATCCACTAAATTTCAGAGGAACTTTATAGGAACATGAGTTGATACTTTTCAAGTTAAGCGACTTAATTCTTTGAGTGCATAAGACTATGTTCACATGTCATCTTTATTGGTCTAAGGAGAATATTTGTAGACACACGCATGATTCTTTAAGATAGTGACCTAACATGGACAAGCACTTTGCGCATAGCTCAACACAGATGAGGTGGTGAGGGGCATAATCCGTTAGCTTGAGATGCACATGAATGGAAGCATCAGTCGCAATAAATGGCTAGTGCACTCCAACCTATTCTAGCAGTGCAAACGTCTAAATATGGGATGTTGTGGGTTGAAATAAGGCTTTGAAAGAGAGATGGTATGTTGGCATAATTTTTCTAAGACCTCAAAATAGGGGCAGAAAGAAGATTCTATATCTACTAGGGCAATAAAAAAATCAATGTAGTACAATAAAATTTTCTACCAAAAAGAAGCCAAACCAAATATATTCATGACCACAATAGTCCAAGCTTCAGAGAACCTGCATATCTTGGTGGAGACTTGGTTAAACTGGTCAAGCTTCACGGGAGATGTGACTACACCGATCACACTCTACTTCGTTTCTCATTCTTCTAACTTCTCCCCCTCTCAATTGTGGACACAACACGTACCTGAACTAAGAAGGAACAACCCCTCTACTCGAGGAAGGAGTAGCTAGACTGAAGAATTAGGGTCACCTTTCTAGAAAAGGTTGTTCTTTGCCATTTCAAATGTGGGAAGTTATACTTCGCATACACCGTACAAGTAAGATTCATAGTCATAAGAGTTTGCGTACGAAGACTTGTTCTGACCTGACTGTTGAGGAGAATTGAACAGAGACTTGTGGAACTCACGGGTTGTTGAGTCTTAATCTTATTCTCAATAAGGTCCGAGAAACTAATAATCCAAAGGTCCAACTGAGCTCCATACTTTAATTTTATGAAGAATAATTCAAAAATCAAAGCTATTCTAAGTTATTTTATTTTCTTTTATTATTTTTGTCTTTCACTTATTCTTATAATAAGTGTTTACTAAGGGACTAGGAAAGGTAAAGTATATGGGAATTATGAATCACCAATTCATCATCTTTATTCTTTCATTTTGGCTTAAAATTCTTAGTAAAACAGATGTAAATAACGCTGGTTCTCGTTAAATAACAATCAAACTTCATTGTGTATTTAGCCCATATTTATACTAAAACTAAAGAATTAAGAAGAAGAAAAAATAAATAAAGAAGGTTGTATATATGTAATAAATACAGACTAGCCCGGACCCCCGGACCAGGTAAAGCAATGACATGACTACACGGAATAAAGTTGTCGGAGATAAAGTCAATAATTTATAAAAATCATAGAAAACCATATTTGCATTTTACATACTCATCACTTTTTATTTACACATATCTCATACTATTTTATTTATCATTAATTCAAACTCAATTAAAAACATTTTCTTCTTCAAACTTGTACATAAAAATGTTTATAAATAATAAAAATATTTGCAAAAATAATCATTGTACAGAACAAAAGAGATAACACTCTAAAAAAAGTCGTAAAATCATATTTGAAATATCAATATATGCTCCATATGAATGAAACTTACTTTCATTATGTTTAAAAAAAATAAGCTTTAAAATGAAAGCAATTTCATACAATTTGTAGTTAAAATGTGAAAGTCATCTTTTGGAGTGTCATTATACATATATGTATATGTTGTACTATTTATTTATTTATTTATATTTCTATGCATATAGTATTTTTATTATTTATATATTTATAATATTTATATAAAATACAAATAACAATAATAAAAATTTAAGAGAATAAAAAATAAAATAATTGTATTTATCATATATATAATGTACATATATTGTACATAAGTCTATTTATTTAATCAATTAAATAAAATTCATTAAATTATATTTAAATCCTCTACATATTCTGTAAAAAAAATAAAATATAAAATAATGTGTATATTTGTAAAATTAAATAATTAAACATTTGTATATGACGTATATAGATATTTTATAACTATTTCCATTTAATTTAATAAAAATCACAAAAATAGTTTATTTAATTATAAGCATTTTTTATGTTGCAAAGTTTTAAATTTAAAATAATTTCTAATTTTTTTAAATAATTTTTATTTATTGTTGCTATTTTGATGCATAGTCTATCTTTCCTATTCTACGCCTCTTCTGATTGGTCCATGGGGGAGTATTGATCCCCATTTGTCTCTTTACCCAACTTCATTCGCTAACCCGCCTTTCTTCATGGATTTAATCCACCCGATTACATCATCCTTTCTAATTGATATTGATTGGAAGGTTTCTGATCCAAATCCATTCTCGGTGGATTTTATAACCGACCTGACCTCGGTTCCATGCCATTTGTAATTCAAATTTTCATTTTCCTTTGCCTATAAATACATCTCCATGTGCCTCCTCACCTAATAGATCTATCTTTGTGCATGATTTTCTCCACCTATAAGAATTGAGGATTGAAGCTTGTGACATGAGATCAATCCTTTGATCGAAGCATGGATCGGTGGAAAAATTGACATGATCAAGCACCAACAAGTATCTCTGCCATAAGCTGGAGCCTCTGCAGCCTTTAGCAGCTGCATTCGAGGTGAAGATCACCCCTGGTACACTTCCTTCATCTCATGTAATCGTAGTTCTTCAATTTCCTTTTAGTTATTGATTTCATTTAGTTGTAGTTTCATCCAATTCCATGTCTCTGATCTACTTGATCGGAGATCATCACCTTCGATTTATTCACTCTCCGACCTTCGAATCATCTCACTGGAAACTCGTGCTTCTCCACATTCCTCTAGATTTGATCGAGATCTGAGCCTTTGATCTATGATTCCCCCATCTACGTAGGATATCTGAATTCCATCCATGTTCCCCTTTATTTCATGTTAATAAGGTACGGCTGAGGTCGAGGGGGCTTCGAGCAAATTCTAATACCCTACAGGTACTTGGAATAACACCTGGAGCTAGGAATCCCTTGCTGGAGCTTCTTTAGCAACTGATCTATACGAAGCACTTCGAGGTGTCTGATCATCGAGACCTGGACTCAGTTCTATACTTCATCAGACACAGGTTCCTCTTTTGAATCGTTCGGACCCATCACAGCAAGGATCAAGACCAGATTGAGGGAGATCCACTCGATCAAAGCTTGATCTAGATCATCGTCTTCTGAATTCTTCCTCGGTGCTTCAATGTAGTTCGATCTTCCAAGGGGGGCCCAGTTCGCATCCCAACCATAGATTGGCACCCAATTATCAATCGCATGATCAGATTCATCTAGACAATCAGAGCCATCCGCCTTCCACATGACCAACACTCCTGCACTGGTGAAGCGTCACCCCTACCCTCTCTATTTTTGTTATTTGTAAATAAATTGCATTATTCTACTTGTCATGTAGATATGTATTGAATTATTGCATTACAACCCTTAATATTTTTGTTAGTTACATTTAGTCCTTCAATTGTGGACTTGTGTGTGTCGTCGTGTGCTATTTGGTGGATTTGCAACAAAAATCATGACGTTTTGTGGTTATTATTTGAAATGATAGTATTATAATTTGCATTTTAGTCCTTGATTTAGCAGAATATGTGTACCAACATGTGTTTGTTTGGATAAATTGCAAAAAAAGACCTGAGTTTAATTGCTTGATAATAATTTTTTTAAATACTTCGGTAAATTGTAAAGAAATCGTGATTAAGTATTATACATCTCATAATTAAAATTTCATTTATTTAATATTATTAAGAATACAAAAACTTTATGTATTTTCTCTAATTGCCTTGAAAAAATCATAAAAATTTAAAAATACTTTGAAAACTATAAAAAAAACAATAGCTTTATATTCTTATCTTTTATCAGGTAAAAATGCCATCAGAAAACATTAAAAATTGAAATATACAAAAAAACTCATAAAATCATATAAATTTTTAGAAAAATCAGGAAAAAATAAATAATTTATTTTGTTTTAAATTTTGATAAAATCTTTTCTATATAAAATTAGTTTCCAGGCTTTATTCATTTATTTCCTATTTTAAAATCCAAGAACAATAGCTTGTTTCCCCTTTAAAAATTGTTTTCGGTTTTAAATCAATAAAAAATACATAAAAATTATAAAAATCTTTCAAAAATCACTATAAATGTTAAAAATTCATAAAAACACAAAAATGTTTAATTTTGAGTATTTTTACACATTTTAAAAATAAAAGGCTACTTTTTCTTTTATTGTATATTTCAAAAATTGCTTTCAAAAATTAAAAATATATAAAATCATGTAAAAAATTAAAAATCATAAAAAACCAAAAATCAAAAAATATAAAAATTATAAACATTCAAAAAATTATTAAAAATAAAATTCTTTACAATACACAAAAAAACATAAAATTCATTAAAAATAAACTAAAAATCAGAAAAAGAAATTAAAAATATTTGTTAATTTTCTTAATTAATAACCCTAGTTCAAACAGTATCTCCTTGTGTTCAACCCTGGGAGCTATACCAGGTAAATAAGTAGCATCTAGTTCTTTTTAGAATAAGAAAATATTTTTGATCGATTCCGAGATTGTTTGGGTCACAGCGATACATTTTCATAATTTAGTATTTAATAATTTAAAAACCCATCGATCAATTCTCTGCTCATCAACTTCTAATCCTATTGTGCTTGGAGCACAAGTGTAATCTTGAAAGATTACATTTAATCTCAACCATTTATCATTATTAGGAGTGCATCTCCACCATCCATTTTGCTATAAAAGAGATAGTAACCCTAGCTCTTTTATGAGCATTCAATTGTTGGAATAACAAGTCTATTTCTCACCACACGTCAACACTCTCTACCTCTCCAACCCTTGTCACTGTCCACATAGAGTTTATGGAGACTATGATCATCGTCATGCTATCATCGTTTTGTCGGACTGTTTGCTCATGGATCTTCTCTTTTTCGATGCCTTGTACTCTTGAAAAAGACATTAGATTTCGTAAAACGAAATCAAGAGATCCCTCGCTCGGATCGTCGCCTTGGATTATGAGAGGTATGTGTCCCATCCATGCACCTACAAGCTCTCTCTCATCGGATTGAACTTGAGACAAGAGGTTTCTTCCATCAGAGGATTTGAGAGCACAATCATGCTTCAAGAGTAACCATTATACTCATGTGATTATGATGAAATGTGTGGAATTGTTCCCATGTCTTGTGGTTTCATCAAAAAAATTTTAAACTCCACTACACCACCGACTAGTAAGATTAGTCGACCTATATCAGATAAGATTTGATCTCCAAACTTCCTTGATGTGCTCAAGGCACAATCCGTCATCTTTAACGTCCACACCGATCATGCCATCGTAGTTATACATTAAAGTGAAAGAGGCATAACTCAAGAATTGGTAATATGAGGGTAATAAGCACTACGCAAATATTAATACTTATACGTTGGTTTAATTAATGTTGAAGCTGAAAAGAACCATCAATTACCAACAACATATGAAAATAATACTATTATAATCACTGATAAATAGAACTACAACACAACATGTTTGTCACATCGATTTGTTTGTATAATGAACGGATGTAGGTTAGCTCGTCATATGCAGAATAAGTCTCTTCTTATCTAAGAGTAAGACGTTTTTTTTCCTCTAATCGATTTCCTCAATCACTTTTAGAAACTCCATAATATTTATAATGTCAATCGTGAAGACATTCTCTATCATGTGATTTGTTGGCTGATAACACCGAGAAATCCTGAACGACTAAGGGTAAAATATGTCACTGGTCGTTGCGAACTCAACCACTCGAATCAAAATAAATCACGAAAAAGAAGACCACTACAATGAAGATATAAATCAATCAAGCAAACAAATAGCGGTCTCGCTATTTTATTTTACCTGGTATAGCTACCAGGGTCAAACACAAGGAGCACAGTATGTGTGGGCTACGAAGTAGTCGGGGGTCCAAATAAAATAAAGAAATAAAGGAATTTTGTGGATTTTAGGTTTTTCAATTTTTTTTGTAATTTTTTTAAAATTTAGAAAAGGGGTAAAAGAAATAAAAAATGCAACAATAAATAATTATTTAAGGCATAAAATATAATCAGAAAATTTAAATAAAAATATTTTTGGGTTTTAGAAATATTTTAATGTTTTTGGTATTTTTCTCAGATTTTTCTGATTTTTAGATAATTTTCTAAAAATGAAATAAAGAAAAAAATAAAAGGTAGTGTACAGCCTGAATCTAAAGGCAATTTAAAATGCTTAAAATGCTATAACATTCGACCAGCAATTTATGATAAAATAAAAATAAAAATCTAACTATAAAAATAGAAAACACATTTTTTGAATTTTTTTCATTTTTTAATGATTTTTCTAAGGTTTTTAATGTTTTTCAATTTTTAACGTTTTTATAAATGCAAATCCAACAAAATTTGGATTGAAATCAAAACTAGTCAAAACACAAAAAATTAATTTTTTTGAATTTAAAAAGGGTTTTTAATATTTTTAATTGATTTTTAAACACAAAAAGTAGTAATTTTTGAGGTTTTTGATTTTTTAAAAATACTAAATGAAAACAATATGAACCCAAAAATTCACAGAAATTTCTACAACATGGTAGAGGCCATGCGTCGAAATTTAATGAATTTTGGATAAAAATTACTATTTATTAAAACAAAAATAAAAGGCACAACACACATGGACCTATATGCAATTATGGAAAAGTATCCAGCCAAACGATAACACGTGGAGAAAGTACAGGGCTAAATATGCAAAAAGTCTAACGCTACACGTGAATAGCACGTGAACCAGGCAAGCAGGGGTATAACTGTCGCGCTCTGACTGGATGACAACGTACGGCTCTGCACTGGCAGCTGGCGAATCTGACATCCTGACTGAGGTGCGAACGTAGGCGTATGGGGGCTGTTAGATGTCAGATCTAACGGCCTGACAGGTGTAGGCTCTAGACGACAACGATGCAATCTGGGCGACGGGCGTGATCCAATGACTAAAAAGGGTACTGGACGAACTCCGCCTGGGCAAAGTTCACCGAAGCGTCGAGGGAGATCGGCGGCTCCAATGAACGATCGGACAATGGTGGTCGACTCGTACGGCTCTTCCACGTCGGGTGGACAGGTTTGATGAGTCCACTGACGGTCGGATCTCCTGGAAGGTGGACGTGACTTGGGCGAGCTTCAGTGAAGTGGGTAGAAGGCGAAAGGGGGTGTCTCCACACGCACAAAAACCTGCAGGATAAAGCTCTATCTCGGAGGTGTGCTCCGGCCAAGGTTATTGACTGAAACCAAAGAAAAGCGTCGGTGGATGCAGATGGGGGTTTCCGGCGAGTGAGGGAGGAAACCTATGGCCTAATCTTAGCTCGTACAACCAAGATATGGATGATCTGGTCGCTTAAGGAGGGTGACGGTGAACGTGGTAGTCGATCGAAGCAGGGAAATGTGGCAGATGAGGCTCCGACCGTCGGGTCGGAGCTGGTGGAGGTGCGGTGGAGCGAAAATGGAAGATCGAACTAGATAATGAAATTAGGATCGAAATGGAGGCTACCTGAGGGTACTATCTGAATCCTAAGCTCCAGGGGATGATGTCAAAGGGGGTCTTTGCATCGACCTCGCTGCGGAAGGCAGTGGAGGCTCGTCACGGCGGAACTCCGGCACGAAGCTCGAGCGTCGGCTGCAGTAGCCTTCTCCGACCACCAAAGGGCCAATCTGATTGTTGTCACCAAGGGGAAAGGTTCTAGGGTAGAAAGGAAGTGTGCGGCGCGAGCTACCGCTCCGGGGAATCAAATGAAGGTTTTATAGGTAGTCCGAGGTGGCTGGAGAGAATTGGAGTGAGCGCGCAATCCAAAGGTGATCCGCGACTCCCTAGGGATCCGTAAAGATCGCTGATCCACTGGGGGAAGCGGGCGAAGAAATCGGGGCAAAAGATATCTAGATCTGATCGATAAAAATGGAAGAAATCAGGTGCGTGAGACGGATCCGGGTGCAGGAGGGTCCGGAGGGGATGTTGACTGGGGTCAACATTCCTCCTAGACTAATCAGAAATTAGCTAAGTCAAAAATATTTGTAAACCATATTAAAAAAAGAAAATGATTTCAAAATAAAAAGTGTTCAAAAATAAAAAATATTCCTTATTTTCTGAACTATTTTTTGTGATTTTTATTTATTTTTATGAAAACAATTTAATCTATATACAATATATTATATTATATACAGGTATAAAATACCTATGTATTTTATACAATTATTTTTATTTTCTTATTTTTGTATAAATACCCCAATTTTATATTTTATTTTCTTTCAACATATTATTTGGAGTATAAACTAATTTTTATTTTATTTTTATTAGTTATTTACAAGTGTGAAATAAATAGGGATATGATACCTATATACATGTGTTATATACAAGGTGAGAGAGAATTTATTTATTTTTATTTTTATTTTATTTTTTCTAGTTTTTGTTTTATTTTTAGAAATATATACAAGGGAATAGAAATACAATTTTATTTTTGTTTTTGTAAGAATAAAATATATACATATAAGATGGAATATACACAAAGTAGAGTGGCCCTATCTCTCTCTACTTATTTTATTTGGCGATCAGGTCCAGTCTGGACCCTCTCTTAGGTTCAGGTCACTCAATATTTATTCTAAATATTTCCTTCTTTTTCTTTTATTCCTTATTCTTTTATTTTTGCACAAATACATGCTACTTATTAAATACTAACAAATGCATGCCTATTGGTAATTTATTGTATTTACAACTATATACATGATGTTTTGCCAAGATATTTAGCTAAAATAAAAGAATAAAGAGTGATGAATGAGTATTCATCACCGGCTCGCTCGAGATTATGACCCGTATTATGAAGATAGCGTACAGAGTAGCCCTCCTTCCATATATTGCAGGTATGCATGACGTGTTCCACATATACAATTTATAGAAGTATATTCAAGACCTCAGACATGTGATTAGGCACGAGGACTTAGTTATTGAGCTGAACCTTTTATTCCCCGAGGCACCTGTGTAAATATTCGATCGTGCGGTCAAAAAACTATGGAGGAAGGAGATTCTTTTAATCCAGGACATGTGGTAGAGTCAGAATGTCGAAGACACAATATGGGAACCTGAGTCTAGACCTGGCCAATAGGTCGGGGGCATATCTGCCCAGCACATCTAGCCTACTCATGCACCGGGATTGGGCCACGAGATTTCAAGAATGGGTCGGCTCTATTCGGCTTGCTCTTTGGCCCACCCATCAACTTGGCAAGCCATGGACATGGGCCATAAAACCGGGTTCGACCCGGCTCGGCCCACACGTATAAAAATATTGATTTAAAAATTATATTTTAGATAAATTTTATATACTAAATTTTAAATTTTGTTTTACATTATCAATAGTACATTTTATTTTATAGTTTACATGCAAAACAACATATTATGGTTACTTGGATTTGGAAAGATTAGACGATGCTAAAAAACTTAATTATCACCATAAAATTGATTAAAAAATAATAAAAAATACTTTACATTCGACCAGGCCCAAACCTGCGCCGGACTAGGGCCATGAAGTATGTCTTGTGGACCGGGCCGAGCCGGGCCTTGGAAAGGGGTTTTAGAACCCCGGCCCGTTCAACCCGACCCGTACTTTGGCTAGATCTACCTGAGTCTAATTTGAGAAAGAGTTACTCTCACCTTTTTAAAGGTATAATTTTGCAAACAAGTTCAATTGTCTCTAAGATTTTTATGAGTTTTATTCTTTTTAAGTTTTTTTATGCATGAGATGCGGGTTTCAGACTGACGTATAGGCTTAGATACTAAGTATCAGGGATGTGACTTCCTTTAAATTTTGTATAATGTGAAATTCAGTAATTTTTAATCTAAAGCATCCTTGATTTTCAAATGGAGAAAATAACTAGTTCATTCCGTAGAGCTTCTCCAGACCTTTCCAATGAGTTCAAGATCAAAATTCATGTTTGGGAACTCAAATTATGACTATTTTAGTGAGATCAGTTTGGGGTCCATTGGAGATCCGAACTGAGGTCTAAACTAAGATTCGGATCCGAGTTTTCTGCACTATAAAAGAACTTTTTGGCTGCTCCAAATCCTAATTTTGATAGTAGCCCTTCACTAAAGATCTCACCGGAGTATGTCGGATCGACGATTCGCAACCACAACTGCATAGAGGAGATCAAGTTATCCTCTTGTGCATGTGCTCATTGCCAGCGAAGCATAGTACATGTC
The DNA here is from genome assembly GCA_037367405.1 of Ottelia alismoides. Taxonomy (NCBI): domain Eukaryota; kingdom Viridiplantae; phylum Streptophyta; class Magnoliopsida; order Alismatales; family Hydrocharitaceae; genus Ottelia; species Ottelia alismoides. The sequence continues at coordinate 1,222,100 of JAZKJV010010102.1, forward strand.
ATTTTCTCATGGATGGAAGTTCCAACGAGGAGAGTTTTGAAGGTAACAGTGTTTCCCTCCCTATTGCTGTTGGTTTTCACACATTTTAGTCATTCTTGCGTACATGCATGCCCCTAAATCCAAGAGATCTGTATAGCATGTTGCATGATTCATGAGAATTTTTGTGGTCCTGTTTTGGAAGGGAATGAGGTACATACGTGGATGAGGGATAGGTTGTGCAATGCACTCATAATATGGGATTACGCATATTGTCCTTATGGTTGTTTGAGGATTTTTAATAATTTAACTAAGAGGCATATGTAACTATTTGGAGAACAAACCATTAGAAAACTCTAAATAAACTTTCCAATGCATCCAAGAATACCTCAATTGGAGTTATGCAGCTCTTGAAATCAATTCACAAGTTGGGTTATGTCATGAATATACTACAGAACCCCATAGCAGGTTACTCGTATTCGTATGACGGACAACCTTTGATTTCATGGCATCCCCCCCTCCCCCCTTGAGATGAGTATGCAAAGTAAGTAATCCATGTATCATAAAAATATAAAATCCCAATAACGAAAGTGCTAATCATTCAAACTCCTGACATATTGTGAGATGCTTCCATTAAAAAGATTGTGACATTGATCAGAGTCATGTCTCATGGGTGATATATCATGATGGCAAGTCAGCATGGAGCTAGGTGTTGTAAAAGACGGGCATGTACCAATGGCCCTTGGGTAAAAACCTAGATGGTCGCATCCCAGTTAGAATGGATGACACATTGTACTTGACACCCGATGTAATATTCTGGTGTCTACTCGATGAAGCTTCATGTCAAGTTGTGTAACTAGTTGTTTAAGTTTTACTTTCATACAAAAAATTAGTACCTAGATTGTTTGACCAAAATAATTAGTGTTTTGAGTATTAACAATATGAAGCAAGTTTTGAGTATGTGATTAATGATGGAGGAGAATAATGAACCTGTTTCTTCTATTCAGATAAAAATAGAGATCCTCGTATGATGTTACTCGAGTGAATTATGCCATTAAGGATATTATTGACTCATGGCATATACCATTGAGGACTTTGCTAGTGGATATAATAGACTTTGAGGGTTCCTACAATATTTCAGATGATATTAAAAATAAAAATAATCAAATCAAATGGCAGACATCATTACCCTACGCTTGTGGTTAGTGTTATACATGCATTATATGTTGTGTGACAGTGTGAGCATGAGTAATTGTCAGAGTTTGTACACTCCTTACCCTACGCTTGGGTTAGTGTTAGAATTGTTTCTAGGCAAAATATTTGTAACATTGCCTTCTGTGAACACGACAGATGTACATGAGCAACCGCAACAGTAGTTATTGTATTTTTCAAGCTTTCACCAAGCAACTTGCACTAGATATTGTGTGTGACTTTTTGTTTAATTTATTTTTGATTTCATCTTTTACTTTTGTTGAGAGACATTGCAGAGAGATACTTTGAGAGTATATTGTGACATATTTCATATTTATGCATGATATAACCTAGTGGATATGGAATGTATATTTTTGGAAATAAGTAGTGAGAATAAATGTAGTATTTCATTTACTTGTAATTGTTACTTTTCCCGTTGTCAATTATACATGCATACATATATTGAACGTTAATCAAATCTGAGATTTGTTCTTTATCATAGATTTTGGTAAATACCAAAATAAGTAAGCAAGCAGACAAATATAGATAAATGATATAAGTGTTTCAAAATTTTTATTTGTTATAAACTATGAACACGAGTGTATATTGTTTCAGTATCCTTAAAGATGGATTTGATATAAATGATGGATCAAATACAAATAATAATAGAAATACTTTACAAATTAACACAAATATATGTGCATTCAATGGTTTATCTCGATATAACAATACCAAATGTATTACCTCATATATTATATATCAAATATGGATAGTTAAATATAAGGTATCTTTATGCTAACCTTCTCGACTCTATAAACATCATTATTATCCCCTCCACTAAGTAAAGTCACACCGTCTTACACAATGAACCATGTCGTTGATTATACTTTTACTTGAATCAATACCTTGGGTTGATCTACCAACCAGAGGAGAGTTGGATGGTGGATCTTCTATCTTCCCATCTCTTTCTTCCTAATCTTATTCTTCCTCCTCAATTCTTCTTCTTTCCCTTTATTTTCTCTCTCTTCACCCCATCTCCATTCGTTTACAAAATCCCCCAAAAAATTGTATTTTTATGAATAAACCATCCCTTCTGATCACCAAAATGATTTTTTCAAATTTTTCAGGATGACTTTATGAACCAATTGATCAAATATTTGAGACTACTAAAAAAAGACATAGTTGAGGTGAAGAGGAGATTTGGACCATCAGTTCCTTCCCAACATTGGAGAAGACGTACTCCGTAAAGTCAGTCCCAAACACGTAATCTTAGAGAAACCTCTCTCTATCGAAGTGAGTCCTCACGGTCAAGCAAGAACCGATGACCCAGTCTTCCTCTGCCCGATATCCCTCCATGCAACCATATTGGGTCATTGCACAGGGAAGAGAAAAGATCAAAGGAAGTGGTTCGATGACCTACCCACATGTGACTTGATCTCTCCATCTAGCCAGACCTCGGTCGTGCCCACCATACCAATAGGAGCAATAGAACAGGAGGTGGGGGAGTTGCGTTGAGCGGCTACTGTTGAATCTGAAAGCCCCCTTCCAACTTCGCAGCCCTCTGCCCGAGCTTCCTCCATGCAACCATATTGGGTTGTTGCACATGTAAGAGAAGAGATCCAAGGAAGTTGTTGGATGACATGGCCATGCGTGCCTTGATCTCGCACTCATCGGACCTCGACCGTACCCATTTGTGAGCAAATGACCGACTCTAGTTAAGTATGAAATTAAGGTATCCTTGTGACCCAAATTAATCGAGCGAGCAATCAAGAAAAATCAGCCACTCTGAAAATCAAACAGTGAACGCATGTGGTTTGCTATTTTTATTTACCTGGTCTAGTGACCAGAGTCAAACTCAAGGAGCACAATTAAGAGCTAAGTACTGAGATTTTAGGAATAAAAATCTTTTTAGCGATTTTTAGTTTTTCAAATTGTAAATTTTCAATAAGAGAGAAATAAGCACAAACGATAAAAAGTATAAACAAGCACTCTTTTTGTATTTTTTTCTAAGGGATCAAAAATACTCAGAAAATTGTAATAAAAATATTTTGGATTTTATATATTTTATAATATTTTTAGCAATTCTTATATATTTTTCAAATGTTTTTGTGATGTTCTAAAAAGAAAACAGTGGCAAAACAACAAGCAGTGCACAACCAGGAGTAGGTTGCAAGTTAAAAACAATTAAAATGCCATAAACTCCTAAAAATTATTTTTATGATAAAATTAGATAAATGTCTACAAACAGGGACTGAGATCACTATTTTTTGGATTTTTCTATAACTTTATATAATTTCTATAATTTTTTGAGTGTTATGCAATTTTTATGGTTTTCAAAAGGTATTTTTAAGCAAAATTAGTACTAGAGCTAAAAGACACTAAAATACAACTAACCTATTTTTATGGAATTTTTGAGTGATTTTTTAAATTTTTATAATTTTCATAAGACAAACAGGATACTTTTTAAGAGTTTTTGTATTTTTAATAATATAAAATAAAAGCATTTCAACAAACTAAAATTACCGCACAATCAACATGCAAGCAAGAGCAACAAGGTATTTTTGTAGAATTTTTAGGGTCAATTTACTATTTATTACATCAAATAAAAGACATATGATTAAAAACAATTTACAAGGAGCCTTTTGCAATTATTTTAAGTTTATAGGCCTAGCAGATAATAAGCAAGAAAGTCTAGGGGATACATATTAAATTATTCCAGCAAGCACACGCGTCACACGTGACTCACAGTTCATAGGGGCATATATGCAAATATCAAAACATAACATTCATTTCATAACAGTTGAAAAGTTCATGGTAAATGTTGCAAATATCCCAATAAATACGCACTAACACGTGACTCAAACTCGACTGGAATAAAGTGCAAGTAAATAAACTATAGGGGTCCAACTACAAATGTTCTTAACTACACATTTTATTTACTGGACGAAAGCTAAATAACATAAAAACAGGGCAAAAAGTGAAGTATACCCTCAGGCGCGTGCGGGTTTGTCCTCTAACGTACGACTTGGATGTGCCTCTGCAAAAAGATCTGTCGGTTCTAGTAGAGGCGTTGATGTACAGCTCTAATGAGACGTTATCTGACAATATAACTGCTTTGGAAAAGCGGAGGGACGTGCGGCTCAAATGGACGATCAGCTTTGATCAGACGGTGAAAAGCTGGGCATCATTAGACGGATCTGATCAAGTCTAGAGCTTCTTCTTCAGATCGAACGATAAGGGAAGGAGCTAGAAGAACTGGTGACTGGGAAGCTTCGATCGACGAAAGATGGCGATCGGATTGCGGGATCGATGCTCCAAGAGGCCCAGCACTGTCAAAAGTATGCTCCGCGTCGGTTGGCTAGCTCCGATGAGGCGATGAACAGTCAGCTCGGCATGGTGGTTCTCCACCACCAGGAGCTACTCCGCTAGCTCGTCGTAAATATCTAAACCCTAGGGTGATCTGGTTGTTCCTAGGGATCCGCGAGGATCACATATCCTAGTAGAGTGTCCGACACATTAATCAAGGCATTTGGCAATCGAACCTGACAGAGAAAAATCTGAGAAATCAGGTCCGGAAAAAGGTTTGGCGGGTCGGGTTAGATGGGAGAGGAGGTTGACAGCAGCCAACAATCCCTCGGACCAATCAGAAATTAGGGAATTGTTAAATGAAAGAATATTGAATAGAAAATAACAAATGACTTTAAAATAAAAATAAAAAAAAATGAAAATTGTTTATTATTTTTCAAACTATTATTCTGTGATTTTTAAGTATTTTTATGAAAAAATATATAGAATATCTACATTATAATGTATTATGTATAGGTATAATATACATGTATATTATGTACATATATTTTTATATTTTTTTACATTAATATTTTTTATTTTTTATTTTATTTACTTATAACATAATCTGAGGAATATAAAATGATTTTTATTTAATTTTTAAAATTTAAATAAAGGTATTAAATAAATCGATAATCTATACAATATACACACATGGCTTTTGTACAATGACTTGTCGATTTTACTTCTATTTTAATTTATGTTTTCTGATTTTTATTTTATTTTTGTTTTATTTTTAGGGCTATATATAAATGTTCAAAAATAATATGGTATTAACAAAATGTAAATATGAATATTTATTTGTATATGTATTATCTACAATGTACCATATCTTTCCCTACTTATATTTCTTTATCGATCAAGCCAAAGTTTGACCTTCTCTCGAGTTTGGGTCATTCTGTATTTATTCTAAATACATCCTTCTTTTTCTTTTCTCTTTATTCTTTTATTTTTTGGAAAATATGTGTTAGTTATGCAATATTAATAAGGACTTGTACAATGTTAATTTATTGTATTTGCTTATATTTATAGGTGTTTCTTGCTGAAGGATAAAGCTAAAATAAAATAATAAAGATTGAGAATCATAGATTCATCATCACCCTATACTTTACTTTTGCTAGTCCTTTAGCAAACACTTATTTGAAAAAGAAGCGGAAACAGAAAGAAAAGAAATCATCAGAATTGATTATTAAACTTGTCTTCATTAAATTGGAGTATGGTGCTCAGTAACACCTTTGGATCATTACTTTGGCGGATCCTTATTGGGGAATAGGTTTAAGACTCAACAGCCTCTAAGTTCCACGGTTCTATGGTTAGGTCTCCTTAACAATCATGTCAGAACAAGTCTACATACACAAATTCTAATGACTATGAATCTTTCATTGTACTGTGTAAGTGATATGTATATCCCCTCCTCAAAAATGGCAAAGAAACAACATCCCTCAACAAGGTAACTCTAATCCCCCGGTCTAGCAACTCTTTCCTCTAGGAGCGGAGTATTCCCTATAAGTTCAAGTACAACCAGCTCAATAAGAGGGGAAAGAAGAGAATGGGTCGTGACTAGTGTAGCCACGTATCCCTTGGAGCTTAACCAGTGTAGTTAAGTCTCCAACTGCAAGCCTCCTGAAGATGAGACAGTAGGATACATAAGCTTTGCTTATTTTCTATAAACACTCTGGCAGGCATGTACCTTTTTTGAGTTTTTTACAATTTTTGCACCTTTTTTGACATATATACAACATATCTACAAGGTGCAACATATACAAAAGAAGTTTTTCTTCTTGAGCCAGTAGACTATCCCTCTTTTGAAGCATTATTGCAACCCACACTCTCTTGCCATTAGACCTCAATGCTACTAGACCAAGTTGAGGTGCACATCCCTCCCTAAAGGAGTACAAGAGGTTCTGGCTAGTTGTACTACCCTCGTATGCTACTCTTGGTCAAAGGATTTTATCTCCTTACCACCTATTCCATGTTGAGCTACATGTAAGATGTGTGTCCAAGTCAAGCCATTGTCTCTGAGAGTCATATGTGTGTTGTTAAGTGTTCTACTTAGGCTTATCAAGATGACATGTGAACATAGACTAATGGACTTAAAGAATTAAGTCGCTAAGGACCTGAAAAATCTTAACCTCGCATCCTATAAGTTTCCTCTGAAGTTAAGTGGATTAAGGTATTAACCAAGCTCTATTTTTCAATTTGATTCCATACTAGTTTAAATGTCAGCAATGATGCAAATATTTACAAAAACTCTTTTTGGTGGAAAATTTTCAAGCTATGCAATTTTTTATGGATTTTGAATTTTCAAATTTTCAGGTATTTTTAAAAATAAGGAAAGATTTTTACCAAGATATATACATATATACTTACAAAAATATCTATGTTTCAAGTTTTATATACAAGATGTATTTTAGGGGTAACTTCTGGTTTTTAATGTGCACATATATACAAGAAGTTTTCATACCCCAGATTTATTTCCTTATGTGGCAAAACAATTTTGCAAATTAATTTTCACAATATTTGTACAAACTGTTTTTACAAATATTTTATTTTAACATAGTTTTTCAAAAAATTTGTACAGTATACCTAGTTTTTATACAAAAACTAATTTTACAAATATTTTGAAAATAAAGCATTTTTATAAATATTTTTACAAAATTTGTACAAAAATAATTTTGAAAAAGATTTTCTGAAAATGTTTTCAAAGCATTTTTTATACATAATAGCCATATTACTAAGTGCGAGTTATGGCTACAGTATGTATACAATATATACGACACCCCCCTATTCTTAGCTCGAACGATATCCTTAGAGTGATCGGAGAGTGATGAAAGAAGACATAAATCGTGCTGAGTATGGGGAAGTGAAAAGAATGCTATACTACAACGATTCAAAAGAATGAAAGAAGAGAATCAATAGAAGTCGGTGATCTCCCTATACTTAGGATCAAGCAATCCTAAGTATAGAAGACTGTACACAAAAGGGAAACTCGAGGGGTATAATGTACATACTTACCTCCCCTATACTTACAGTGATATATCCCTGAGTATAGGCATCAAAAATAGAGATAATGGAGAAATAGAAAAATCACAAGTCTAATACCCCTCTATATTTAGGATCAAATACATCCAAAATATAGCAAAATCACAAGATGGAACTGGGGTATTACCCTAAAAGATTGAGTGATATAGGATAATATGGATATATACAGCTACTGAAAAGAAGTGAAAATCAAGTATGGGATGAAGATGAAATGAGTCAAAGATCACATCTCATACAAAATGAATAGGGGCAACGTCAATGACAGTAGATCATGGTCGAGATATGGCTTCAGGTGTTGACCGTTGACTCGAAAGGTGGAATCAGAAGACAATTCAAATATATCAATGTTGCCATTATCGTGCACCTTTATAACAAGTATGGTCCCTTACATTTACTCTGTAATTTCCCTAGAAATAATCTCAGCCTTGCATCAAATAGCCATACTCTCTGGTTCGGCTCAAACTGTTTATGGCTGATGTGAGAATCATGTCATGTCTTCTCTCTGTCCTTGTACTGTAGGCTACTTGAGAAGGTTGTATCTCTCAATTCCTCTAAAGCTGCCAATTGTGCTCTCCTCTTGTCTCCTACACTCTCAGAATCCAATAGTATCTTAATGACTACCCAATGTGACGTATGCTTAATCTCCATGGGTAAGTGGCATGGCTTGCCATAAACGAGTCGAAAGGGAGATGTGCCCAAATGTATCTTAAAGGAAGTCTGATAGACCCACAAGACTGAGTCCAAAAGCTTTGACCAATCCTTTCAGTCTAAGCGGACAACCTTATGCAAAATAGTCTTAATCTCCCTATTTGAAACCTCAACAAGACCATTACTCTGTCGGTGATATGGAGTGGCAATGTTGAACTCATTAGCAAGGGCCCTTACCTTTTTGTTGATAAAATGAGTCCCCCATCATAAATCAAGACTCTAGGTACTCTGAACTATGAAATGATATTTTTCCTCAAAAATTTACAAACAGTCGTTGCATCTGTGGCTCGGGCAGGGATTGCCTCATCCCAATGACTAACATAATCTACAACAAGCAGAATGTACTCAAAACCCTAACTCTGGGAATGGACCCTTGAAATAGATGTTGCATGCATCAAAAACCTCACAGAAGTGAATAGGCTACATCAGCATCATATCTCACCATCCACAAATGCCCATCCACTAACAGTAAGTGCACCTCATCTGAATCATTTAAGAGGGTAGGCCACCAAAGGCCGGATTGGAGAACATTCTGTGTTGTCTGCCTCCCATAATGATGTCCTCCTGTCTCAAGCTTATTGTAAGAGGTGAGGATCCTATGGTGCTCCTCCTAAAGAATACACCGACGCTAGACAATATTCCCCCCTCTTCATGGTAAAGGGTGGGATCCTCCCAATGGTACAACTTGGCCTTCACGAGGAAGGTCTCAAGTCATTACCTAGGCTAACCTTGTGTCACTTTCTAGGAAACAAGATAGTTCACAATGTCAGCGTACCATGAAAGCAGGTCATAGCAAGAACCACCTCGTTTGGGAATGTCTCTGTAATAGGTGTGTTCTGTTCAGAATCCTCAAGATGCTCTAATCAGGAGAGATGATCCGCCACCACATTCTTACCTCCATGTTTATCTTTAATCTCTATATCAGACTCCTTAAGTAGAAGGACCATCTGGTCAATTTGGCTTTGGCATCCTTCTTTTCCATGAGGTATCGGATGGTGGTGTGTTCTATGTAAATAATCACTCTAGATCCAAGAATGTAAGATCGAAACTTATCCAGAGCAAAAACTACAGCTAGCATCTCCTTCTCAATCGATGTATAGTTCCTTTGAGTGGCATCCAAAGTCCGGCTAGTGTAGTGAATGGTAAATGGCAATCCATCCCTCCTCTATCCAAGCACAACCCGTACGGCAAAATCAGAAGCATCTATCATGATCTTAATGGGAGAAACCAATCGGGTGGCTGAAGGACAAGAGCCTGCACAACTAATCCCTTGAGAGTCTCAAACGACGAGAGACACTTATCATCTACAAGGAACTTGATGTCTTTTATCAACAATTTAGTAAACGGTCGGGCAATTTAGCTAAAGTCATTTATGAACCGTCGGTAGAAACCAACATGCCCCAGAAAAAACTGCAACTGTCATAAATTGGACGGTGGATTGAGCTTCTTGATGATATCCACCTTGGTCAGATCAACCTCCATGCCCATGTTGAGATGATGTGACCAAGGATCGTCCCTTGAGTCATCATGAAATGTCTCTTCTCCCAAGATAAAATAAGGTTGACCTCTATGCAATGTTGAAGTACTAGGTCTTGGCAAGAAAGACAAGCATAAAACCCTTCGTCGTAGACCAAAAAGTCATCCATGAAGACCTCTAAACATTCTCCCACCATGTCCGAGAAGATGGAAAGCATGCACCTTTGGAATGTAGGCGGGTCATTACATAAACCAAAGGGCATCTATCTAAAAGCATATGTTCCGAATGGACAAGTGAACGTCATTTTCTCCTGGTCTTCGGGCGCTATGGCCACCTGATTGTCCTCTGAGTACCAGTCAAGAAAGTAGTAATGACTCTTCCCAACTAACCTCTCAATAATCTAATCAATAAATAGTAGTGGGAAATGATCCTTCTTGGTGGCCTAATTTAGTCATCTGTAGTCATACAGACCCTCCAAGAAGTGGGTACTCAGGTAGCTATCTCCTCTCCAGACACAATCACAATTGGGGTGATACCTGTCTTCTTGGGTAGCACATGTAGAGGACTAACCTATTTGGAGTTGGAGATGGGGTAGATAAAATTGGCGCTCCACCACTTAGATATTTCTTTCATAACTACATCTCAAAGATTCGGGTTCAGCCTCCGTTGGAACTCACGCGATGGCTTGGCATCATCTTCGAGATATATGTGGTGAGAGCACAGGACTGAACTTATCCCCTGGAGATCAGCTACACTCCATCATGTTGCCTTGTGGTTTCTTTCACGAACCTCCATCGAACGAGATTCCTAGTCTTCAGTTAAATCCACTAAGATTATGATTGGGAACATGTCTGGCTCACCCACAAGGAATCTGTACTTCATACTCTGCGGCAAGGTCTTCAATTCAAGACAAGTGGGAGCTGGCAAATCTGGCCTCTTAAAAAAAGGCGTGAAAGATACCAAATCTACATGGGAGAACTCTTACTGAATCTGTAAATCCGACAAAGATGGCCCTGTTGGTGTATCTGTCAACTCTATAGGCTTGATCTCTGTCCTAGCTGTGGGCTCTGTAAACATCAGAAACGGTAGATAATCGTCAAAGTCCTGCCAATCAAAATCAGTGTTTAAGTCTGAGGGAGTTGTATCTGAATTTGCATCACAAGAAATATACTCTGCTTCGCTACCTTGATCACTGATAACCGCCCCGCACCCTATGTTAATTCGAGCAAATTAATTGTCCAAATTAATTTAAAGTCGTTCGTTGCAGTCGGATACGAGGGGCTAATCAAAAACCACTTTTAATTAGATTGGAGTCAATTTCAAGCGGTGAATTTTTTTACTTGGTAGTATCCAAGGTCGAACTCAGGGAGGCATCTGTCTCCTTAGGTTAATTATTAGCAAATTTCCAAGTGTTATATTTTTCAAGGAATTAATTTTTTGTTCTTTTTCAACTTCTATGCAGGACACATGCAACCAGCAAGCCAATTTGATGTTAATTCAATTAAGGTATCAAATGGAGTCCAAAAATTCTGAAAATTGGCCAGATGATTAATTATGATGAAAATGAACTATCCTAATTATTTTTTGGAATTTTTAGACACTAAATGAATTTACTGTGAATTAAACATGCAGACAGGCTGATTTTCACTAATTAATTTTTAATAAATAACAAATCACATTTTGTTTAGGAGATAAAATTATCCTAGATAATTCTAATGATAAGGAATCCAGGAAAATTGACAAATCTTAATTTCAATGTGAAATGAATTTATTAAAATTAAAATATGAAAATCACTAAACAATTTATTCAAGCCTCGATATGCGTGCAAATGACATGAAAATTTTATGCAATGTTAAGTTCACTGTCCTAGAGCTACTGTGAATTTTTGAGGATTTTTGGAATCACAAAAATTAATTAGAAATTAAAAGGTGTCACTGGGCAAAGTATTCCACAAATCGACCAATTAATTCATTTAAAAATCTACTGTAATTACAAAAATATGACACGTGGCACAATAGATAGAGGACAAGTTTCTCAACAAAATGCAACTTTTGGAATTTAAAAATGATGTAAAATGCAACCTAGGGATGCGTGAAAACACAGTGGTGTATATGCAATATAGGAAAATAAATTACATAAAGCAAATATGCTGACAGGGACTAAAATGCAATTACCTATAATGCTGGGGACTAGTGTGCAAATTCTCCACGGCTACACATGCTCCTCAGGTGTGGAACGCTTCACAGGGACTGATTTACAATATATGAAAGTTCCAGGGGCTTCTGTGCAATTTACCCAAGGCGCACGTGCTTCTCACATGGGGCGCCTAGGCTGGGATGACGAAGGTGGCTCGGATCGAGGCTCGGGCTCCTTGGAGGTTTGGAGTGAGGTTCGGCGAAGCTTCGGGCTGTCCGAGCCTAAGGTCGTGGAAGAGGCTCGGACCCGTTCTGCGTGGCTTGATGAGGACCGTTGGATCAAGTTTGATCCAACGGTGATCTGGGCTTCGATGAAGATGGCGACGTGGCTCGCTACGAGCCGTTGGATCACTGGTCGATCCAACGGTGGAGTGATGATCTGGGCGCGGCTACGTGGACGTCGTGGGACCGTTCGATCAATATGATCGAACGGTGGTTGGACCTCCGTCCTCAACGGTCCTCTGCCTCCTGCGGAGGAGTTGGCGGGGCTCCGGCGAAGGGGCCGTCACTTCGCCTGTTCCTCCTAGCGTCGATGAAGCTCTCTGATTGCTCGGAGCTATCCCAGAAGGTGCTCGAAGGTGCGGCGAAGGTAATGGTGGCCTCAGGAGCTGGAGATGGGCGGTGGAGCACGACGGTGGCGAAGCTCAGGAAGAGCTCCGGTGAACTTCCGATCAGTGGAAGAAATAGTACCTGCAAGTGTTAGAGAAAGAGCCGAAGCTCGTGCGTGCACTCGTGGAGAAGTGAAGGTGATCGGAGAGGCCTAAGGGGTACTGAGGTTGTCTGGCGAAGGAGCTCCGGCCAAGTGGCGGAGCTGGAGCTTGATGGAAGATGAAAGGCGTCGTCGGAGGATGTAAAGTGTATCGCGAGGATGAGAACTCCATCGCGGAGCTCGGTGAGGTGAACACGAAGCGAGAATGTGGACGTGGAGGGCGAATTTAATCCAAGAAAAACCAAAAAAATGAAGAGGAAGATCAATAGGGAAGTGGAGGTGATTACCTAGGGATCGGAGCTCCTCTTGGAGTCCCTGGTCGTCGTCGTGGCCTCGATTCGATCCGACGAAAAACCGAAGAAGCTCGGTTATGCTCAGAAGTGATGCACAACGACACGAGGAGGAGTCCTCGTGGATCACGCCTTCGAAACCGTCGTTGCTCGACCGAATAATATTGATACTATCACCGACAACACTCGGGGGCTGATGGTCTCTCCCTCTCAATTGAAGAAATGGCGGATGAAAAATAATGGAGGAGAAGATGGGAATATAAAGAGGAAGAGGGAGTTAGAGAAGAGATGGAGAGAGTGGAGAAAATGGTGGAGGAAGTTGAGAAGATGTGGCTTGGAGTGGGGGAAAAGAAAGGAGAAGAGGTAAAATGAGATTAAAAGAAATAAAATAATAGAGTAATATAGTATGCAACTTAAAATAATAATAATAAAATAATAATAAAAATAAATCCGAAAATAATAAAATAAAGGGGTGACATGTGGCGGCTCCAGGAGCTGCCACATGTCTCTCCTAGAAAATTCAAAAATTAAATGTAAAGAAAAATAAAAAAGAAATAATAAAAGGGATTAAATCAAAAAGTGATCAACACGAAATTGCTCATCTCGACGAGATCTACAACTTTCATGAAGGTTCGAAAATCAAACGAGATCATCTGTACAAAAATGTATTTTTGGGTGGTACCTTATAGATATAAAATACCACATTTTTCCTTTTGTAATTTTTTTGTCATTTTTAAAAGAGAGAAAAATCAAAATAAAAATAGAGAAATATGAAGAGAATATTTACAACTTAATCTATTTTTTTGGATTTTTAATAATTAAGAAAAATAAAAAGATAAAATACAGGGGTAAAATGGTCAATTTGTACAATATACAAAAGGGGCCCAAAACTCGAGTTTTGCATATGAGCTCCGATTTTAGTGAAATTGGTCTTGTTTCGAAGGTCTCTGAATGTATATTACTTTAAAAGTGAGTAGACCTAATTCAGAGTTGTATGAGAGAGATATGTGCATTCGAAGGTTCATGGTCTCAAACTTGGATTGGGGTTTTATTGGTCAATTTTATAAGTTAGTATTTTTTTGATATTTTTCTTTAATTAGTGTTAATAACATATACACTATAGAGTTGGTTTTATTGGATTTGGAGTTAGTATAAAATATACAGATGAATATTTACAAGTGAATTTGGCTTCTTATTTAATGCAAATATGAATGTTAAAATACAAATATTATGAATGCATGCATGAATGCTAATTATGCAATGTAAAGGGAAATATGCCTCTATTTACTCGGGAACAAGGCTCTATTTTTAACTTTTAGAGTGATGAATCACATATTCATCAACCCCCTATACTTAAACCTTGCTCGTCCCCGAGAAACTAAATGAAATGCAAGAGTGAAATGATTTTGGGTTCCACACCAAGGTCATGAACAAAAGTTAAAAATGGAGCTTGACTCGACCTTTAGATTAATTGTGTGGTGGAACCTTATTTGGACCTGAACTTAAGACCTAACAGACTTCAAGTTCCACAAGTCTTCTATTCAAGACTCCTTAATAGTCAGGTCAGAACAAATCCTCAGACGCAAATTTCTGATGACTATGATTATTACTTGTACTGTGTAAGTGAAATGTAACTCTCCACATCAGAATTGGCTCAGAAACATCCTCCTCTAACAAGGTAACTCAAATTACCCGGTCCAGTAACTCTTTCCTCGAGGAGCGGGGTATTCCCTTCTAAGTTCAAGTGCGACCAGCTCAAGAGGAGGAGGTGGAGAAAAGAATGGACGGTAGCCAGTGTAGCTACCTATCCCGGGATGCCTGACCAGTGTAGCCAAGTCATCCAGCTGCAGACTTCTTGCTAATATACATACTCCGACATGCAATAATATTTTTTTTGGCCTGTCTATTTTTTTTGGAGTTCTTGCATTTTTCTTTTTTTCTCTTTTTTTGGAACTATATACAAGGTGCAGCATGTACATCAGGAGTTTTTCCTCTTGAGACAGTAGACTATCCCTCTTTTGAAGCATTATTACAAACCACAACATCCTGTCCTTAGATGTCAACACCACCAGACTAGGTTGAGATGCACTACCCTCCCTAGAGGAGGACGGATGTTTCCACCCGTGTGCTACTCCAAGCTAAAGGATTCTACCTCCTCACCACCTCATCAATGAAGAGCTACGTGCATTGTGCTTGTCCAAGTTAGGTCATTATCTAAAAGAATCATGCGTGTGCACGAGATATTCTACTTAGACTAATCAAGATGACATGCGAACATAGACTTGTAGACTCAAAGAATTAAGTCGCTTGACCAGAGAAATCTTAACTCCAGCTCCTATAAGGTTCCTCTGAAATTAGGTGGATTAAGGTCAAATCAAGTCCATCCTCAATATCTACTCATAACTAGGTTCAGAACCCACTAGCTTTTCACTTTGCATATGCAAGATATGCTGATGAGATGTGGATGACATGCTATGTAAATGAATGAAAATGCAAGACTCTTTTTTTTTTCTGATGCAGAGATGATATGCAAGATTAAATAAGAAGCCTTTTGTTTTATTATTATTTTTAGTATACAACAATTTTTTATTATTTACAACAATTTTTAGTTGATACAATTTGTACATAGTATACACGATTTTTTTTTGCTATACATCCTGTTTGACAACAAATTTTACAAAAGTTTGTTTTACAAGAATTTTACAATTTTTAATACAAGTATTATACAAGTATACAAAAAAATTTTCAATTTTTTTTACCCACCCGTAATTATTGCAAAATATATACAAAAATACGTGAAAATACGTGAAAGTACGAGCTATGGGTAAAGTATATATGTAATATATACACGCCCCCCCTATACTTAGTGTGTGCTATGTCCTTAGAGCACGAAAGCGACTAAAAAGACATAGCTCGGGCTAAGCGTAGGAGAGCTAAAATTACAAAAGTATAGAAGTCGTCTCACCCCCCTATACTTAGGCTCTGGCAGTCTAAGTGTAGAAGAAGATCAAAAAATGGGGCGGACGAGGTTAAAAGGGGAAATGGATGAGTATATACATGGCAGGCATCGGTCCCCCCTATACTTAGGCTCTGCTCAGCCTAAGTATAGGACATGAGTGAGTATGAGAACCGATGTGATCTGGAGGATGTACAATGAATAGATGCGGGTCACTCTCCCCCTATACTTAGGATCTGGTTATCCTAAGTATAGTCATGAGATGATATGGAACCGGGACGAGTGATTCGAATCACTGGGGAGGGAGGGAGAGAATGTATGTACAAGAAAGAGTTAGAATATACAAGGATTAAGAAGGTTTGTGACGAACCTTCTTGCGGACGCGAGGAGATGGATAATATAAATATGTGTCGCTGTCGGAATCGTCCTCAGATGAATAATAGTGAGGTGTAGGGATCGTCCAACGCGGGTCGACACATGGCTGCTTGCTTAGATAAGGCTTAAGAACAGCCAAACTGAGCTCACTCATATAAATCACCTTATCTGGACCAGATGAGGACTCTTCCGAAAATTCCTTCTCTGGTGTGTTGAAGGAAATTTTCTTAGTCGGTTTTCTAGAACCTGAATCATTGAGAGGGAGTGGAGAGCGACACGCCTTGAGAGGTTTGGGGGAACACCTCGAGGAATCAATTCTCGACTTCCTCTCACAAGATAGCCGACTAGAAGAGGGAGCAACCGTGTTTTTAAGTGGAGTCAATTTTGTCTGGGTTGTTTCCTTAGAAGGCCCGGGTCGTGGTGTGGTGCTGACTATGGGTTCCTCATCAGACGAGTCACCATAAAGATTGTAATATTTCTGAAGGGTCAGCACATGTCTCGGGAAGGTTCTAGTGGTCTCAGTCGGCTTGGCATTATTGGGCTCTTGTGTCGGATCATCAAAATGATCAAGGCAATCCATAAAGGTCGTGTCCGACTCAATGCCAGCTTCTGGTCGTGAGTCCTCCTTAGAAGCTGTCATGGTGGTGGTGCAAGCAGTTGATGAGGTGTGGGGAGTCTCTGAACCAACGGTCGTCCGAACAATCGATCTCTCAGGTGTAGCAGAGAGGTGGGACTCATCTACCTCTCGATAGTCACGACTGCCAGCGGATGTGCGGGTCACCTGAGAGTAAAGTGTGTCAAAGATCGGGTGAGGTCGGAGTGCTCCCAATGCTGAAAAATCGATCTCCTGAGTCTCGCAATCTATAGTCGCCTTAGCCAAGGCTAAGAACGGCTTCCCGAGAATAATCGAAGACTGGGTAAACTCTCCTCGGTGCTCGATGTCAATGACTGTGAAGTCCACCTGGAGTAGAGCACCTTGGAAAGTAATGATGACTGAAATATTTCCTCTAGACCGTTTGATAGATCGGTCAGCCAGCTGAACGATCTCTCTTAACTTTCTAATTGGCCTGAGTTTGAGCTTGTCAAACACAGAGATCGGGAGGATATTTATCGGTGAGTCATCATCGATTCTCGCATGGGTAAAGATGGTGTCTTTGATTTCACACTCAACTCTGGGCAACCGCTTCACTCTGCGGCTCTTGGTCTTTCTCCCCATCACCAAGGAGGTGGCCATAGACACTATGTGTCTTTCAGTCCTTGTCCTCTTATTACCCGAGCTCTTTGGCATCAATTTACTTCTCACAAATCGTTTGAGGTCAGGAAAGTGATATATGGCCTTTATTAAGGGAAGTTTGAAAATCAATTCTTCATCGAGTGCTTCCCTTAGGGTAGGATCCAACTTTTTTAGGTCTTTTTCATTTTCAATTTTTATGTGATTTTTTGGTTTTTTAATTTTTTGGTATTTTGGATAGATGAATGATCAGACTCTGGATTGGAAGGCAAGGGGTTAGTAGAAGAGGGAGATAGAATGGACTCTAGCTGTACAAACGGTGTGGAGCTCAAGCAGCTACGCGGATGGTGGCTGCGACACGGCGGAGGGTGCCGTGGATCTCGCAGGAGAAGACGCCTGTCTTCGCTCGAAGAGATGGCCAATTGCTGTCACCAATCAAGAGCTCTGAGCTCGGGGGTTTCTCCTGTAATGGCGGATGGGGATGAAGTTGGCCGGAGAGGGGGTATTTAAAGGATGAAGGTCTCGGTTGGAATGGAGATGGGGCGAGGTTTATGGAGCTAGTGGGGCGTCTAGAGCGGTCGACGTGGGGAGTGGGGTAGCTCGCGATGTTGAGGGTGGAATGGTGAAGGTCGTGGCGGTGTTGGCGGCTGGCGAGGTGGTCTGACGTGTGGCCAAAAATAGAAGGGGGCAGCCCCTCCCGCAAGGCGGAAATCGTGGGAGAGAGGGGTAGCGGGAGGTTGACGACGATGGTCAGGCGTTGGATCTGGATATCCAACGGTGGACCTATGAGCGCTCATGAGCGGATGAGATTAGATCGGAGTGGAGCGATCTAAGGGGTGTGAGGTTGCCACGTGTCGGGCTAAGCGCGAGGCGGTAGCGGGCGGTGGAGATGACATCAAGGAATTCATTGGACAGTTGATGGTTACTGCGGAATTAGCGGCTGAGATGGATAGATGAAGGCGCTATCGAAGGGCGCGCACGCTGCCACGTGGCTTGATGAGAAAGCGCCAATGAGCGGATCAGATTAAAGGCTAAGGTAGATCAAATGGCTGGAAATCAATGTGCGCATGGAGAAGGCTTGGCCGTTGGATTATGAAGGTAATCCAACGGCTGTAGCTGCGGGTGGATGAGGCAAGGGCAGCGGGCTACGTGGCGCAACCAGAGGGTGCCACGTGGCCTGCTGTGGTTGGCTAGACAAAGAAATAAGGTTAGAGAGAAGAAGGGGACGAATTTGGAAAAACTCAAAACATGAAAGTTGTAGATCTCGATGAGATCTACAAGTTTCATGTTGACCAAAGACGGAGATGAGATCAAATATGATACATAAATACAATAATACAAATATACATACATGTAGTATACAAAGAGGCCCAAAAACCCAACTTTCTTATACGAGCTCCAAATTAAATGAAATTAGTCTCATTTTAAAGGTCTTTTAATGTGTATTATTCTAAGAGTGAGTAGACCTATTTCGGAGTTTGTATGAGGGACTTATGTGTATTTTCTGATCCAGGGATTCTAGGGCTTTGTTGGCTATTTTACAAGGGGGATTTTTGGCTTTCATCCCTATAATATTAACTAAGGAGCACATATTATAAGGAAGAGGTTATTTTTCTTTAATTAGTGTTAATAACATATACACTATAGAGTTGGTTTTATTGGATTTGGAGTTAGTATAAAATATACAGGTGAATATTTACAAGTGAATTTGGCTTCTTATTTAATGCAAATATGAATGCTAAAATATAGATATTATGAATGCATGCATGAATGGTAATTATGCAATGTAAAGGGAAATATGCATCTATTTACTCGGGAACAAGGCTCTATTTTTAACTTTTAGAGTGATGAATCACAGATTCATCAATCACAACTGTCAGCCTTTAAAGTATCATGTGCCATGAGTGTGCCCTCCAAACTCTCATCTGCTGGCATCTGTGACTCTATGGAATTTGAAGGCATGATAAGAGTGTGTGCTACTGGGTCTTCCCAAATGGCTTTATCATCTCTGATTACAAAATCACATTTATGGTGAACGTCTAGCTCAAAATCTGTCATCTGCTCGGTGCTCTGCTCAGAGCATGTTGAATAACTGGCTCTAAGCTCCTCACTCGTCTCTATTTGTACACTCTCACACTCAATGTTAAAGTATACCTTAATGCTATCATGATCGGGTACTTCCTTGGTTGTGGCCAAGGACAGTCGTCCTAAAATGATGGGGGTATCGGTCAAAGATTTAGGGATCTCCATGTCCAAAACAATGAAATCCACGGGGATTTTCAGGCCTTGAATTGTGACGACAACATCCTTTAATAACCCCTTCGACCTCTTAATAGATCGATCTGCAAACTGAAGGACT
The DNA here is from genome assembly GCA_037367405.1 of Ottelia alismoides. NCBI lineage: Eukaryota > Viridiplantae > Streptophyta > Magnoliopsida > Alismatales > Hydrocharitaceae > Ottelia > Ottelia alismoides. The sequence goes on from JAZKJV010010102.1 coordinate 1,241,955, forward strand.
ATCCTACTCTATTTAAGAGAACCAAACTCGAAACGGTCAAGTAAGGAAGCTAGGAGGAATAGAGGAACCGCTGTCTAATAGATTCCGCTCAAATTGCTGCTCATGAATGTGGCATCTGACATATGGAGATCCTGCCTCGGGTCTCTTGGCTGTCAATCGATTCTAGATGGCGAAGTAGGTAGCACGAGTGAGCACATGGATTTTTGCATTATGATTCATCTTTTTCCTGTGAATGGGGGTCTTCTCTCTAAGGTTTTTCTGGAATAGAGGGATGTGCTCAGGTGCCTCCTGAAGAGTCAGTTGGATCTGAAATTTGTCTATCATCTGCTCGTTGAACTCTAGCTATTGTCTCTTTTTGGGATTTTCTGTTTTGGGGCCCTTTCCTAAATGGAGTGCTTGAGGAAAGGGGATAGAGGGACCCTCTTCAGAAAGACGATGGTCAGGAGTAGGTTCCCAGGCATTCAGAAGACTAGAATCCATGCATTGATCATCAAGCACAATAGATGGACTCATATGAAATACAGAAACCATTCCTTTATTCATATTTTTGATTTTTTGGAGGTTTTCATTTTTTATATTTTTCAAACATATCCTCAAGTATGGAAGGAGTTAACACAATAGAAGGACTCTTGGTGGCATCAGTACCACTGGCAACATCTGAACTTGCGGTATCAGCACCACACTCTGGACTATCCACTAGAATAAGGGTGGCTTCAGTACCACCATCTACAACTGGAATCTCGACGATCTCAGCATCGTCATCAGGATCAATATCCTTTGTGGCTTCAGCACCACCGTCACCATCATCATGGTGAGCAGCATCGATACCGCTCCTGACTTTGTCTAGCACCCTAGCATCGTTAGTGGTCTACCAAGATAAGTTGTCGCCGGATGGCCTCCTAGTGCTCATAAGTGTCATAAAATTAGCTTCAAATAAAGAATAAGTGGCATTCAAAATATCACTAGGAGAGATGGTCTCTATAAATTATACATGATCAGACTTTCTCTTCAGATTGTTCGGGTTGGCTTCAATTTGAGAAGGTATGGTAGGCTTGCCCTTGATTGTTTCCCTCATTTCCTATCGGAACTTGTTCATCTCTCACCGAAAGGTATCTTGCTGGTCTGTCAACATGCGGGCGAGATAATCAAGGGTTGGATTCTCATATGAGTGACCATGAGAACCGAATGGGTTGCCTCGCTGGAAATGAGGTTGAGTCTGTTGCTGGTAGTGAGGAGGAGGTCGGGAGTACTATTGATGAGGTTGTTGTGAAGGATACAATGAGATCCTCAATGCATCATGGAAGCATGAAGATCACATCGTATGCGATTGGGAGCGACTAGTCGCACTAGTTAATCGAGGCAGCAGAATTTTAAAAAAAAATCATGCGATGAAACCACATGATCCAAGAATACTTCTCGGATCGTTTCATCTAAACCACAAACAAGTATTAGGGTTACCTCTTTAAGCGTGGTTGTGATCGAGTCTCTAAATAAAGAGACCTTCTGTCTCAAGTCCGATCTGACGGAGGAGACACTTGCGAGCACGTTGATGAAATACGTGCTCCTCGTAATCCATGTTGATGATTCAAGCAGCGAATCTCCTGATCTTAACACACGAGATTTGACGTCTTCTTCACGATCGAGGCGCACCTAAGGAGACAGAGATCCACGAGAAAACAGTCTGGCAGCATAACGGCGACGCTGCAGCGAGAGCGACTCTCTCTAGGTCTCCATGGTGGACGGCCATAAGAGAAAGGGAGAGAGATGAAGTTGGTGTGTAGAGAGAATGAGAGAGAGAGCATACGTTGTCAAACATAAGAAGAGCAAGGGGTTCCCTTTTATTTATAATATTTTGGGATCCATGGATCTCAATCCATGGACAACACAAATCCAATGGCTCACATTGATTTGTGTTTCTTTTAATGGCCATGATTTGTTGCTAAAATTTTTGCAACAACAATTAATTTAAATTAAATTAAATATATCAATATATTCCTATTTAATTCAAACCAATCTCCATTGGACAAAATAGGAAGGAGAGTAGCCTCCTTCCAAAAAGAGAGGGGGACGACCACCACATTCCTTATAGGAATTGTGGCCGTCCACTCTCATTAAGAGGAAGGTGGCTATCTCCATCAATTCCATGAGATCCAATTATCCCTTGAATTTCTCCAATATTTACAACAACTTTTGTTGCAAATTATTTTACAAAAATAAATCCAATTTATTTTGTGAACATTGAAATCATGCCATTGGAAATTTGTGAATCGTATTCACAACCCAAAATAAAATGTGAATTACATTTTAATTAATGTGAATCCAATTCAAATTAACATTTAATAAACAAGTGTAAATTACAAATTGCTCTCTCTTATATATTATAAATCATATTTATAATATATATGATTAATATGCATAGTTCTATCCACATTATTCATATCCATGATAATTAAATCACATTTAATCATCTTGGATCTGTATTCTCATGTGCCCAAATAATGTGAATCACATTCACATTATTTACTTCTTTGATATTTAAATCACATTTAATTATCAAAGATAACTCTCCTTATAATATGAATCAAATTTATATTATTCAAGATAATTAAATCACATTTAATTATCCATTTTTCAATGCTCAGATACTTATATCAACAATGAAATTATCCAGAACACTTTTAATGCGCTTTCTGCATGGATACTTGGAGATAAGGACAGGGCGACTGTATTGTTCCACATATAGTGACTTGGATATTGAGATCAAATCTCAAATCCAGATCTTGCGGACCTCTCATAGATGCTTGATTAAATCAAGACGACAAATCTAATCTTATCATTGCATCTGAATCACATTCAGATCAATGTACAATATTTGGACCAAGATCAGATCACTTCTCTACTGAGAGGAGTCACTAAAATCCAGACATGTTTCATCACTCCCTAGGAATGGAAGCGTTATGGTTATACAATTGTTTATGATCACATCACCCTCAGGCATTCCTAATACTTGTACATCCTGCATACTGGAAGACCCATAATAAACACGAAGTATAAGATCAATTTTACATTGTCTACTTCATTATTTTATCATTAAGTTTCCCATCCAACTATTGGGAGTTGGTATCGATCATATATTTTCCAAAAGCATATATCATACCCAGGTGTTGATCATATACTTTCCAAAAGCATATTCAAACCTACAAATCCAGTCAAGCTTCCAAAGTGAGACAATCGTGCACGGAATTTGATCGTCCCAATATCTCATAAGTGAGATAATGACTTCTGGTTCAGTAATGAATCTGTATGATCCCTTTGAGAGATCATATTACTCATATGCCCTTGCACGCACACCAGCGCACTGGGGTATAGACCTTGATTAGGTCATCAACCTATTGGTCTCCCAAATGCACATACTCAGACATATAGTAACACATTTATCTCCGATCAAAGGATGTGTGCCTATATCATGACAACATACGTCATAGGACTCTAGTTATCTTGATCTCGTTAAGTCAACTCTTTGACCTTACTAATCCGACACCTCTGAATCTCTATTCCTATGCATAGGACCTACATCAAGAGGTCGATCAGATATCAGCCTTTAGAGAAAGGATTGCCATCTCCTTCTCAGGCAGGAGATCCTCTCTTACTAATCATTTGATGGTGATTGATGAGTCCCCAATCTAACTCTTTAGATATTAATCTAAGCACCATCCTCTATGATTCAATAATTGAATCAACAGTTGTATGACCATTTATGGCCATGGTGCATAACCCTAACTGTTCTAAGGGACCTACTATGCAAATTATTTATTCTTCATTTCAGATCAGGGAATGATATTTGCAATAACAATTATTGCATAATGGCTCGTCGTGGGCTCGCATGCCCAACAATCTCCCACTAGCCCAAAGAGTCATTAATGGGCTAATCATTTAAACCCGCACTCATGTGACAATCATAGGATATTCAAAAAATAGCTAAGTAAGTTTTTCAGCCACTCTGTTGCCAAGAGACTATGCCAAGTACTTTTACGGCACTTGCATATCTCATAGTAACAGTTCTCGCATTCAATGTGAAAGTTGCATCTTATGGAACCTATACTCAATATTGTTATGTATAGTGTCCTTGACACTACAAATCAATAATTATTATTATAACCAGTATGTATTTTCCATTATCCTTATCAGAATACCCTTATTCTTGGAGATCTCTATCTCCTAAGGTATCCGCAATTAAGAACTTTTAGATCTCTATCTATAAAGTCTTCAGCTCTTGAAGATAAGACTTTGAGATCACTATCTCAAAAGTATTGTCATATTTGAAGATATTGTTACTACTGCAACTAAGTGTTTTATCTCCATAGTAGGATTAGCAACAGTTTACTAATCCTACTGCATGGTAGACATATGGCTTTTGCACACATTTAGCATACATCCGGCTTTTCATAACTGATGCACAAGGTAAGCAGTTTTAGCATTCACTTCCTCAACTCCTTGAGGTGTTATCCCTTTAGATAGGTTAGTACCATATCTTAAGGGAAAGAAGCCTTTCTTGGAATTTTCCAGAAATGGAAATGGCCAAGGTGTACCACTAATGTGACGGTCCCAATGCCCTCTTTCTTTCTTCTGAACAACTTCATAACTAAGATCTAAGAGGTATTCTTGAGATCATATCTCAAGGCATGGAACAACCAGTCTATAAAACACTTATAATTATCATCCTTAAATAATTCTAAATGATTAGGATATTATCTACATTTATCACGATGAACACAATGGCACTCCCACTATGCTTCACATGCCTCATCAAGATTCTATCTAGAATTACAACATTTATAATTTCTTAAAATCTTATGTTCCAACTACAAGAAGCTTATTTGAGTCCATAGATGGAATTCCTTAGCTTGCACCCTTTGCTTTCCTCAATCATGAAGTCCTGGGGCTTCTTCATATGAATATCCTCAGAGAGGTATTCATAGAGAAATGCAATCTTGACTTCCATCTTGAAGATGCCATAGTCAAGTTGTGTAGATTTAGTTAGCAATATTTCGATGGGTTGAAGCAAGGTCACTGGAGAGCAAGTCTCATTGCAAGCGATGTCTTCTCTTCGGTGTGTAGCTCATGTCTCGAGCCTTGCTTTGAAGGTCTCTACCTCTTCATCAAGTTCCCTCTTTCTCTTGAAGATCCATTTACATCTAATAGGTTTTACCCATATAGGTGGATCCTCGAGGGTCCATAAACAACACTTGTATATGAAGTGGACTTTAGACTTTATTGCTAACATCCATCTTTCCATGCTATGATCTTCATAAGCTTCATCACATGAAGTCAGATCATTGTTAGACTCAACTGACGCATGAATCCATCCTCAAACTTATTTGAAGAGGTTTTAGTGTTTCATCTTTAATTGTCCTTTTAGTTTCTGATTTCAAGAGCCCCATTATCTTTTCAAGATTAAATGAGTTCCTTTACTTCATTTTCATCTTGATTCTTAAGAGAGCCATCCTCTAAGAATCATATCCTTAAAGATGAGATCTTTCAAGAATGTCAAGATCATAAAGTAGGTATCCAATGTCGTCCTCTATTTTTCTAATGAAGCAGTACTCTATGGTGCTAGTTTCCGGCTAACTTGCATGGAAGCTTATTAATGATATACATTGTAGTCTATACTACATATATACCTTGGAAACTAAAAGATAATTATGTTAAGATTCATCATTGATCAAATCATGTCAAACATGATACAATTGTATCTCCCTATAACTCTATTGAGTTTAGGTTTATTAGGAGGAGTGAGATAGGAATGATATTCATTTCTCCATAAGGTATTTCTTGAATTCATCTAACAGGTACGTGTTACCTAGGTTAGATCAAATTCATTTCATCTTCCTTCAAACTTTGGTTCTAAACCAAAATTGTGAAATATTTGAACATTTCAAAGCCTTCTATGAAGAAGGGAAGAGATGCCATATCACAAATAATCATCGAATGATATCACATATTATCAATCTTTACTTTGATATAGATTATCCACATATATCAATATGTATGAGACCTTGAATACCTCAACATCTTACACCATTCCCAGAGAAGGGTGTATTGGACATTTTTACTTTGAATATAATATTCACAAGTATGTAACATTTGAAATTTTAGACAATCTAAAGTTTCATCTCCTACTAGTCCATTGATCTCATCAATAGACAAATGTCCAAGGCTTGATGCCAGATCATTGTCAAATGATCTTCATCCTCTTATTGATCCTTTAAAAGTTTTATTTTTCAGTATTGGAAATGTTGATGAACCATTCATTAATTTTCTAATTTAGTAGAGCCCACTAGATGTAAGATTACTATCTGAAATATATCCATCATAACTCTTTATGACACGTCTGTTCCAGAATTCATATTTATTTCCAAGATTTATAAATAAATAATGAGTGTATTCTAATATCTAGATAAAAGAGACATTCTCTAAGACTAATGACTCTCCTACTGAAAATATGAAGTCTATCTATCCAATAGAGATTGATGCAACAATTGCATCAATATCCATGGGGATGACTATTAAACCTTAAGATCAAATTTTCTTCTCTTCTAAAACATATGCAACCAATTGCAAGTGTAATTAGAAATATGAGATACAATTATTAGACTTCGATCTTATCAAATAAGAAAGTCAATTTCAATGAATTAATGTAGATACAGATTATCCTGATGCACTATCTGTGTCCTTCTCTAAGGATCCTATATAGACTAGATAGTCACACTATCAATACATTGACTTATTGCAGTATTGGCATTCATCCAATTCTTTGGATGTCATAAGGAAGACACAGAAGTACAGTCAACTCTTTGACTTTTCTTCTTACATGGGTCCGATCCATGCTTCCATTGCGCTCCTTTCATCTATAAATAACCATTACTTAAGACAAAGGATCCCTTATGTTGAAATCAAAATTTTTCAATATAAGAATATTTCAACATTTATACATGCTCCATTCAATTCATAAAATTTGAATATTATGAAGCTTCATGAATGACTAGAGTATAGATAGTAGAATAATGACGCTCATCATATCTACATACATCTTAACTCTTAAAGAATTTGGTTCAAGTAGATATTCAAATATTTTGAATTTATCATCTCTTACAGAGCCACCATTCTGCATGATGCAGAGAAACATGTCATTCATGATTAAATTTCAAGAGCACATATGTATGCCAGAACATCTTCTTAGATTTTATAAGGGTTATTTGACAATTACGATCATCATCGACATGTCACTTCCAAAGTACATTGGATGAGAGATCAAGACTATAGAGACATACAAACCCTAGGGTTGTAGTCCTATTGTCCATTTAATTGTCATTCCTCATTATTATAAGGAAACTTGCACATTGCATCTACATATACTATATGTCCAACTGCAAGTACAATATCTTGATCATGGATCCAATCCATGATATTTTACTGGTTATTATTGAGTATAGTATTGAATGGGTTTAATGAAGGATCATATGAAATAAGAAATTGTGCATAAATATATGTAAATATACATTTTTTCTTTGATTTAGGAATTTTTATATAACAGTTGTCTTGCCTTGTCAACACCGAAGTTCATTCCTTTAATCACTTTCAATGTAAGAGATATACTTACCATTATATCTCAAGCAAGATCTAGGATCTCCTTCCTTATCTTTGTTACATGCCAATAATATGATAACTTGCAACTCGAATAAAAAGAAGCAGGAACACATTACGTCTTGCAAGTCCAACTTGCATCTCCCAATTCGATAACACCCGAGTCCACCACCCCTAAGGTGATGTTGACCCGTCTTTAATTGAACCAACCGTCAACAGGATTAGTACTTGCTATGCACAATACAATATCGTCCCCAATAATATGAGGACTTGATATTGGGGTCACTACGCATTCAGCCTTACTCTTTCGAGAAGCAATGATCTCGATCCAGATACGCTTGCATACAGGAGCTGTCACTTCGGACAGGCGTCTCCTACATACAATCCCTAGCGACGGAACCCTTCGCCCTGATGGGAGACCATGGATGTCACTTATGTGATCCTCCATGTCATGTTCAAATTCTAGTTAATCATTATGAATCATATTCATTACGATTAATTCTTCCAAGAGAAAACACAACTCTATTCATAATAGAGTATTCTAATTTTAGTTGGATTCCAATTAGTCTAATCATATTAAATTATTGATCCAATTAATATCCAGCAAACATTCTTTTAATGTTATTTGAAATATGGTATTATCTCAAATACTTATTATTTTGAATTTTAATAATTAGAAAATACATCATGATTTCTCAAGCATTATACCAATCCTACCAGCTATCATGGTCAGTACCGACGAGAGTGGGACAGACCGCACATGGTGCAACCTGCTACCCCAACGCTCCCCGACTAGACACCATATCCACCTCGAGAAAGGATAATGCAAAATAGATCACTTTGTACTTGAGATAATCGGTTTTTCAACCGATGTTATAACATATATAAAATAATCAAAATATTTTTTATTAACATTATAAGGAGATTTGCTAAACAAATCCCCAATCCTATTCAAGCAACTTTGTTTGTTGGAAAGTAGATTGAGTAACCAATTGTGGTCTAGATCATATCTAATCCATTATTAGCTAAGGCAATGTCATTTAAGGAAATAATCATCATCAAATATTTCACAAATATTTATCCATAATTATTCCAAGAAATTAAACCATTTAATTTCACTAATTGATTAACTGACAATAACAAGGTTCTTGATTAGGAAAGTAATTTCCAGCAGTGACCTTCACTTACTAAAATTAGCATATCTCAATCAATTTAAATCCAAATCAAGCAAAATAAGTTTCCAAAGTTTGATAATTTTATTTACAACAGAACCTAAGTTATTTAAATGCATTTCAAGGCATTTCAAAACAGTAGTTAACTCCTTAATTACGTCAAGATTCGCAGTCCCCAAAATACTGGATACATGTTCACTAAAATGATCATAACTTGAGCAAACAGATTCCAAATCATGCAAACTCAAATCTCAAGGTGGTTTCCTTATTTAATAGGAAATTTAATACAATTGATAATTTCTTGTTTAAATAATTTAAACAGAGCCTAAAAATATCACAAAATAGGGCTTCAAGAATGAAATACGATAAAACTTTCGCAAACCCTAACAAACCCAAGTCTTCCTAGGTTCATGGATCGCATCCAAAACCTCTAAGCTGGATCTAATACTACTTGAAGGATATAATGATATCCTCAAGCGCATCACGGAAGCATGAACATTGTATCGAATGCGATCAGGAGCGACTAGACGCACTAGTTTCTCGAGGCAGTGGAATTTTAAAAAATCATACGATGAAATCACTTTATCCAAGAACACTACCCGGATTGTTTCATCTAAACCACAAATAAGTATTAGGGTTACTTCCTGAAGTGTGGTTGCGATCGAGTCTATAAACTAAGAGATCTCCTGTCTCAAGTCCGATCCAACGGAGGAGATGCTTGCGAGCGCGTTGATGAAATGTATGCTCCTCGCAATCCAAGTTGATGATCCAAGCAGCGAATCTTCTGATATTGACACACGAAATATGACGTCTTATTCACGAGCGTGGCACACCGAAGGAGACGGAGATCCACGAGAAAACAATCCGGCAGCATAACGGCGGCCCTGCGGTGAGAGCAACTCTCTCTAGGTCTCCATTGTGGACTGTCATAAGAGAGAGGGAGAGAGATGAAGTTGGCATGTATAGAGAATGAGAGAGAGAGAGCATATGTTGTCAAAATTAAGAAAAGCAAGGGGTGCCCTTCCATATATAATATTTCGGGATCCATGGATCTCAATCCATGGACAACACAAATCCAATGGTTCACATTGGTTTGTGTCTCTTTTAATGGCTATGATTTGTTGCTGAAATATTTTCAACAACAACTAATATAAATTAAATTAAATATATCAATATATTCTAATTTAATTCAAATCAATCTCCACTGGGGAAAATAGGAAGGAGAGGAGCCTCCTTGCATAAACAGGGGGGGATGGCCTCCACATTCCTTATAGGAATTGTGGCCGTCCACTCTCCTTAAGAGGAAGGTGGCTATCTCCATCAATTCCATGAGATCCCATTATCCCTTGAATTTCTCTAATATTTGCAACAACTTTTGTTGCAAATTATTTCACAAAAATAAATCAAATTTGTTTTGTGAACATTTCAATCTTGCCATTGGAATTTTGTGAATCACATTCACAACCCAAAATAAAATTTGAATTACATTCTCAATTAATTGTCCAATGTGAATCTAATTCACATTAACAATTAATTAACAAATGTCAATTACAAATACTCTCTCTTATATATTATAAATCACATTATAATATATATATGCTTAATATGGATAGTGATATCCACATTATTCATATCCATGATAATTAAATCATATTTAATCATCTTGGATCTCTATTTTCATGTGCCCAAATAATGTGAATCACATTCACATTATTTACATCTTAGATAATTAAATCACATTTAATTATCTAAGATAACTCTCCTTATAATATGAATCAAATTCATATTATTCATGATAACTAAATCACATTTAATTATCAATTTTCTCAATGCTCAGACACTTATATCAACAATGAAATTATCCTGAACTCTTTCAAGGATAATGCGCTTTCTCCACGGATATTTGGAGATAAGGACAGGGCGACTATATTGTTCCATGTTAGTGACTTGGATGTTGAGATCACATCTCAAATCCAGATCTTGCAGACCTCTCATAGATGCTTGACTAAATCAAGACGGCAAATCTAATCTTATCATTGCATCTGAATCATAGTCAAATCAATGTCCAATATTTGGACCATGATCAGATCACTTCTCTACTGAGAGGAGTCACTAAAGTCCAGACCTGTTTCATCACTCCCTAGGAATGGAAGCGTCATGGTTATACAATCGTTTATGATCACATCACCCCAAGCATTCCTAATACCTATACATCATGCATACTAGAAGACCTAGAATAAATCCAAAGTATAAAATCAATTTTACGTTGTCTACTTCACGATTTTATCATTAAGTTTCTCATTCGACTATTGATAATTGGTATTGATCATATACTTTCCAAAAGCATATATCATACCCTGATGTTGATCATATACTTTCCAAAAGCATATATCAAACCTACAAATTCAGTCAAGCTTCCAAAGCGAGATGACCGTGCACGAATTTGATCTTCCCAATATCTCATGAGTGAGAACATGTCTTTCGGTTCAAAAATGAACATGTATGATCCCTTTGGGAGATCATATTAATCATATGCCCTTGCATGCACACCAGCGTGCTGGTGTATAAACCTTGATTAGGTCATCAACCTATTGGTCTACAAAATGTACATACTCAGACATACAGTAACACATCTATCTTCGATCAGAGGATGCGTGCCTATAACGTGACAGCATACGTCATAGGACTTTGGTTATCTCGATCATGTTAAGTCAACTCTTTGACCTAACTAATCCGACACCTCCGAATCTCTATTCCTATGATGAGGACATGCATCAAGAGGCGGTCAGATATCATCCTTTAGAGAAAGGATTGCCATCTCCTTCTCAGGCTGGAGATCCTCTCTTAATGATCATTTGATGGTGCTTGATGAGTCCTCAATCTAACTCTTTAGATATTCATCCAAGCACCAGCCTCTATGATTCAATAATTGAATAAACAATTGTATGATCATTAATATGCCCATGGTACATAACCCAAAGTGTACTAAGGGACTTATTACGCAAATTATTTATTCTTCATTTTAGATCAGGGAATGATATTTGCTATAACAATTATTGCATAATGGCTCGCCGTGGGCTCGCATGTCCAACATGTTGCTGCCTCTACTATTGACCCAGATAAGCAAGTCTAGGACTGTGCTGCTGCTGGGAGTATTGCGGCTAATTTTGCTGGGTACCCTGCCCTACCTGTGCCGGAGGCTGCTGATGGGATGAGGTGCCTCCAGTAGACCATCAAAAGCTGGAGTGGTCATTATGGATCATGGGCTGCTATTGGTACTGGGAGTACCATATCTCCTTGACTTTTATTAACAGCTACTATTGCTCATGGAGTAGTGGGGGAAGGGCTCCAAGGGTTGATCCGGATGATATACCACCATCTGAGTGTCTAAAGAGGGTGGTGGCAACTAGTACTGTTGGAGTGGCTGAAATGGTTCCGCCTGAATGTGGTGAACCTGGCGATATGAGGCAGAAGGCTGAGAAGAGCTGCTCTTTGGATCAACCTGTGACCTGTAATGAGGCTGAGAAGCCATATGTGCCTCTTGAAGGCACATGATCTGGGTCTTCAGGTCACTCAATGTCCGAGGCATCTCATCAATCTTATTGATCTTGTCGAGACCCTCGCACTGCTTCTTCTCGATGATTTCTATCCGGTCCAACTTATGGCTGATAATACGCATATCAGCAACCGAAGACTCTGCTAGTGTTGCTGCCGTAGAAGATGTAGAAGGACCAGACTTAATGCGTTCAATCCTCTGATATGAAACCGCCTATAGAATAGGTTTACCATGAGTGTAGACACGGATCTAGGACAACACTATGTAGTTTTCTGCCGTCTCCTCATAGATGGCCCAGACCTGGTCTTCATCTTTGGTGAAGTAGGAATCTCCACATGTGGCGTTCACTAGCCCATGCAGCTCAGGTGTCAGCCCACAAAAGAAACTCTGGATGAGGTTGGGCTTGCTGATCTCATGGTGGGGACACCCCTATCAATGAGCTCTCTAAAGCGATCCCAAGCTTCATGAAATTATTGATTAGGGATCATGGTGAAATTGCTGATCATTTCTCTAGCTACGTTGGTCCGGCCGAGTGGATAGTACTTGTTCAAGTACTCAGTCCGGAGATGCTCCCAAGATATGATAATCTTCTCTAAATGCTTCAGTCGGTAGGCTGCTCTGTCAACCAAGGAGAACGAGAAAGCTATCAGCTTGATTGTGTCCGCGTCCACCAGTCTGTCGTGGACGGTGCTGCAAATCATCTCGAACTCCTGCAGATGGAGATGGGGGCACCTCAGTGGCTAGCCCATGGAACTTGGGCAATAGCTGGATGGTCTGAGGGCAAAGCTCGAAGTCGCCCAGGATGGCTGGCAGCAGAATCCATTGGTGGGTGAGGGTTGCACCAAGGTTGTGCAACTGTCTCATGATGTGGGATGGTCTGGCTAGATCATGTGGCTCATCCTGATGTCTATCGTCTACTCGGCCCTCCTGGCATGGTATCTCTCCACCACCGGCTGGACGTTCTGGCTCCTATCGCTCGTCTCGCATCAACGTAAGCTCTCTCCTCACTTCTGCCTTGAATATTCTCTGGTCTAAGAACTGTCGTCGCATGGTCTCCAGGGATGCGAGCAATGTGTTATTGATGGTGACTTAGTCTAATACAAACGATGATGTCTGCAGTCGCTCATCGGTCCTATCCTCACTACTGGCCATCTCACTGGTCTGTACAAAGGCAAAAGACCCTATCTCAGGTGTTTTCAAATGAATGTATAAATGTGTTGGTCTTTCAGTCTATACCTCAGGTGTGGAAGAAGGATGGTCGAGGGGGTATAGGGTGGAGGCAAATTCAGGTTCAGAGAGCGGGTTTGAGCTCTCTGAAGTCACCATAGATGAAGGGGAGGAGTGCTGGAAAGCGGTGCTACCACAGGCAGCCTAAGAGACCTCCTTCCCATCATCATGATGTGGGGATTTATGAAGATTAGATCTAGAATGAAAGCGGGATGAGAAAACAAACCCCTAATTCACCTACTTAACACAATGTGATGAACGTGAAAGTTCGACCGTTTATCTTGTTAAATTTTATTTAGGTGATAATCCAATCTTATAGAGCGGGTTAGAGAGATGTTAGGAGCATGATTCTCCCTGGATACTGACCTAAGGTCTTATGATCAGTTGCGCCTATTTCCAGCCAGTATGGGTGTAAGTATGGACCATTTCCAGCTACCCAATTTTACTTGAGGATGAAGCCTTACACAAGGTCCTCTAAGTCACCCACTCTGCTAAGGAAGTTCGGAAAGTTTAGCGGCTACCCAAAAGTCCTCACTGGAGAATAGCTAATCATTTTTAGAATCGGTAGTCTAAAGAAAGTTCAGGTGTGGCTCAATCCTAGTGTGTGGATCGCTCAACTCTTAGTAGTAAAATCAGACAAGGAGGGATTACTCTCTGATGCCATTCCTAGTGACTTGGGTTAAGTATCAAAATAAAACAATGGTCATTGTGACCCAAATCTCTCAGTCCGGTCAACGAGAAAAATAACACTAAAGAAGATTAAGTAATCAAATATAAGCGGTTTGCTATTTTATTTACCTGGTATAGCGACCAGGGTCAAAAATGTGGAGCACGATTTAAGAACTAAGTAGTCAAATTTAGAAAATGAAATATTTTTTAGTCGTTTTTAATTTTGCAGTTTTTAAATTTTCAATAAAACAAAACATGCACAAAATACACAAGGTACACACAATACTATTTTTGTATTTTTCAAAATAATCAAAAAGCCTAGAAAATTAAGGTAAAATAGTTTTGGGTTTTAAGAGTTTTAAAGTGTTTTTGGTAATTTTTAGAGAAATTTTAAATATTTTTGTGATTTTTTCAAAATAAATAGTGTCAAAAATGCAACACAATGCAAAGCTAGGACCAAATTGCAAATTAAAAATAACTAAAATATCCCAAGGTCCTGGATGATAATTTTATGATAAAGTAGAAATAAAAAGCTTAAAACAGGAACTGAAAACATAATTTTTAGATTTTTCTTTGACTTTATATGATTTTTCTAAGTTTTGGGTTGTTATGTGATTTTTAGGGTTTTTTAAAGATTTTATAAAAAAATTAATACTAGAGCTAAAACATAATAAAATACAAACACATGAATTTTTTTGGAATTTTTAAAACACTTCAAATTTTTATGATTTTTGTAACACAAACAAGGTCTTTTTTAGAGGGTTTTTGAATTTTTAATAATATAAAATGCAAGTAAATCAACTCACGAAAATTACCCTAAATCCTACACCCTAGCAGGAGCTAAATGTAATTTTTATGTAATTTAAAGAGTTAATTTAATATTGATTAAGTCCAATAAAAGGCAAGGAGTTAAGCATAGTTCATAGGGACCTAAAAGAAATATTTTAAGTTTGCGGGCCAAAAGATAACAAGTTAACAAAGCATAGGGCCCAATCTGCAAATAATCCAAGCCAAGCATGCACGACAAGTGATCCAAACTCACAAGGGCAGAAATGCAATTTTCAAAACATAACATTCATTCATTAATAGTAGAAAAGTATGAGAAAAAGTGCACATATCCCATAACACACATGTGGACACACGCAACTCTAACTCGGAAGGACTAAAATGAAAATATAAAAACTACGACGTCCAACTGTAAATGTCTTTAACTATAAATTTTATTTACTAGACTAAGGTGAAATAGAGAAACAAGCAAGGATGAAAGTGAAATATACCCAGTGGGGGCACAAGGCGCATGGGGGGTAGGCTCTGACTTACAACCCTGATGACTACAGCGGAAGAATCTGACGGTCCAGGAGTTGTCGTGGATGTGCAGCCAGATCTGACAAGTCAGATCTGATCTAACAGTCTAGGCATCCCTTTTGTCGGGCGTCTCAGATGACGGGTTAAATCTGATCAGACCGTTGGCAGATAAGCATGAGTGGAATACCACGATCAGAATTGGACGTGAAGGAAGATCGAATGGTGGATGGGGTGGCTGGAAGAACTAGTCCAGGGCGACTTTCAACTGAGTGAAGGAGGAGATCTGTCACTCCGATGAAGGCCCTGAGGGGTACTGCAGCGTCGTGGAAGTGCTCCGCATCCGATATAGGGCTCCGATGGGATGACGGACGGGCGGATGAAGCGTACGGTGGTGCTTCTCCAACAGCTGCTCCGTCAGAGTTGTAGAGGGTCCAAAGGGGGCTCCTCGCGGAAACTAGTACATGCAAAGGATGCTATGCTCAAAGACGAAGCTCCGACGAGGGTTATTTCATCATAACAACAAGGGAAGCGGGGTTGGATGCTAGTCTACCTCCAACGGAGATGAAGGAAGGAGGTCTCGATCCTAATCTTACTCCGATGAGCAAGATGTAGGGTGTATATGTTGCGTAGGGATATGGGGAATGAACTGGTGAGTCGATTGGTGCGGGCGAGTGAGTGAAACGGAGCTCAGACCTAGTGGTCGGAGATAAGGACTGGCGACGACGATAAAGTGGACAAGTGGAATGGACAGGAAATTGCGGGGGATATGGGTGATACCTAAAGGTTCAGATGAACTCAGAATCTCCAGATGAAGGTGGATAGCTAGGTCTTGGCCTCAACCGAGTTGTGATTGGCTGGGAGGCTTTATGCGGCAGAGCTCCGACCGCATCTTGAGCTATGAGCCTCTAGGCATCACCATAGGTTATGAGTTGCTCCTACAAATGTTTTCACTCCAGCGAAAGTGGCTAGTGGTCTTGGGTGGCGCGAGGGATGAGCTAGAGAGCACAAGAGACGAAGGAGTGTATTTATAGGATGCTCGAGGGTCCAAGGAGATCGGAGCGTGGAGCGGAACCCTAAGGCGATCCGGCTACGCCTAGGGATCCACGAGGATTGTGGATATGAGGGATGTAATTGGGCGCGGGAATCGAAGCCAAAGGTTTTCGGGTCCGAGTGCAAGAAAATGGAGAAGGAGCTCTAGCGAGGCACGTGTGAACCCAACCCAGTTGGAAGAGGGCATTGACTGAGGTCAACGATCCTGTGTGGACCAATGAGATTTAAGGATTTACAAAATGAAAGAAAATTAAATTAAAATTAGTAAATGATTTTCAATTAAAAAGTGTATAAAATAAAAAATGTTTATTTTTTTTAAACTATTTTTCTTTGATTTTGAAATATTTTTATGAAAATAAAAACAAGGTATATGCAATATATAATATTATATACAGGTATAATATACCTATGTATTGTGTACAAATATTTTTATTTTATTCTTCTTACAAAAATTCTTATTATTTTATATTTTATTTATATAAATAAAATTTTAGGAATACAAAATAATTTTTATTGATTTTTATAAATGGGTTATGGTTATAAAATAGATATTGTATTATATACATGTGTACTTTGTACAAGGGTTTGATGATTTTATTTTTATTTTCATTTTATTTTTATGATTTTTATTTTATTTTTATATTATTTCTATGGCTATGTATAAGTGTGTAAAAGAAAATATTTTTATTTCTACAAAAATAATTAAATATATAATCTGTACAAGTATAGGGTATGTACAATACATAGTGCACCCTTATCTCTCTGCTTATTTTCTTTTGCGATCAGGTCAAGACTTGACCTTCTCTTGGGGTTTGGGTCACTCTGTATTTATTCTAAATGTATCCTTCTTTTTCTTTTCCCTTTATTCTTTTATTTTTGAGAAATAAGTATTATTTATGCATTATTAACAATGGCATGCAAAATGCTAAGTTATTGTATTTACAGGAATTTACAAGTGGTTTTGCCAAAAGAAAGAGTTAAATAAAAGAATAAATAATGAGAATCGTAGATTCATCATCCCCCTATACTTTTCCTTTGCTAGTCCCTTAGAAAATACTTATTTGAAAAAGAAGTGAAAAAGAAAAAAAGGAAAAATGAGGAATCAAAGCTGATTATAAAATTATCTTCATTAAATTGAAGTATGGAGCTCAGTCAGATCTTTGGATCATTAAATTGGCGGAACCTTATTGGGAAATAGGTTTAAAACTCAACAGTCTCTAAGTTCCACACTTCTATGATCAAGACTCCAAAATATCCAGGTCAGAACAAGTCTACATACGCAAACTCTAATGACTATGCATCTTTCCTTATACTATGTAAGTGATATGTAGCTCCCCACCTCAGAAATGACAAAGAAACAGCCTCCCTCAACAAGATAACTCTAATCCCCCAGTCTAGCAGCTCTTTCCTCGAAGAGTAGGGTATTCCCTTCTAGGTTCAAGTACAACTAGATTAAGAAGAGGAGGAAAGAAGATAATGGACTGTGACCGGTATAGCCATGTATCCCTTGGAACTTAACCAGTGTAGCTAAGTCTCCAGCTGCAAGCTTTCCTGAGATGAGAAGGTGGAATACATAAGCTTTGCTTATTCACTATATACACTCCGATAGGCATTTTATTTCAATCAGGCATGTCCCCTTTTTGGAGTTTTTCATATTTTTGCACATTTTTTTCGATGTCATATATACAATATATTTACATGGTGCAGCATGTACATAAGGAGTTTTTCCTCTTGAGCAAGTAGACTATCCCTTTTTGAAGCATTATTGCAACCCACAGACTCTTTCTTTAGACCACAATGCCACTAGACCAGGTTGAGATGCACATCCCTCCCTAGAGGAAGATGAGACATTCCGGCTAGCTGTACTACACTCGTATGCTACCCCATGCCAAAGAATTCAGCCTCATCACCACCTTATCTGTGTTGAGATACATGTAAGGTGTATGTCCAAGTCAGGCCATTGCCTCTAAGAGTCATGCGTGTGTTGTTAAGTGTTCTATTTAGGCTCATCAAGATGACACATGAACATAGCCTAGTGGACTCAAAGAATTAAGTCACTATGGATATGAGAAGTCTTAACACCAAATCTTATAAGGTTCCTCTGAAGTAAAGTAGATTAAGGAATTAACCAAGCTCCATTTTTCAATTTAAGTCCAGACTATTTCAAATGTCAACCATGATTCAAAAGAATATACATGCAAATATTTACAAAACTCTTTTTGAAACATTTTAAAATATGCAAATTTTTATGGAATTTTTTTGAAAGTAAGAAAGAAGGAGAAGTTTTGCAAAATAGTTTTACAAACATTTACAATTTTGTGCAAACCTTTATTTTTCAAACATTTTTCAAAAATTTTGTACTATATACATAATTTTGGTACAAAAATATTTACAAAAAATTTACAATCAAAATCATTTTTACAAAAGTGTGCGCAGAAATAATTTTTACAAAAGAGTATTTACAAATATTTATGTACACCAAAAATTTTAAAATTTTGGTGATTTTTAGCCACTTTATTAACACACTCACACAAAGTACGAGTTATGGGTAAAGTATATACACAATATATACGACACCCCGTATACTTAGCTCGAACGATGTCCTCAAAGTGATCAAAGAGCGATGAAAGTAAGACATAACTCGTTCTAAGTATTGGGACGCGAAAAGAATGCTATATTATAATGATGAATGAAAGAATGTAATGAATAGAGGCCGGTGATCCACGTATACTTAGGATCAAACAATCTAAAGTATAGAAGTCTGTACACAAGGGGAAAACCGAAGAGTAGGATGTACCGGTGTTACCTCCCCTATACTTAGGGTAAAATATCCCTAAGCATAGGCAGCAAAATAGAAGTAATGAAATCAAATGAATAATCACATGTCTGATATCTTCCCTATACTTAGGGTAAAGCACACCCTAAGTATAGCATAATCATAAGATGAAGATGGGATATTAGACAAAACGAATGAATGATATGGACAACTGGATCTATACATCTACGAAGGAGAAGTGAAAATTAGGCATAAGAAGCAAATGATGTGAGTCAAAGACCACATCTCATGAAAAATGGATAGGGGAAACATCAATGATCAGCGGATCATGATCAAGATATGGCTTCAGGCGCTGACCATTAACTCAAAAGGTGGAATGAGGTGACAACTCAGATATATTAATGCTTATGTTGTCGTGCACCTTTCTAACCAAGTAAGGTCCCTTCCATTTGCTTTGTAATTTCTCTGGAAATAATATCAACTGACCATCAAATAGCCGTACTCTCTGATTCGTCTCAAACTATTTATGTCTGATGTAAGAATCATGACATATCTTCAATATGTCCTTAAATTATAGGCTACTTGAGAAGGTTGTATCTCTCAACTCCTCCAGGGCTTCCAACTCTGCTTTCCTCTGCTCTCCTACACTCTTTGGAGCCAATAATAGGTTTGTAACTGTACAAAGTGACATATGTTTGATTTCAATAGGTAAATGGCATGGCTTGCCATAAATGAGATGAAAGGGAGATGTACCCAAAGCTCTCTTGAAGGAAGTCCAATAGGCCCACAAGATCGAGTCCAAAAGCTGTGACCAATCCTTTCGGTCTTGGTGGACAACCTTCTACAATATAGTCTTGATCTCTCTGTTCGACACTTCATCAAGACCATTGGTCTGAGGGTGATATGGAGTGGCAACTCGATGGTCAATGTTGAACTCGTTAGCAAGGGCCCTTGCCTTGTCCTTGATGAAGTGAGTCCCCCCATCTGATATCAAAACTCTAGGTACCTCGAACCGTGAAATGATATTTTTCCTCAAGAATCTGCAAACGGTCTTAGCATCTGTGGCTCGGGCAGGGATGGCCTCAACCCAACAACTTACATAATCCACAGCAAGCAGAATGTACTTAAATCCCAGTCTCTTAGGGAATGAGCCCATGAAATCGATGCCCCTATGTGTCAAAAACCTCACAGAAGTTAATGGGTTGCATCGACATCATATCACGGTGTCCACAAGTGCCCATCCTCTGATAGTCAGTGCACCTCTTCACGAATTCATCTGAATACTTGAAGAGGGTAGGCCATCAAAGGTTGATTTGGAGAACTTTCTGTGATGTCTGTCTCCAAAAATGATGTCCTCCTGTCTCAAGCTTGTGGCGGTAAGTGAGGATCCTGTGGTGCTCCTCCTGAGGAATTCATCGATGTCGGACACTATCCCACCTTCATGATAAAGGGTGGGATCCTCCCAATGGTATGACTTAGCCTTCGCAAGGAAGGTCTCAAGTTGTTGTTTAGGCCAACCTTTGGAACTTTCTTGGCAACAAGATAGTTCACAATGTCAGCGTACCGTGGAAGCAAGGTGATAGCAAGAATTGCCTCGTATGGGAATGTCTCTTGTAATAAGTATGATCTGATCAGAATCCTCAAGGTTCTCTAAGCGGGAGAGGTGATCCGCCACCACATTCGTGACTTCAGGTCTATCCTTTATCTCAATATCAAACTCCTAGAGTAGAAGGATCCATCTAGTCAACCTGGATTTGGCATCATTCTTAGCCATGAGGTATCGGATGGCGGTGTGATCTGTGTATATGGTCACTCTAGATCCAAGAATGTGCAATCTGAGCTTATCCAAAGCAAAGACTATGGCTAGCATCTCTTTCTCAGTGACGACGTGCTTTCGTTGATCTGCATCCAAAGTCCGGCTAGCGTAGTGAATGGCAAATGACAATCCATCCCTCCTCTATCCTAGCACAACCCCTATGGTAAAATCAGAAACGTTCGTCATGATCTCGAATGGGAGAGACCAATTGGGTGGCTGAAGGACAGGACCTGAACAACTAGTCCCTTGAGAGTCTCAAATGACGCGAGACACTTATCATCTATAATGAACTCGATGTCTTTCATCAGCAAATTAGTGAGCGGTTGGGCAATATGACTAAAATCCTGTATGAACCGTCGGTAGAAACCGACATGCCCCAGGAAAGACCACAACTGAAACAAATTGGATGCTGGATTGAGTTTCTTGGTGATATCCACCTTAGCTGGATCGGTCTCCATGCTCTAGTTGGAGATGATATGGTCAAGGACCGTCCCTTGAGTCATCATGAAATGACTCTTCTCCAAAGACAAGACAATGCTGACCTCTATGCAGCGCTGAAGTACACGGTCTAGGTAGTCATGATAGGCGTCAAACCCATCGTTGTAGACCGAAAAGTCATCCATCACGACCTCTAAACACTCACTCACCATGTCCAAGAAAATAGATAGCATGCACCTTTGGAATGTAGCCAGGGCTTTACATAAATCAAAGGGCATCCGTCTAAAAGCATACGTACCAAACGAACATGTGAACGTCATTTTCTCCTAGTCTTCCTATTTAGACTGTCGATAATCTGATTAGTAAATGGCAGTGGGAAATGATCCTTCTTGGTGGCTTGATTCAGTCATTTGTAGTCCACACAGATCCTCCAAGAAATGGGTACTCGGGTAGCTATCTCCTCTCCAAACTCGCTCAAAACTGTGGTGATACCGTCTTCTTGAGTACCACATGCAATGGACTAACCCACTTGGAGTCAGAGATGGAGTAGATAAAATCGATGCTCCACCACTTCGATATTTCTTTCATGACCACATCTCGAAGATTCGGGTTCAACCATTGTAGGAACTCACGCGATGGCTTGGCGTCCTCTTCGAGATAGATGTGGTGGGAGAACAAGGCCAGATTTATCCCCTAGAGATTAGGTACACTCCATCCAATTGCCTTGTGGTTGCTTTCAAGAACCTCCATCAAATGAGATTCTTGATCTTCAGTCAAATCTGTTGAGATAATGACTGGGAACATATCTGGCTCACCCGTAAGGAATTTGTACTTCATGGTTTGCGATAAGGTCTTTAATTCTGGACAGGTGGGAGCTGGCAAATTTGGCTTCTGAAATAAATGAGTTAAGGATTCCTGATCTGCATGTGAGAACTCTCGCTGTAGTAGTAAATCTGACGAAGACGGCCCAGTTGATATATATGTCAACTGTCTTGGATCTCTCTCTATCCTAGTTGTAGGCTCTGTGGACACAAGACATGGTAAATAATCATCAAACTCCTGCCAATCAAAATCAGTGTCTGTGTATGAGGGATCTGAACCACATGAAACAAAATCTACCTCTCTATCCTTATTGCGATCATCTATCTCTAAGGTGTCATGTGCCATGAGTGCACTCTCCAAACTCTCATCTTCGATCTAAAAACTTACTGTGTTTGAAGGTGTGACAAGAGCTCATGTTGTTGGGTCTGCCTAAACGGCCTCATCATCTGTAATCACAAAGACGCACTCCTGATGGACGTCTCGCTCTGCATCTTTTATCTGCTCTGAGTCACTCATCTGCTCTGAGCTGGTTGAATCTCTCGCTCTAGTCTCCTCGATCGTCTCTATTTGTACACTTATACCCTCAACGTGAAAGTATACCTTCCCGCTATCATGATCAGACACTGCCTTGGTTGTAGCCAAGAAAGGTCGTCCTAAGATGATGGGGGTATCGGTGACAGATTCAGGGATCTTCATGTCCAACACAACAAAGTCCATGGGGAATTCTAGGCCTTTAATCATGACAACAACCTCCTTAAGTAACCCTTTCAGCCTCTTGACAGATATATCAACAAATTGAATGATTGTCTTGCTCTGTCTAAGAGGGCCAAACTCAAATCGGTCGAGTAAGGAAGCTGGGAGAAGGTTAATCGAAGAGTTGCTGTCTCATAGGGTACGATCGAACTACTACTCATGAATGTGGCATCTGGCGTATGGAGATCCTGCATCAGATGTCTTTGCTGGAAATCGATTCTGAATAGAAAAGCATGTGGTACAAGTAAGCACATTGATCTCTGCATTGTCGTTCATGTTCTTCCTACGAATGGTGGTCTTCTCTCTCAAATTCTTCTAGAACAGAGGAATGTTCTCTAGTATCTCTTGTAGAGTTAGTTGTATCTGGAATCTATCAATCATCTGCTCGTTGAACTCTATCTGATGCTTCTTTTTGGGGTTTTCATTTTCGGTCCCCTTTCCTAAGAGGAGTGCTTGAGGGAAGGGGATGAATGGACCCTCTCCAGAAAGATGAGGGTCGGGAATAGGTTCCTGTGCATGTAGTAAACTAGAATCCGTACTAAGATCATCATGCAAAACAGATGGACTCATAGGAGATACAAAAACATTTCCTTTATGCATATTTTTCTTCTTCTCTATTTTTCCATTTTTGTGATTTTCTATGAGTGTCCTTAGGTACAAAACTAGACAACACAACAGAAGGAAATTTGGTGGCATCAGTACCACCTACAGCATCTGACTTCGCGACAACGGCACCGCACTCTGGCCAAGCATCTGGAATGATGGCATCAGCACCACACTCTGCAACTGGAAACACGACGGCCTCAATAGCGTCGGCTGGATCAACATCCTTGGTGGCTTCAGTGCCACCGTCATCATCATGATCACAAGCAGCATTAGCACCACTTCCATCCTCGTATGGCGCTCTAGAATCTACTTCGGGTCATTGCTCAGACGAGTCACTGTCGGTTAGCATCCTACAACTCCTAAGTGTCACAAATTCAGCATCAAATATAATGGAAGAAGTATTATGCAAAACATTACTAGGAGTGGTAGCCTCTGTAAACTGTACGTGCTCAGATTTCCTCTTCAGATTGTTCGGGTTCGGTTCAATCTGAGTGGGTATGGTGGCCTTGCCTTTGTTTATATCTCTCATTTCCTACCAGAACTTGTCCATCTCTTGTCGGAAGGATGTCTGTTGATCAGAGAGTAAGCGGGCAAGGTCATCAAGGGTTGGGTTCTCATAGACAGGTGCATAAGAACTGGATGGGTTGCCTTGCTGGAAATGAGGATGAGTCTGCAGCAGGTAGTGATGAGGAGGCTGGGAATACTATGGCTGAGGTTGTTGCCTCCACTATTGTCCCGGATACTACCTCCAGTAGACCATCGAAAGTCAAGATGGTCACGATGAATCCCAGGCTAAGGTTGGTATTGGGAATACCAGATTCCGTTGACTTCATCAACAGCTCCTACTTGAGGTGTGGAGGGGGAATAGCTGCCAATGGTCGATCCGACTGATAGACGACCACCTGAGTGTTTGGAGATTGTGGTGGTTTCTGGTAATGTTGGAGCTGTTGAACCGGCTCTGCCTGGATATGGTGAACCTGATGGTATGAGGCAGGTGGCTGGTTGGATCTGCTCCCTAGATCGGCCCGTGACCTAAGATGGGGCTAAGAAGTTGTATATCTTTCCTAGAGACACATGATCTAGGTCTTCAGGTCACTCAAAGTCTGGGTGAGCTCATCAAGCTTGTTGAGATTGTCCATTCCTTGGACATGCTTCTTCTCTATGATCTCGATGCAGTCCAGCTTTTGGCTAATGATGCACATGTATGCAGTTGAAGACTCAGCTAGTGTTGTTATTGATGAAGAAGTGGATGGAACAACATCGACGCGTGCAATCCTCTGAAATGAAGACTCCTGTGGGAGGGACTTCCTCTGAGTATAGACGTGGTTGTGGGACATCACTGTGTAGTTCTCTGTCATCTCCTCATAGATGGACCATACCTGGTCTTCATCCTTGGCAAAATAGGACCCTCCACACGAGGCGTTCACTAGCCCCTATAGCTTTGGTGCCAGACCACAAAAGATGCTCTGAACAAGGTTGGATTGGATATCTCATGATGTGGACACCGGTCAATGAGCTCTCTAAATTGATTCCAAGCTTCATGGAACTGCTCGTTTGGGATCATCGTAAAGTTGCTGATAATTTCTCGCGTTGCATTGGTCCAGCTGAGTGGATAGTAATTGTTCAAGTACTCGTTTTGGAGCTTCTCCCATGTAGTGACTACCCTCCCTTGGTGATTCAGCCAATAGGCTGCTCTGTCAACTAAGGAGAACGAGAAAGGCAATCAACTTGATAGTGTCCTCATCCACCAGTCTGTCGTGGACAGTGCTACTAATCATATCAAACTCCTACAGATGGATACAAGGCTCCTCGGTGGCTAGCCCATGAAATCTGGGTAGTAACTGAATCGTTTGGGGGTGAAGCTTGAAGTCGCCCAAGATCACTGGCAGCTGGATCCAACATATGGGTAAGGGTTGGACTAGAGTTGTGCAACTTCCTCATCATCAGTGCTGGTCTCACTGGCTCCTGCAGTCATCCTGGCGTTAGTCTCCTCCAGCTACTGGTATCTCTCCACCAGTTGGTCCTTATGGATCTTCTTGCCCAACTCTCATCTGCATCAGCTCTCGTCTCTCCTCGGCCATGAAAATTCCCTTGTCCCAAATCTGACATTGCATGGTCCCCAAGGAATCATGCAAGGTTTTGTTGATGGTGGCTTGGTCTAATACATATGAAGAAGTCTGTGGCTGCTCATCAGTATGGTTCTCACTACTGGCCATCTTTTCGGTCTCTTCAAAGGCAAAAGACCCTAACTCAGGAGTTGTCAAATGTACGAATAAGTGTGTTGGCCTTTGCTCTGGCACCTCGGGTGTATAATAAGGGTGGTCGAGGTGGGAACAGGGTGGTAGTGAACTCGGGTTCAGAGAGCAGGTATGAGCTCTCTAAAGCTGCCCTAGATGAATTGAGAGGAGTGCTTGAAAGCGGTGATGTCAAAGACAGCCTAAGGGACCTCCTCCATCGTGATATGGGGATTTATGATGATTGGATCTGGAATGCAAACGAGATGAGAAATCAAACCCCTTGTTCACATACGTAACGCGAGCTGATGACCGTGAAAGATCGGTCGTTAATCTTGTTTAATTTTATTTAGGTGAAAAATCAATCTATCAGAGCGATTAATCAAGTTGCTAGGAACCCAAAACTCCCAAGAGACTGTCCCGAATCTTACAGCTAGTTTTTCCCATCCAGTATGGGTGTGGACCGTTTATCGGCAACCTGATCTGTCCAATCTGCTAAGGAAGTCACGGACCTATTTCCGTCTGCCCAGTGAAATCCTCACTAGAGAACAACTAACCACGAGACCAGTAGTCTAAAGAGGGATCTAGTATGGCTCTATCCTAGTGTGTGGGTCGCTCTCTTACTGCAGATAAATAAAACAAGGAGGAGGTGACTCTTCCCAAAATAAGATTTTTGAGTGAAATTTGGTTTTAGGTCAAGTTTGCTTTAGTAG
This sequence comes from Ottelia alismoides, assembly GCA_037367405.1. Classification (NCBI taxonomy): domain Eukaryota; kingdom Viridiplantae; phylum Streptophyta; class Magnoliopsida; order Alismatales; family Hydrocharitaceae; genus Ottelia; species Ottelia alismoides. Next base: position 1,268,736 of record JAZKJV010010102.1, read on the forward strand.
TATCAGATTTATTTGGTTATCTCTTTTTAGGTATTTTTTAGAATAAGACAATGTCTAACAAATTTTCAAATTTCCTTTTTATTTAACTCCAATGAAACTGGGGGAGGAAAACGAAAATGCCGATGTGCGATCAAACACAATGATGCATGCAGAAATAGAAATGCATATCTTGCTCCATCACTCTACATGTAGAGTGATCCACACATAAATTTAAAGACAGAAATTAAAACTAATATATATGATTCACGAGGAAATCATCCTAATATGAGCAACATCTATTACCGGGAAGAGCCGGTAGCTAATTAATCAGAGAAGAGACCTGAGCCTAGTCTTAGATGTCGTGGTGCCCACCACAGTGGGTCCTGTAAGCGTTGTATACGGCCTCTCTCGGCACATGGTCTCTTAACCAATTAAATTAATTTTTTCTTTATTTGACTAATTTCAAATACGATCCATAGGAAAAGATAGTCTATTAGGGTGATTGGACCTTAGAAATTACCGAGCTCATGCAACAAAAGTCCTGAATCTAAAGGATAAATCCTCAAGAATCAAATGAAAAATAAAGTTAAAAAACCACAAGACAATCCGGTGAGGTCCCCTAAGTGCACCGATACTAGACGAAATAGACCCCAAATAATGTTCAAATATCTCAAGAGTCTAAAAGTCTATATTATTACAAATGTTTTTTTCAAAAATAAATTCTGTCTAAAATAACAATCTCCAGTTGTCTTCTGCTCCTCCTATGTCGGTCCCTCCAAAATGGCTAGAGTCGTACTTCGGCAGTCCCTTACACAAAAAATCAAAGCAGAATAAGGTCAGAAACAGTTATAAGAGATAGAGACAAAAATAAGCAAAAATAAATCAAACTACTTAGTCGTGCTCCCCGACAACGACGCCATTCTGATGAGAAAACGACCGACTTGGGTTAAGTATGAAATTAATGTGTCATTGTGACCCAAATAAATTGAGCGAGCAATCGAGAAAAATCAACCACTCTAAAAATCAAACGGTGAATGTATGTGGTTCGCTAGTTTTATTTACCTAGTATAGCGACCAAGGTCAAAGTCAAGGAGAACAATTAAGAGCTAAGTAGTGATATTTCTGGGATAAAAATCTTTTTAGTGGTTTTTAGTTTTTTATATTTTTAATTTTCAACAAGATAGAAATAATCACAAACGATAAAAAATATAAGCATGCACTCTTTTTGTATTTTCTAAGGGATCAAAAATACTCAGAAAATGGTAATAAAATTATTTTTGGATTTTATATATTTTATAATATTTTTGATAATTTTTATAGATTTTTCAAATATTTTTGTGATTTTCTAAAAATAAAATAATGACAAAAACAACAAGTAGTGTACGACTAGGAGTAATTTGCAAGTTAAAATAATTAAATTGTCCAAAACTCCTAGGAGTGATTTTTAAGATAAAATATAGATAAATATCTACAAAAGAGACTGAGATCACTATTTTTTGATTTTTTTTCTATATTTTTTTTTAATTTTTATAAGTTTTCAAGTGTTTTGCAATTTTTATGGTTTTCATATGGTATTTTTAAGCAAAATTAGTACTTGAGTACCTTATTTTTTATGGAAATTTTTAGTTATTTTTCACATTTTTTAATAATTTTTCTACGAAAACATGACACTTTTATGGGTTTTTGAATTTTTTTAATGATATAAAATAAAAGCAATTCGACAAACTAAAATTACCATGCAAACAACATGCAAGCAGGAGCTACAAGGTATTTTTGTAGAATTTTTAGAGCCAATTTACTATTTATTGCATTAAATAAAAGACATGTGATTAAAAACAGTGTATAGGGACCCTTTTGCAATTACTTCAAGTATATGGGCCTAGAAGTTAACAAGCAAGAAAGTCCAGGGGCAAAATATGCAATTATCCCAGCAAGCATAGGAATCACACGTGACTCACAGTTAATAGGGGCATATATGAAAATATCAAAAAATAACATTCATTTCATAATAGTTGGAAAGTTCAAGATAAATACTGCAAATATCGCAATAAACACACGCGGCCACATGTGACTCAAACTCGACTGGACTAAAGACTAAATAAATAAACTATAGGGGTCCAACTACAAATGTTCTTAACTACACATTTTATTTACAAGATGAAAGCTAAATAACATAAAAGACAAGTTAAAAAGTGAAGTATACTCTTAGGCGCATGCAAGGCACGTGCTCTAATGTACAGCCCTGATGTTCCTCTGCAAAAAGATATGACAGCTCTGTTAGAGGCGCTAATGTACAGCTCTGATGAGCCATTAACTGAGAATCTGACAGCTCCGGAAAAACGAGGGATGTGCGACTCAGATGGATGATCATCTTTGATCAGAAGGCTAAAAGTTGGGCATCATCAGACGGGACTGATCAAGTCTGAAGCTTCTTCTTCAGATTGGAGGGCAAGGGAGAGTTCTAGAAGAACTGGTGGCTGGGGAGCTTCGACCGACGAAAGATGGCGATCAAATGGTCAGATCGATGCTCCAAGAGGCCAGCACCTTTAGAAGGGTGCTCTGCATTGGTTGGCAAGATCCAATGAGGCGATGAACGATCAGATCATCTTGGTAGTACTCCATGATGAATACTCATTCATCACTCTTTATTCTTATATTTTAGCTACAAAAACCTTTGCAAATGCATGTAGATATGTGTAAATACAAATAATTACCAAAATCATGCATTGTGTAAAAACTAATAATTAGCTTGTTTTTGTGCAAAAATAAAAGAATAAAGATTAAAAATAAAAAGAGGGAAATATTTAGAATAAATATTGAGCAACCTAACCCAAGGGAGGGCTCAGCATGGGCCTGACCGCATAAAAGCCAAAGTAGAGGGAGATAGGGGCTCATGTGTGTAAATAGACCTGTAAATAAATAAATATATTTTCCTCTAAAAATAGAATAAAAATGGTTTGTATATATTGTGAATATTTGTAAAGATAAAAAAAATCAAAACAAAAATAGAAAAATTAAAAAGAAAATAAAAACATCCTATTGTGCATATTCATCGTGTATATAGTCCACTCACTTATATTTATTTCACCTTATAAATAAATAAAATTAATTTCTATAAAAATTTGTATATATTCTATCTTCTATGATGTAAATAAATAAAATAAAAACAACAAAAACAAAAACAAAATAAAAAGAACAAAATTAAAAACCAAAAATAATATTGTAAAGATACCATGTACATAAATGTATATACCTATTTATTTCACTATTGTATATAAATAATAAAAATAAAATAAAAATACCCTTTTATTCCTAATTTTATACTATAAATAAATAAAATATAAAATGGGAATAAAAATGTATAAAAATAGCAAATTAAAAATCAAAAATCAAAATCCCATATTGTATATATACCTATATATAGCCCTACTATGTAAATACCTTATTTTTATTTTGAAAAATTATTAAAAATCACAAAAAATAGAAAAATTAAAACAAATATTTTTCATGTTTTAAGTTTTTAATAATTCGGCCATTTGTTATTTTTAATTGACTTTTCAAATATGTTTGACGTGGCTGATTCTCATTGGTCCACGGGGATGTTGACCGCCCGGTCAACTCCCCCCTATGGACCACTTCCCACGGATTCCAGACACCCGACCCGACTTCTCCCAATTATCCCCTCCAAACCCGACCACCTCGCACCTAAACCTAGGGTCCTAATTACACTCCCATCATCCGGGAACCTCGCCCGACATTGTGCCTAGGGATCCGTGCTCCATCGAGCCGGACCCGAGCCATTCTTCCCGGACCTTCCACCATATAAGAGCCGAGCTCTGCCACCCATTTTCTCATCTTTGGCTCCCCACCTTTCATTCTCGTGACCTCCACTACCTTCCCTGAGGTGACAACTCTCTGTTGGTGGTGTCGAAGAGAGGTGAAGGTGACCGGACCTCTGATCCGGCGAGCTAGCGCCGCCGTGCTCCGCCTGAAGTAGGAGCTCGAGCCTCGGGCCACGACGACCCGCGAGGCAACGACCCAGAGCTCCAGCAGCTCACGCCCAGTCGATTCCTCCAACCAGGTAGCCCTAATTTCATTTCCTGTTCTTTAATTTCTAGTTTCGCCCAAATCTCGTCGTCGTCGTTCACCTCTGATTCCGGCCACATCCATCTTCGTATCGATCATCGGACCGCACCATCACACTTGCCTCTCCTTCGCGCACATTCTCCACCCTCTCACTAAACCCAGCTCGCACAGGAGCTGGGGTTTCGAGCTCCGCCGTCTACCCCTCACCGGAGCTCGACCGCCCCGCCTCACCGACCACCGTCACCCCCTCTCACAGGGTCAAGGCAATTTGCCCTCAACCCACGAGTTTGCTGGTGCACTTTGCAGGGACATCCGAGCCCATCTGAGTGCTTGGACCATCTGGTCCAGCAGCTTCGCCTCCGCCGGACTCTCCAGAGCTCCTCGGAGCTCCATTGATTCATCGGAGGCCGCCATTCGACGCGGGAGCCCATAGAGCTTCTTCTCTGATCATCAGAGCCCCGCGAGGAGGCCGGGAGTGCACGCAGCAGGCCGGCGAAGGTTGCCGGCCATCAGTTCTTCCTCGACCTCCAGCTACCGTCCGATGCACCTCCAGCTCCAGTTTGCATCCCAATCGTTCATCTGAGGAGCCACCAGCAGCGTCAGATCTTTGGAGGAGCGATCTGGATCGTTCGATCGCCGAGGTTTAGCCACAGCGCCTCTCCACCGTTCGATCTCCCACGTGGTCAAGCCCGGGCCGTTCGATCAGCACCGAAGACTCAGCGTTGGGCGCCACCCTTTCTTAGCCATCGATCAGCACAAGTGGCGCCCATCCGACGACCTATTTAATAAAGGGTAAATATTCCCTTAGGCCCCCCTGTTTACTTTATTTCATATTTAGTCCTGTAAATATCATAGTCAGTTGTTTTTATTCTGGTAATTTTGCACTTTGGACCTTGCCTTTTCTGCTATTGACATGTATGCCCCTTTGCGTAGTGTAGCATGTGCGTCGACACGTGTTTTGATGAGTTATTTGCAATTTTAGCTCTGTAGTTTTCAGTTGTTATTAAATGAATGAAACTTTCTAGTTAATTGCATATATACCCCTGTGCGTGGTTTATTAGTGCATGTGCGTATATTCTTCGGTATTTTACAATAAAGCCCTCAGACTTTTGGTACATGTTATCACTTAGTCCGAGAACTTTACTTTTATTGCAATTAGGTCCCTGTGTGCCCCAGACACGTGCCTCGCGCGTGACTTCTTGGGATTTTTGCACCGGACCCCCTAGAGTTTCTGGTATTTACGTATAGGTCCCTATCCATTTTACCTAGGTTTTGATTTTGAATAAAATATCAAACTCACTCCAAATTCAATGAAAATTGGACATGGCTCCTGCCATGTTGTAAAATTTTCTAGAATTTTTGGAGACATTTTTGCTTTTATTTGCTATTTTTAAAAATTCAAAAACAGCCTTTTTCTTCACTGTCTGATTTAAAAATTCACAAAAAAATATTAAAACTCATCTAAAATTATAAAAAAAATTAGCTACTGTGAGTTTTGTCTTGTTTGAGTTTCTGACCAATTTTGGTCATTTTTCATTATATAAAACTCATAAAAATTGAAAACACTAAAAACTCCATAAAAATTCTAATAAATAATTTAAAAATCTCAAAACAATAATTTCAGTGCCTAAATTTTCCTTGTTTCTTCTTCTATACAGGAAAATTACCTCCAAGCTTTTTAGGGACTTTTAGATATTTTATCTAAGTCCCTCAAGCTCGGCTGGACATTGTTGTTATTTTCTTATATTGTTTTATTTTTAGAAAATTAAATAAAAATCAAAAAAATACCAAAAATTACCCAAAAATAGTAAAAAACATAAAATACATAAAAACATTTTTATTTGAATTTTTGAGTAATTTTTGATGCATTAAATAATTGTTTGAATTGGCTTGTTCCTTTGTTTTCTTTATTTCCCTTATTTATAGAAAATCCAAAAAAAATAAAAAGAATTAAAAATCCACCAAAAACACTTTGATTTTATTTTTATTTCTTTTTGAGACTACTTCGTAGGCTGCGAGGCCATCACGTGCTCCTTGTGTTCGACCTTTGTCGCTATACCAGGTTAATCTAATAGCGAGACCGCTCTTTGATTTTAATTGATTTTTATCTTATTTGGTGGTCTATTTTTCTTGATCGACCACGCTTGGTGACTTGGGTCGCAACGACCCTTGATGACCTTTTTACACGAGTTGTCAGGCGTGTCATCAGAATGGCACTGTTGCAGGGGTGCACGCCTTAGTAGTTTTTATTTTTACTTTATTTTCTTTTTCGTGGCTTTCCGCGGCTCTTTCTGAGTCCGTGACTTTTCGCGGCTTTTTGTTTTTATTTTATTTTTGTTTTATTTTCTTTTATTTTATTTATTTTCTTTTCTTTTTGTTTTTGATTGATTTTGCTTGTTTATTTCATTTGCCATTTCTGCACATATACCCCTGTTTTTATTTCTTGTTTATATTTGATTATTTTATCGGTTTGACACTTGTCTTCTTTCTTGCGAGGGCCCGAGGACCGAGGCGGCAGCTTTCGAGAAGCTGGCGCAACGGCGGGACTTGGAGGCGGCTCTCTTCTGCACTGAGCCATAGGAGAGCGTGAGAGAGAGATGAGTGGAAGAGGATTAGAGTAGAGTAGTTAGATTTTATTTTATTTCATTTGATTATTGTAATAATACAGGGACAGACTGTGGACTTGGACTTGGATTTTGTAGCGGGTATGTTTCGCCGAGCACCGGTGTGCTCGGAGGACCCTTAGGATGTTTCGCGGCTTTTCGCGGTTTTGTTTTTCTTCGCTGCCTTTTACAGTTTTACGCAGTTTTTCTCGAGCCCCTAGATTTAGGATTTTCTGTTTGACTGTGCCGTAATTAGTAGGATCCAAACACTGAATTATCTGCCTGCACCTATAGTTCGTTAATTGGATCTACTAATAAATCATTAATAAAAATAACTGACTCACTCCCTTCATAGCCTACGTGTTGTAGCATGCCCTGCCAAGCGCTGCTCCTAAACCCGATGTGTCGGGAGGAGGAGGGGTAGACCAAGACCGGACCCTTTGGCTTGAAGGACCTGTGACCAGTTAGACGGTTCTGTCGAGTAGAAGTTGCCTATTTAGGACTCGATTTTCATCGCTGCACCATTTAATTAGTTTATTTCCTGCTTTTCAATTCTGCGCGGATCACTTTGCATGTAGAGTGCTGGAGACAGGTACACATTTCTATTTTTGCATGCATCATTGATTTCATCGCGCATCGGCTTTTTCTTCTTCTCCCCCTGTTTTTGACTTAATAATCAGGAGAACCGAAAAATTCGTTAGGCCTTTTATTTTTATTGAAAAATATTAAAAAGAAAAACCATAAAATTGGGACTGTTTAAGCTATTGACCCTAAAAGACACCTGATCTAAAAATCTGTCTTGGGGAGAGCAACCCCCTCATTGGTTGGTTTGATTGTGCGAGAGAGTGACCCGTACACTAGGTAGTGCCCTCCGGTGCCATTCCCGACTTATTACCGACTCTTTCGTGCAGGACAGTCGGTTGGGGTAGGTACGGGTATCCCAGCAGGTCACGTAATCGCTCTGATAGATTGATTGTTCACCAAAATAAAACTTGACAAGATAATTTGACCGAGCCTTTACGGTCTTCAGCTCGCGTTGCGTTGGTGAACTAAGGGGTTTGTTTGTCATCATAGTTTCTCCAGATCCCATCTGCCTTACTCGCTACATCACGATGATGGGTAGACGATCTCTTAGGAAGCCTTTGGCTACACCGCTTTCGGGCGCGTCTATTCGTTCATCTAGGTTGGCTCGCGAGAGCCGAGACCCGCTTTCCAAGCCTGAGTATGATTCTGCACTATTCCCCCTCGACCCCCTTTCTTTCGGTTCCGAGAGACCAATGCCAGAGGAGATATTAGCAGATTTATCGGCACCTGAGTTCAGATCATTTGATTTTGCAGACACCATGGCTGGCAGTTCTGACGATCGCAGTCGAGGTCCACAGCCTGAGCACTTTGTGTTGGACCAGGGTGCGATCAACTCCACCCTGATCGCCTCCCTCGAGACAGTTCAGCAGCAGTTGAGGGATCAGGGAGCGTTCATACTGGATATGAGGAGAGAGATGGAGGAGATGAGAGCAGAGAGAGAGCAGCGGAGAGACGGGCCGAGGATCCCAGATGATGCAGATGCAGCAGCCGCAGCAGCAGCAGCCGCAGCCGCGGTAGGAGGACCACCGAGACCAATGCGGGAGTTGCACAACCCCGGATCGACACTGATGCATCACTGGGTCATGCTACAAACTATCGTGGGGGACTTCAAGTTCCCCCCAAACACCTTGCAGTTACTCCCCCGTTTCCACAGTCTCACCACCGAGGAGCCCCATCTCTACCTCCAGGAGTTCTTCATGATTTGCAGCATTGTCCACGACCGTCAGGTGGACCAGGACACCATCAGGATGATTGCTTTCCCCTTTTCCTTGGCAGATAGAGCAGCCACTTGGCTGAAGCATCTGGGGAAGTTTGTTTACACTTGGGAGCAGCTCCGCACAGAGTACTTGCATAAGTACTATCCACTCGGGCGGACCAATGCAGCGAGAGCCCTTATCAGCAACTTCTCCATGCTCCCCAACGAGCAGTTCCATGAGGTATGGGAGAGGTTCTAAGAGCTGACTGATTGATGCCCGCACCATGACATTTCCAAGCCCAACCTTGTGCAGAGCTTTTTCAGCGGGCTGACACCTCCAGGGCTTGGTGAACGCTTCTTGTGGCGGGTATTACTTCTCCAAGGATCACGACCAGGTTTGGGCCATCTACGAGGAGATGGCTGAGAACTACATGGTGATGTCCCAGACCCGGTTGTATACTCAAGGCAGACCCCAGCAGCAGCCAGGACCCGTGCAGTACCAGAGGATAGCGCGGGTCGACGCTGGTCCTTCCAGTTCGTCCGCAGTAGCAGCAGCACAGGCAGAGTCATCCGCTGCGGACATGGGTATCATTAGCGAGAAGTTGGATCGGATGGAGCTCATAGAGAAGAATCAGTGCCAGGGCATCACTCAGATGGAGCAGATGGCATAAACTCTGAGCGACATGAAGACCCAGCTCATGTGTCTCTAGGAGGCACAGACGCATTCTCAGCCCCATCTTCAGTCGCGAGGCGATCACGGCAGTAGCAGCAGCTCGTCCCAGCGCTCCAGCTCACACCAGCAGCCTAGACAGGTTCACCTTGTACAGGCGGAGCCGTACCAGCAGCTGCAGTCCACCTTCCAGTCACCACCATCTCCAGATTTGCAGATGGTGGTATACCAGCCTGATCAGCCTCTGGAAGTACTCCCGCCAGCCCAGTACGATGCAGAGCCGTTGATGGATGTCAACGGGATTTGGTATGACCGCCCTCAGCCTGATATCCAATGAGACCATCCCGGATTCCGGTGGGGGACCGGAGGTACCCAGCCCCAGCAGCAGCCGTCAGGTCAGGGAGGATAGTACGGCCATCAGAGAGAGCACCACCCGCAGCAGCAGCACCCAGTCTACCCTTCACAACAGCAGCAGCAGTCGTCCTACGGTCCTCGTCCCTATCAGCAGGGACAGTCTTGGAGGCGCGAACAACCTCACTAGCAGCAGCATCCACTACACCCATACCCCTCTCAGCAGCAGCAGCACCAGTTCCAGCAGCCTCATTACCAGAGAGGCTACCCGTCGGGCTCCCACGAGAGCCCCGCTTTGGATGATATAGCTCGCCTCCTCACGGACCAGCAGGCTACTTTCAGACGGGAGATGGACGAGTTCCTCCAGGAGATGCGGGACATTGTGAGAGGGAAGGCCGCTATCCTTGCCCAGATCGAGCCGAACCCCAATATCCTGAAGCGGAAATCTGAGCAGGTAGCTTACACTGAGTATACCACTCCTAGTGATCCATTTGATGATATGTCTGCAGACCTTTTTGATGCTGATTTTGTCACACTTAGGAGCGGTAAGACACCAGCAGGTTGCGCCTCGTCTGAGCGACGCCATGAGGATACACTTAGAGCGCCAGATGAGGAGGAGGAGGAGAGCAGTACTGAGGCCGCTCGAGATGATGACGGTGGTACTGATGCCACCAAGGATGCTGACTCCACAAGCGGTGCTGAGGCCGCCATTTCACCAGTTCGAGGAGGTGGTACTGAGGCCACCCAGGATGCCGAGCCAGAGCGCAAAACTGAGGCCGCGAGTCTTCCAGTTCCAGTTGATCCAGCCGATGGTGGTGCTGAGGCCACCCACGTTTTTGTTGAGAGATCTGTTGTTTTCCCACTTCTGATGTATCTCGGAACCATGTTGTGAATAAAGGAAAAGGTTTGGTTTTTTCTGGTCCCACTGTGGTGCGTGATGTATGTGCGGATCCGGCTGTCGAGTCGTCTAGACCTTTTCCTAGTCCTTCATCTGAGAAGGACCCAGTGATCCCCTTCCCTAGAGCCCTTCAGATGGGGAAGGGGAAGAAAACAGAAAATCCAAAAAAGAGAGATTAGGAAGAGTTCGGCCAGCAGATGATAGACCGATTTCACATACAGCTGACTCTTCAGGAGGCTTTGCAGCACATTCCCCTTCTTCAACGTTCATTGAGAGACAGGACCACAGTAAGGAGGAAGAGGAGGAACCACCATTCAGAGATCCATGTGCTGATGAAAGCAACGTGTTTCACGATCCAAAACCGTCTGCCGGCCAAGAGGCCAGATTCAGGAGCCCCTTATGTCAGATGTCACATTAGAGAGCAGAGGTTCGACCGCACTCTACTAGATAGCGGATCATCGATCAACCTCCTTCCGGCAGCCCTTCTCGACCGTTTCGAGTTGGGCACTCTTAGACAGAGCAGAACAGTCCTCTTGTTTGCTGATCGATCTGTCAAGAGGACGAAGGGGTTGTTGCGAGACGTTGTCGTCACTATTCAGGGCTTGCAATTCCCCGTGGACTTCGTAGTGTTGGACATGGAGATCCCTGATTCAGTGACTGATACCCCCATCATTTTCGGTCGTCCGTTCTTGGCCACAGCCAAGGCGGTGACTGATCATGATAGCAGGAAGATATACTTTCGCGTCGAGGGCTAAAGTGTACAAATAGAGACGGTCGAGGACAGCCAAGCCAGAGAGAGATCATGCTCAGAGACCACTTCAGATACAGAGCAGCTGACAGAGGCAGGGCTAGATATCCACCAGGATTGTGACTTTGTGATCACAGACGATGAGGCAATTTGGGCAGACCTAGCAGCACAGGCCATCCTCACATTTTCAGAAACCGCTGATGCAGAGATGATAGCAGAGGAGAGCTTGGAGAGCACATTCCTGGTCCAGGATACTTCAAAGACATCAGAGCCGGTTATCGACCGCAACACAGAATTTTGTGATGAGGGTGGTACTGATGCCACCTTGTTTGATGCAGATCCCTCGGATTCAGAGTCTGATTGGGCAGATTGCGAGGATTATATGCCAGACCTGAGTTCCACTGATCCTACAACTGAGGAGGAGGTAGACGCCGAGCAGATCAGAGACAGTTCAGTTGAGCAGCCTTCTTCGGATCCAGTTTGCGAGAGTACGTTCTCATTCTCCCGGGCAGATTTGGCAGCAAACACGTGGCTTCTTTCGAAGCCAGATTTGCCAGCACCCAGCTGTCTAGAGCTGAAGTCGCTCCCTACTTCGGTGAAGTATCGATTCCTTGCAGGTGAGCCTGAGATGTACCCAGTCATCATCCCCGCCGATCTGACTGGAGAGCAAGAATCCCGACTGATGGGGGTTCTTGAAAAGAACCGCAAGGCAATCGGATGGAGCGTAGCAGATCTCCAGGGGATTAGTCCGGCCCTGTGCTCCCACCATATCTATCTCGAGGATGAGGCAAAGCCGTCGAGTGAGTTCCAGCAGCGGCTGAACCCCAATCTGAGAGAGGTTGTCATGAAGGAAATCTCGAAATGGTGGAGCGCCGATTTTATTTATCCCATCTCTGACTCCAAGTGGGTCAGCCCCTTGCATGTGGTGCCCAAGAAGATGGGCATCACGACTGTGATCAGTGAGTCGGGAGAGGAGATTGCTACACGAGTACCCACTTCTTGGCGGGTCTGTGTTGACTACAGGAGACTCAACCAGGCCACCAAGAAGGATCATTTCCCCTGCCTTTTATTGACCAGATCATTGAGAGACTGGCAGGGAAGAGCCACTATTGTTTTCTCGATGGGTACTCGGGCTACAACCAGGTGGCCATCGCTCCTGAGGACCAGGAGCAGACCACCTTTATCTGTCCCTTCGGCACATATGCCTTCCGACGCATGCCATTTGGGCTATGCAATGCCCCTGCGACCTTTCAGAGATGCATGTTGTCGATCTTTTCGGACATGGTAGGGGAGTGTTTGGAGGTCTTCATGGATGATTTTTCGGTCTACGGCGACGGATTCGACTCCTGTCTTGACTGCGTAGACCGAGTACTCCAACGATGTATAGAGGTTCACTTGGTGCTATCTTGGGAGAAGAGTCACTTCATGGTGACTCAAGGGACGGTTCTTGGCCACATCATCTCCAACAGGGGCATGGAGGTTGATCCAGCCAAGGTAGATGTCATTAGAAAATTCGCACCACCGTCCAATCTGAGGAAGTTACGGTCATTCCTGTGGAACGTCGATTTCTACCGACGATTCATTTATGATTTCAGTAGGATTGCCCGGCCATTGACTGACCTACTGACGAAAGACACCGAGTTCCTTGTCGATGACAAGTGTCTTTCGTCCTTTGAAACTCTCAAGTAGAGTGTTATTGAGGCTCCTGTTCTCCAGCCGCCTGATTAGTCTCTCCCATTCGAGATCATGACGGATGCCTCCGATTTTGCCATGGGGGCTGTGCTGGGACAGAGGAGGGATGGAGTCCCCTTTGCTATCCACTACGCTAGCCGCACATTGGATTCTGCCCAGCGGAATTATACAGTCACAGAGAAGGAGATGCTAGCCGTAGTGTTCGCCCTAGATAAGTTCAGATCTTACGTCATTGGATCTAGAGTGACCTTGTATACTGATCACACCGCCATCCGATACCTCATGGCAAAGAAGGATGCCAAGGCCAGACTGACTAGATGGATCCTTCTACTCCAGGAGTTCGACATTGAGATCAAGGATAAGCCTGGAGTCAAGAATGTGGCGGCGGATCATCTCTCCCGTTTAGAGCAGCCTGAGGAGTCCGAGCAGATTGATCCCATTTGTGAGACCTTTCCAGATGAGGCGATCCTTGCTATCGCCTCACTCCTGTGGTATGACGACATTTTGAACTTTCTTGTTGTTAAGAAAGTTCCACAAGGTTGGCCCAGGCAGAGGCTTGAAACCTTCCTCGCGAAGGCCAAGTCCTACCACTGGGAGGATCCCATCCTTTACCACGAAGGAGGGGATAGCGTCTGGCGTCAGTGCATTCCTCAGGAGGAACACCATAGCGTCCTCACTTACTGCCACAAGCTTGAGGCAGGAGGACACCATTCAAGGGAGGAGAACGGCACAGAAAGTGCTCCAATCCAGCTTGTGGTGGCCTACCCTCTTCAAGGACTCTGATGAGTTCGTGAAGAGGTGTACTGACTGTCAGAGGATCGGCACTTGTGGACAGCGTGATATGATGCCGATGCAACCCATTCACTTCTGTGAGGTTTTTGACGCATGGGGCATCGATTTCATGGGTCCATTCCCTAAGAGTCAGGGATTTGAGTACATTCTGTTGGTCGTAGATTATGTTAGTCGTTGGGTTGAGGCTATCCCCGCCTGAGCCGCTGATGCGAGGACAGTTTGCAGATTTTTGAGGAAGCACATCATCACGCGGTTCGGGGTAACTCGAGTATTGATTTCAGTTGGGGGTCTCATTTCATCAACGACCAGGTGAAGGCCCTTGCTAGCGAGTTCGGCATAGACCATCGAGTCGCCACACCTTACCATCCACAGACGAATGGTCTAGCCGAGGTGTCGAATAGGGAGATCAAGACTATTTTGCATAAAGTCGTCCGCCCCGACCGAAAGGATTGGTCACAGCTTTTGGACTCGGTCTTGTGGGCATATAGGACGTCTTTCAAGACACCATTGGGTACATCTCCCTTTCGCCTCGTATATGGCAAGCCGTGCCATTTGCTTGTTGAGCTGAGACACAGGTCACTTTGGGCAGTCACCGAGATACTTATGGATCCAGATGGTGTGGGAGATTAGAGGAGGGCAGAGCTAGCAGCCCTAGAGGAGCTTAGAGATACCGCCTTCTCAAACAGCCTACATTACAAGGAGAGAGTGAAGGAGTGGCATGATTCTCATATCAGCCACAAGCATTTTGAGCCTGGACAGAGAGTATGGCTGTTTGATGCGAGGCTTCGTCTATTTCCAGGGAAGCTACAGAGCAAATGGAAGAGACCCTACTTGGTGAGAAAGGTACATGACAACGGTAGCATTGATATATCCGAGTTGTCTTCTGAGAGTACCTTTCGAGTAAACGGCCAGCGGCTCAAGCCATTTCTAGATCATGAACCGCGGGTCGTTGATGTTGCCCCTATTCATATTGCGTGAGATGTGGTCCTTTGACTCACATCTATGGCATCTCACGCCTGATTTTCACTGATCTTCCGACTTGTATAGATCCAGATGTCCATATCATCACATTCTTTAGTCCCACATCCCTTTATTCATCCTTTGATTATGCTATACTTAGGGTGTACTTTACCCTAAGTATAGGGGGGATGTAGGACCTTTGGGTATTTCTTTTGTTTCTGTCTACCCCTGTTTTTGTTGCCTATACTTAGGGATATTTTACCCTAAGTATAGGGGGTAGACCCCGTACATTCTCCACTCGGTTTTCCCTTTGTGTACAGCCTGCTATACTTAGGATTACTTGATCCTAAGTATAGGGGGAAGAGCCGAGATCTTCTTGACTTTCTATTCATTCATTCGTCTTTGTATTTAGCCTTCCTTTTTACTTCCCTATACATAGCACGAGTTATGTCTTCTTCATCGCTCTTGACTCTGAGGACATCGTTCGAGCTAAGTATAGGGGGGTGTGTATATATTTCATATATACTTTAGCCATAACTTGTTCTTTGTGTGAGTGTGTTAATAAATAAAATGGCTAAAAACCCTAAAAATCACAAAAATTAAAAATTTTTCCTGTAAATAAACATTCTTTTTTTGCACATAAATAGCTAGTGTACAAATTATTTTTGTAAAGATAATTTCAAAAATCTTTTGTGTAAATCTTGTGTAAATATTTCCTTATCAAAATTATGTATATAGTACAAAATTTTTCCAAAATGTTTTGAAAATCAAAAGTTTGCAAAAATCTTGTGTAAATATGTGTAAATACTTTTGCAAAACTTGCACATCATGCATTCATCCATTCATGATTTCAAAACATTTTTCAAAAATTTTGCATGTTTGTAAAAATTTGTGTAAATAGCATCTCTGTATATCTGTACATAGTTTTTCTGGATTATAGTTGACATTTAAACTAGCCTAGAATAAAATTGGGAAATGGAGCTTGATTAAGATCTTAATACACCTAATTTATAAGAGGAACCTTATAGGGCTTAGTGTTAAGGCTTTTCAGGTCCATGGTGACTTAATTCTTTAAGTCCACTAGGCTATGATCACATGTCATCTCAATGAGCCTAAGTACTATATACTTACTTGGACACCAGAACTTTGCACCGAGCTCTCTACGGATGAAGTGGTGAGGAGTCAATCTTCCTTGACTTGGGGTAGCATATGAGGGTAGTACTTCTAGGCGGAACCTCTCTTCTTCTTTTAGTGAAGGAAGTGCGTCTCAACTTGGTCTGGTTTCCATGAGGTCTAATGACAGGAGTTGTGGGTTGCAATAAAGCTTCAAAATAGGGATAGTCTACTGGCTCAAGAGGAAAAAGTCCTTGTATATATGCTACACACGTATATGTTGTATAGATGCACTTAAAAAAAATGCAAAAAGAAAATAACTCCAAAACAAGTGGTGGGTCTGATAGAAAATGATAATCCCACCGGAGTATGTATATAGAGTGCAATAAGCAAAGCTTGAGATTCATGATCCACCTTATGTAGCTTGCAGCAGGGAGACTTGGCTACACTGGTCAAGCTCCCAAGGATACATGGCTACACTGGCCATGGTCCATTCTCTTCTTCCTCCTCTTCTTGAGCCGGTTGAACTTGAACTTAGAAGGGAATACCCCGCTACTCGAGGAAAGAGTGGCCAGACTGAGGTCATAGAGTTACCTTGTTAGGGAGGGTTGTCAAGTTGCCATTTCTGAGGTGGAGAGCTTATACCTCACATTCACAGGACAAGGAAAGATTCATGGTCTTCAGGGTTTGTGTTTGATGACTTGTTCTGATCTGGAGCATTGAGGAGTCTTGATTAGAGATTAGTGGAACTTAGAGGCTGTTGAGTTTTAAGCTTAAGTCCAAATAAGGTTCCGACACATTAATAATCCAAAGATCTGATTAAGCTCCATAATTCAATTTAATGAAGGAAAGTTTAATATTCAACCTTGATCCATGTACATTCTTCTCTTTCTTTCTTCTTTTACACTTCTTTTTCAAAAAAGTGTTTGCTAAGGGACTGGCAAAGTTAAGTATAGGGGGTGATGAATACTCATTCATCACTCTTTATTCTTATATTTTATCTACAAAAACCATTGCAAATGCATGTAGATATGTGTAAATACAAATAATTACCAAAAGCATGCATTGTGTAAAAACTAATAATTAGCATGTTTTTGTGCAAAAATAAAAGAATAAAGATTAAAAAGAAAAAGAGGGAAATATTTAGAATAAATATTGAGCAACCTAACCCAAGGGAGGGCTCAGCATGGGCCTGACCGCATAAAAGCCAAAGTAGAGGGAGATAGGGGCTCATGTGTGTAAATAGACCTGTAAATAAATAAATATATTTTCCTCTAAAAATAGAATAAAAATGGTTTGTATATATTGTGAATATTTGTAAAGATAAAAAAATCAAAACAAAAATAGAAAAATTAAAAAGAAAACAAAAACATCCAATTGTGCATATTCATCATGTATATAGTCCACTCACTTATATTTATTTCACCTTATAAATAAATAAAATTAATTTCTATAAAAATTTGTATATATTCTATCTTTTATGGTGTAAATAAATAAAATAAAAATAACAAAAACAAAAACAAAATAAAAAGAACAAAATTAAAAACCAAAAATAATATTGTAAAGATACCATGTACATAAATGTATATACCTATTTATTTCACTATTGTATATAAATAATAAAAATAAAATAAAAATACCCTTTTATTCCTAATTTTATACTATAAATAAATAAAATATAAAATGGGAATAAAAATGTATAAAAATAGCAAATTAAAAATCAAAAATCAAGACCCTATATTGTATATATACCTATATATAGACCTACTATGTAAATACCCTATTTTTATTTTGAAAAATAAATTAAAAATCACAAAAAATAGAAAAAATTATAACAAATATTTTCCATGTTTTAAGTTTTTAATAATTCGGTCATTTGTTGTTTTTAATTTAATTTTCAAATATTTTTGACGTGGCTGATTCTCATTGGTCCACGGGGATGTTGACCGCCCGGTCAACTCCCCCCTGTGGACCACTTCCCATGGATTCCAGACACCCGACCCGACTTCTCCCAATTATCCCCTCCAAACCTAACCACCTCGCACCTAAACCCAGGGTCCTAATTACACTCCCATCATCCGGGAACCTCTCCCGACATTGTGCCTAGGGATCCGTGCTCCATCGAGCCGGACCCGAGCCATTCTTCCCGGACCTTCCACCATATAAGAGCCGAGCTCCGCCACCCATTTTCTCATCTTTGGCTCCCCACCTTTCATTCTCGTGACCTCCACTGCCTTCCCTGAGGTGACAGCTCTCTATTGGTGGTGTCGAAGAGAGGTGAAGGTGATCGGACCTCTGATCCGGCGAGCTAGCGCCGCCGTGCTCCGCCTGAAGCAGGAGCTCGAGCCTCGGGCCACGACGACCCGCGAGGCAACGACCCAGAGCTCCAGCAGCTCACGCCCAGTCGATTCCTCTACCCAGGTATCCCTAGTTTCATTTCTTGTTCTTTAATTTCTAGTTTCGCCCAAATCTCGCCGTCGCCGTTCACCTCCGATTCCGGCCACATCCATCTTCGTATCGATCATCGGACCGCACCATCATACTCGCCTGTCCTTCGCGCACATTCTCCGCTCTCTCACTCAACCCAGCTCGCACATGAGCTGGGGTTTCGAGCTCCACCGTCTACCCCTCGCTGGAGCTCGACCGCCCCGCCTCACCGACCACCGTCACCCCCTCTCACAGGGTCGAGGCAATTTGCCCTCGACCCGCAAGTTTGTTGGAGCACTTTGCAGGGACATCCGAGCCCATCTGAGGGCTTGGACCATCTGGTCCAGCAGTTTCGCCTCCGCCGGACTCTCCAGAGCTCCTCGGAGCTCATTGAGTCATCGGAGGCCGCCATTCGATGCGGGAGCCCACAGAGCTTCTTCTCCGATCATCAGAACCCCGTGAGGAGGCCGGGAGTGCGCGCAGCAGGCCGGCAAAGTTTGTCGGCCATCAGTTCTTCCTCGACCTCCAGCTACCGTCCGATGCACCTCCAGCTCCAGTTTGCATCCCAACCGTTCATCTGAGGAGCCACCAGCAGCGTCAGATCTTTGGAGGAGCGATCTAGATCGTTCGATCACTGAGGTTTAGCCACAGCGCCTCTCCACCGTTCGATCTCCCACGTGGTCAAGCCCGGGCCGTTCGATCAGCACTGAAGACTCAGCGTTGGGTGCCACCATTTCTCAGCCGTCGATCAGCACATGTGGCGCCCATCCGACAGCCTATTTAATAAAGGGTAAATATTCCCTTAGGCCCCCCTGTTTACTTTATTTCATATTTAGTTCTGTAAATATCATAGTCAGTTGTTTTTATTCTGGTAATTTTGCACTTTGGACCTTGTATTTTCTGCTATTGACATGTATGCCCCTGTGCGTAGTGTAGCACGTGCGTCGACACGTGTTTTGATGGGTTATTTACATGTTTAGCTCTGTAGTTCTGGGTTGTTATTGAATGAATGAAACTTTCTAGTTAATTTCATATATACCCCTGTGCGTGGTTTAGTTGTGCATGTGCGTATATTCTTGGGTATTTTACAGTAAAGCCCTCAGACTTTTGGTACCTATTATAAATTAGTCCGAGAACTTTACTTTTATTGCAATTAGGTCCCTGTGTGCCCCAGAAACGCGCCTCGCATGTGACTTCTTGGGATTTTTGCACTGGGCCCCCTGGAGCTTCTGGTATTTACGTACAGGTCCCTGTGCACTGTACATATGTTTTGATTTTGAATAAAATATCAAACTCACTCCAAATTCAATGAAAATTGGAAACATAGCTCCTGCCATGTTGTAAAATTTTCTAGAATTTTTGGAGACATTTTTGCTTTTATTTGCTATTTTTAAAAATTCAAAAACAACCTTTTTCTTTACTGTCTGATTTAAAAATTCACAAAAAAATATTAAAACTCGTCTAAAAATTATAAAAAAATTAGCTACTGTGAGTTTTTTCTTGTTTGATTTCTGACCAATTTTGGTCATTTTCATTATATAAAACTCATAAAAATTGAAAAACACTAAAAACTCCATAAAAATTCTAATAAATAATTTAAAAATCCAAAAACAATAATTTCAGTGCCTAAATTTTCCTTTTTTCTTCTTCTATACAGGAAAATTACCTCCAAGCTTTTTAGGGACTTTTAGATATTTTATCTAAGTCCCTCAAACTCGGTTGGACATTGTTGTTGTTTTCTTGCATTGTTTTATTTTTAGAAAATTAAATAAAAATCAGAAAAATACCAAAAATACCCAAAAACAGTAAAAAACATAAAATACATAAAAACATTTTTATTTGAATTTTTGAGTAATTTTTTATGCATAAATAATTGTTTGAATTGGCTTGTTCCTTTGTTTTCTTTATTTCCCTTATTAAGTAAAAATCCAAAAAAATTAAAAACAATTAAAAATCCACCAAAAACACTTTGATTTTATTTTTATTTCTTTTTGAGACTACTTCGTAGGCTGCGAGGCCATCACGTGCTCCTTGTGTTCGACGCTGGTCGCTATACCAGGTTAATCTAATAGCGAGATCGCTCTTAGATTTTGATTGATTTTTATCTTATTTGGTGGTCTATTTTTCTTGATCGACCACGCTTGGCGACTTGGGTCGCAACGACCCTTGACGACCTTTTTACCCGAGTTGCCAGGCGTGTCATCACTCCATCACTTGGAGTTGCTCCGCTGGTCCGTCGAAGGGTCAAATGGTGCTCTTGTGCATGTCTAAACCTGCGGGTAAACTCCAGGCTCGGAGATGAAGCTCCAGCCAATGTTATTTAGCAACGAAAACCATGGAAGCAATGGTGGGTGGTGTTCGATCTCTGGTGTACATGGGAGAGGGAGATCTTACCTTATTCTTGCTCTGATGAGTGAGTCTAAGGGGGTCAAGTTGCATAGGAAGGATGATGACGAGTCGCGAAGTTGATTTGTGTGGATAGGTGTACGTGACGGGGCTCCGACCAACTGGTCGGGGATGATGAGCTGGTGGTGGTGGATAATGGAAGATCGAACTGAAACGTGAAATGAAGGGTGATAAGTAGTACTTGAAGGTGCTGATAGACTCAGGAGCTTTAGGCAAGGTTGAGGGTTAATATGGCCTCAACCGGCCTGTGAAAGGCGCAGGAGGCTTGTCGCGGTAGTGCTCCGGCCATGCGACGAGCTGCGTGCTACTCGGCTCCCAACCGAGCCCCCAAAGGAACCTACATAAGGTTGTCAACTTGCTGAAGGTGTTTGAGGAGGAATGGTGGCATGAGGGACGAGATGCTAAGCTCGGGCGGAGGAAGAGATAATTTATAGGAGTGCCCCAAGGTCTAAAAAGATCGGAGCAGAGCTCGAAACCCTAGGGCAATCCGACTGCGCCTAGGATCTGCAAGGATCACGGATCCTAAAAGAGTGTCGGGCTTAAGAATCAAGGCATTTGGTGATCAAACCCGATCAGGAAAAATTCGAGAAATTGTGTTCGGCGAAGGGTATGGCAGGTCGGTTTAGCTGGGAGAGGAGGTTGACCGTGATCAACACTCCCTCGGACCAATAAGAAATTAGGGAGTTGTAAAATGAAAGAATATTGAATAAAAAATAACAATTGATTTTAAAAAAATAATAATAAAATGAAAATTTTTTATTACTTTTCAAACTATTTTCCTGTGATTTTTCATTATTTTTATGAAAAAATATAGGGTATCTACAATATAATGTACCATGTATAGGTATAATATACCTGAATCTTATGTACATATATTTTAATTTTATTATTTTTACAAAAATATATTTTATTTTATATTTTATTTATTTATAACATAATTTAAGGAATATAAAATGATTTTTATTTGATTTATACAATTTTAATAAAGGTATTGAATAAATAGGTAATGTATATAATATACACACACGTGGCTTTTGTACAATGACTAGTGGATTTTATTTTATTTCAATTTATGTTTTCTGATTATTTTTATTTTTACTTTATTATTAAGGCTATATACAAATGTTCAAAAACAATATGGTATTCACAAAATGTAAATATGAATATTTATTTGTATAGGTATTATCTACAATGTACCCTATCTCTACCTACTTATATTTCTTATCGATCAAGCCGAAGTTTGACCTTTTCTTAGGGTTTGGGTCACTCTGTATTTATTCTAAATGCATCCTTCTTTTTATTTTCTCTTTATTTTTTTGGAAAATAACAAGGACATGTACAATGTTAATTTATTGTATTTACATATATTTAGGTGTTTCTTGTTAAAAGATAAAATTAAAATAAAATAATAAAGAATGAGAATCATAGATCCATCACCCACCATGTCGTAGGAGCAGCAGAACAGGAGGAGGAGGAAATTGTGTTGGATGAACAGAGCTCTTTGTGGTGTAGGGGGAGGAGGGGCTAGAGATCGGGCGACGGCAGGAGATGTGGGTTGAGGGAGGTGGAGGGGGAGGGTGACGAGTTGCGAAAACCCTAAATTAGTTGACGTGAATTATCGTTTAAATATGGCGTTTCATTGTAGGTGGGAATTCAGAATCAGTCAAGTAATTACCATAGTTAATTAATCGATTTTTAGTCGGCGTGCTTTAAGTTTATTTTACTTGGGCAAGTCCCAAGGTCAAACTCAAGGAGGCAAAGGGACAATCTAGAATTTTGTCTATCAAAGTTCATACACGATTTTCAAAATAGTAATTTTTTGTTTTTAATGCAGATTTGGAATGCAAAATGCAAATATGGCTAATTTTCGGTACTAAAATGCAATTTCCAATCAAACGATGTACAAAAATTACGATATTTGGCCGAGATGTCAATTATGATGAAATGAATGCACTCTAATTTTTTTGAAATTTTTGATGCAAGTTTAATATTTTATGTATTTATGAAGGTAAATTGTGTGAATTTCAATATCTAATTATAATAAATAATAAACTAATTTCTCTTCAAAGAATAACATTATCCAAGATCTATCACTAGGTGATTGATCTCAGAAAAATCCTAAACCTTGAAAATTCGAGATTTAATACATATTAAAAATTAAAGATTGAAATCTACAAAATGATTTTATAGAGCAAACCATGCATGCAAATGCAATTCTTTTTTAGCACAATGTGACATACAACTAATTCTACAATTTGTGAATTTTTGGAAACTTTCAAAGGATGGTTAATTACTTATGAACTTGAGTACAAATTGGGCAAAATATTTAATTTGTCGCAAGAAAATTAATCAATAACCAACCACAGTCAAGAAAATATCACAAGCATGCCATAATGTCAAGAATTAATTGAACAACATAATGTAATTTTTGGAATAATAAAACGATGCGAAAATTTTGCTTAAAATAATATGGGAACACAGGGTTCTGTTTCCAATACAGAAAATTAAATAAAACAACAAAATGATGAATATGGGTGAAAGTAAAATTAACAAGACCATTGGGGTCAGATTGCAAAATTCCCAAGGGCACGTGTTGCGCATGTGCCCTTGGGGATCCTGGACCTTGGTGTGAATAGGGCAGACTGGAGGGGGCCTTCGTAAAATTCTCAAGAGGTCACGTGCTATGCACGTCACCCTTGAGAGGGCGTGATTGAGATCAGGAATTCCTCAGGAGGGGTCTTTGCTACTATCCCCACGCATGTGACAATCACGTAAGGGGAGACGTTCCAGCCGTTCCCTCAATGCATGTGCAATGCATGTGGCAGAGGCCTCGGGCCTCGTGCTAGTGGTGTGCGGCTGACAAATAGAGGAGCTTCTAGTTGTCGATGAAGAGAAGGCACGGAGGAGGGCGGACGATGGTGGTGAAGTCGTTGACTGTGCAGCGGTGGTAGTTGTCTGGAGTCGAAGGCAAGGTTGCTGAGTGTTATCGCAGCCGACGATGTCAAGGGAGCAGAGTCTTAGGCAAGGCTCCGACGGAGTAGTTCCTGACGTCTGGAGTTGGCGAAGAAGATAAAGCCCGAAGAGCTCTAGGTGGTCGGAGTAGGCGAGTTGAAGGCATGGGGGCTCAACGATGATAATCGGAGCAAGGGCACGTGTAGAGGCAGCGTGCAACGAGCCCTTGATGGCTCGGATCTCATCGGGGGAGGTGGGGTAACCAGGTTGTCACCACCGATTCTCCCCTCTTGCTTTTCGTGTGATCGGCGGATGTATTGAGAAGGTGGTCGTGTTGGAGTTTTTTTAGGGTGATTGGGTGGCCGATTAGGAAGGCAGCGGGGCGACGAGGGCAAGTTGCGGCATCCAGATGAGAAAGGAGTAGTGATTGGGGATCTAGGAGATTGAGGGAGATCTAGGACGAGGTACACGATGGCGATTTGATTGGAGGTTGACGATATTTTGGAGGGGTGGCGCGGCCAGAAGGGTGGTCGGCCGAATCGGGAAGGCAACGGCGATTGTCACATCGGAGGTGACAAGGCCAGAAGAGGAAAGGTGGATGGCAGAGCCGATTGGGAAAAGGGGAAGAGGAAGATGCGCACGGCCATCCGATCGATCGAGATCGGACGGCCAAGGCTACACCATGTGGTAAGCTTATATTTTTAATTAATTTTTTTAAATAAAATTTTTTATTATTATTTTGATTTTTATAAAAATAAACGAAAATAAAGGCTAAAAATGGGTGACATGTGGCAGCTCTAGGAGCTGCCACATGTCAGGCCTAGAAAAATCAAAAATAAAAATACTAAGATAAATAAAAAAGAAATAGCAAAAGATCACTTATCAAAAAATTTTCTTCACGAAAGTTGTTCGTCTTGACGAGATCTACAACTTTCATTAACAGACCAAAACAAAATCGATCATCTGCACAAAGTGATATTTTTGGGGTGCTCTATGTACAAAAAATACCTTGATTTTTGGGTTTTCTAATTTTTTATTATTTTTAAATCAAATAAAATTCCCAAAAAAATATGATAAAATAAAATATAAATATTTACACCTTAATTTTTTTGGATGTTAATTATTTAATAAAGAAGAAGTAAAATAAAATACGAAAACGGTAATTTTTGTACAGACAATTAATGAAGACTCGGACTCAGTTAGTTTCTTTGATTTCAAGCTCATTTTGATTTGTATTTTTGCGCATTTTAATAAAACTTTCATCGAAGAAAATAAATGAAAGGAGAAATAAAATAAAATGGGTTAATTATGTACATAAAATAATATGTCAAAATCAGGTAAAATACAAAATGTACAAAAGAGGCCCAAAATCCAACTTTCACATATGAGCTTCGATTCACTTGAACTTGGTCTTGTTTTGAAGGTAATGTACGTTAGTTCAAAAGTGAGTAGGATCAAATTGGACAATATGTGAGGAAGATATCAACGTTTTAGTTTAGAAATCCTGGAATTCTATTTTGAGTTTCCGGTCCACTTATTTAGATTAGTGATTTTTTTTGTAATTTTCATTTATTCTTATTAATAATATGTACACAGTGGAGGTGATTTAAGGTCTTGCAGTTAGCATGATTTAGTAAAAAATCGGTGAAGACTGGCTATTTTACATGTCACTTAGGCTGATATTTTTGGCTCCTTATTTTATGCAATAATAAGTGATAAAATGCAATTATTATTAATACATGTATGAATACTAATTATGCAATATAAATGAAGAAATGCTAATGAATTTTGGGGATTTAAGCTTAATTAATCATTTTTAGAGTGATGAATCTGAGATTCATCATCCCCCTATACTTAAACCATGCTCGTCCCCGAGCATTTAAAGCAATGCAATGAGGTGAAATGAGATTGGGTTCCATACCAAGGACCATGAGCAGAAGGTGAAAATGGAACTAGCACTGACCTTTGGATTATTAGTTTGGCAGAACTCCTATGAGACTTAGAGTTTTAAAATCAACAACTTTCAAGTTCTACACATCATTGTCACGGTTTCGGCTCAGAAGTCATCTTAGATCAATCCTCCTCCCAAGGAATACCCCATGAACATTGAAAAATCGACTCATGTGTGTGAAAGGTTTTAGCTCTTTCCATCCAGAATGTCGGACTAGATGCAAACCTCCTCTCCAATAACTCGTCCTCGGGGAGTCAAGTATTTCCTTCTAAGGTATGTCATGTTGTGTCCCCAATCGAATAGAGGGAGAAATTAGAAGAAGGAGAAAAAAACTGGAGGGTGACTAATTTAGTCACCTCTCCTTGTGAAGACGGGCAGTTTAGCCAAATCTCCACCAAGATCTGCAGGTTTTCTTGAAGCTTGGACCTTTTGGTCAAATATTTATTTGATAGTAGGCTTCTTTGTGTTTGGATTTTTGGTAGTTCTGCATGAATCTTGTTGTGCCCCTATGGATATGGAATCTTTTTTCTCCATACATGTGTTGGGGTCTTAGAAAAAAATTATTCCCAGTCCCCCATCCCTTTTCTGAAGCTTTATTTCAACATGTACACCGGATGTCCATGCTACCAAAAAAGAAACTCACACAGTCTTCCAACGCCCCATCTAAGTTGAGCTAAGTGCATAGTACGAGAGTACAAATTAATTCCCTATTCCAGAGTCATTCCCAGAATGAAGAGACCAGGTTAGACACTAAGAGTCAAGCGTTGCACATTGTCATGTGTAACTCGAGAATTAGTCATTCCCCTGAAGTTTATAAAATTCTATTTCTCGGTGAAGTTCCTCTGAATATTAGGTGGATTAAGGTCAAGTCTAGACCACTCTCGATTTTTGCTCATATCTCGGTTCAGAACCCAATGTCTTTTCACAAATGCAATGAATGTAATGTTGGATGAAGTGCATGTATGTGAAATGTAGAAACATTTTTAAAAAATTGAGAGATATTTTTTATGCAAGAATTTTTTTCCTTTTTTTGCAAAAATGAATAACAAGTCATTTTTTTCAAAATTTTTGGTTGGACATAGTCAGTGTTAGTTGCAAAACTTCCTCTTTTTTCCAAGTTAGTTTCCTACCCGTAAATACATATAGACTTACGAGAAAGTACGAGCTATGGGCAAAATATATACATAGTATATATACACACACCCTATACTCAGCAAGTGCAATGTCCTCAGAGAACAAGAAGCGTAAAGAAGACATAGCTCGGGCTAAGCGTGAGAGAGTGAAAAAAGAAAAAGATAGAAGTCGACATGCCCCCCTAAACATAGACCACAAACATTCTAAGTATAGAAGAAGAGCGAAAATAAGATGGTCAGGAGATGTGAATAAGGAGAGTATCACTACAAACTTGTGGATTTTTTGGGCCGCTACATGGCGATGGTTGAGGAACAACCGTCCCTTATGTAATCAGAGGAGATGGTTTTGGCGCCACTGTCCCTTCTATTTTGTACAAGGGATGGTCTTTGTTGATTGTCCCTGATGATGGACTCTGTGGCGATGGTTATATAGTCGTCCCTAATGAGTACAACTTCTGTTTGTTTCTTCGGTCCATGGGGACCGTAGGGGACAGTCTTAACCATCCCATATACGTTACTGTTGATGTCACGAAAATCCATCAGAAAGGACGGTGTCGATCGTCCCTTATACATAAGTAGAAGGGGTGATTGGAGGACCGTCCCCGATGTGTTTGTACTGGCAGGACATGTAAAATATCTATACCCAAAGGGGACAGTTCACTTATAACCATTCCCGATTATTAGTAAAGGGGACGATCGAACGACTGTCCTTGAAGGTCTTATATCCCCTCGGCCTGAGTCCTTTCCTCATTCCACTGCTCATAACTCCCTACGCCGCCGCCCGAGCTCCTCCTCCCCTACCGCAACAGCCCGAGCTCCTTCTTCCTTTCAAATCCTCCATCGATGCCTCCAGCACCTTCCTCGGCTCTCGTTTGACATCACCCAGCATGCTCTTCTTCAGTTGTGAGTTCTTTCCAACTTTTTTCATTTGTAATACGGTATTAATTGAAATATACTTGTTTTTAACTATGTTTTGTTTTTTAAACTAATAGTTTAGTTTATTCATTATAATTAATCATTATAATTATTTTTATCTGTAGTCATAATGTTTAGTTGTAATTAAAAGATTTCAAATGATGTAATTAAAGGATTTCAAAATGATGTTGTAATTAAAACTTTTATACTAATGATGTTTTTGAAGTTGTAATTGGTGTAGTTGTTACACTTATGATGAATATTTTTAATGAAAAAGGTTATAAACTCTAATTAATGTTATACATAATGCTTAGAGAATATTGCTAAAATGATTAGAGTATAGGAAAGATAGTGTACAAGAGATTCATACCAGATATTAACCTTTTTGTTATCTTTAGATCTTTACCTTTATGAAATGGATAAAAGTTGGATGAACAAAAGGATCGATGATTATCGGACATATAATAAAGGTGTTATCGGATTCTTAGGTTGGTCATTTCGGTGTGAGTTACTCTATCATATTGTAGGGGGCGAAGGAGATAGGATCCATTGTCCTTGCATAAGATGCAAGAACACTCTGAGTCACAATCAAAATGTAGTTTGCGAGCATCTGGTATTAAATGGTTTTTAGCTTCACTATACGAATTGGACATATCATAGTGAAGGATTAATATTTGCAAAAGTCAATAATGCCTCAGTTGATAATGAAAGAGATATGTCTGAAACAGATGACTGTAGTGGTATGTTTGAGATGTTAGACAATATTCGAGGGAATAATGCTGATGAAACGATCGAATTGCTTCAGGATACTTTACATGAAAAGAAAAAAGATGCAGAAAATCCTATATGCCCAAGAATCAAAATGTTTCGTTTACATTTTCTTTTGGAGTTGTTTAAGATAAAAGTGAAGAATTGATGTACAGCGGTTATGATGACAGATGTGTTGCAGTTAATTAGGATATTATTAAATAATCCTGAAGGAATTCCAAAAGATTGGAAGGGTGCTAAGTCAAGATTCCGCTCACTTGGACTAAATTACGAGAAAATTGATGCATGTCCAAACAACAACATTTTATATTAGAAGGAATATTCAAATTTATATACATGTCATGACTACAAATCTAGCAAATCTAAGAATACGAGTCATGATTCAAAGAGGAAAAAATCAGAGAAGAATTACAGTTCTTTCCTTTGATTCTCCGATTACAGTGATTATATTCATATGAAAAAGCAGCTAGAATGATGATATGGCACAGTAATATCAAAAAAAAAAGATATAATGAGTGTTATGTGACATATGTCTGATACTGAGTGGATGAAATTTGATGAAAGATATCCATCGTTTTCTGAAGAAGTAAGAAATGTAAGATTAGGTCTCGCTTCCGACGGTTTTAATCCATTCAGAAATATGAGTACGAGTTACTCTATTTGGCATGTAATACTTGTTACATATAATATCCCACATTGGATATCGATGGCATCTTCTTTTATGATGATGTCTTTATTGATACCTGATCCAAGAGGGCCAGGTAATGCGATAGACACTTATATGCAACCTTTGATTGATGAACTAAAGATTTTGTGGAATTCTAGAGTGAGGACGTATGACTCGGTAAAGAAAGAATTCTCTACAATACGTGCTTCTTTATTATAGATAATTAATGATTTTCTGGCATACGCTAATTTATCGGGTTGGAGTACGAAAGGAAAACTCGCATGTCCAGTTTGCATGGAGAAAACACAATCGACATGGCTAACTGTGAGTATGAAACATTGTTATTTGGGCCACCATCGTTTCTTACCTGTGAAACATAGATGGCTGAAAAGTTAAAATAACTACAAATTTGATAGGCAGTCATTTAAACGTCGAATAAGTTTGAATCGACGATCCGGTAGCACAGTGTGGAAGGAACAAGAAAAGTTGGGTAACTTCTCTCTAGGTCGATTATTTAAGAGGAAGTTATCTGGTGGATGGCGGAAACAAAGTATATGTATATTTTTTCGAGAATTTTCTTACTGACACACTTTACAGGTCCGTCATAACTTAGATGTGTTGCATATAGAGAAGAATGTTACGGAAAATATTCTTGGAATTTTAAATCTTTCTGGTACTGCGGGAGACGGTTTGCGAGTTAGACATGATCTGATGCAGTTGGGTATCCAACCCGAGCTACATCCGATAGAGTTAGATAATAATTCTAGAGTAACAATTCGTGAAATGATTTATACGTTATCCAGTGATGACAAAGATAAGATACTCAATTTTATTAAATCAGTTAGAGTATCGGATGGATTCTCATCACAAATAAGCAGATGTATAAATCTGACGGAAAGAAAGATATCATCATTAAAAAGTCATGATTGTCATGTATAAATGCAAGTTCATTTTATGTTATCCATTAGGGGAGTTGTACATCCTGATGTTATACAGCCACTAATCGAACTCAACCAATTTTTTAAAGTCATGTGTTCGAAGACTTTAGATCCTGAAGTGTTGTTCCGATTAGAGATAAATATTGTTATCACTTTATGTAAGATGGAGCAGATCTTTCCACCTACTTTTTTTTGATATAATGATACATATAATTATTCATCTTGCTAGTAAAGCTCGGATATGTGATCCTATATAGTATCGATGTATGTATCCAATTGAACGATATCTAAGGAAATTAAAAAATATGGTATTTAATAAAGCTGGACCCGAAGATTGCATTGCTGACGGGTATTTAAATGAAGAGTGTATTACATTTTGTGACACGCATATGGATGATGGCAAGTGTATCAGATTCGATTGGTTCGAACAAAATAGTGATGGCGAGTTGTGGACTGAATCTTTAAACAAACTTTGGATATTTCAACAAAATGGATGAGCTATTATAAAGAGCGTCCGTCGATGTATTTCAGACAATGAAAGAGACCTTGTTTATTACTATATCTTAATGCAATTAGATGAGGTTGATTATTTCTTTGAAGAGTTTTGTTCAACAAGTACTACGAAATCGGACTTTCTTAAATGGATCGAGGATAGTATTGAACTGTTAAAAGTTATCAAAGATGAACGGTGGAGCATGAATCATGATATTATCCAATGGAGTCCATTCTCAATAGTAGTATCATATTTTGGCTATATCGTTAATGGATTCAAATTTCGAAAAAAAAGTCAATTGATGAGAATAAATCAACACAGCTTTCTGGAGTGATAGTGAAGGCCGAACTCTCATCTGAAATTGATGGATACTATGGTGAAATTATTGATATACTAGAAATCAGTTTTACACATGATGCAAGGTGTGTTCTATTTCATTGCATTTGGTTTGATGTGGGTCTTGTTGGAACAGGTCACAAGAAATATAAAAATGGAGTTCTCTTTTTAAAGCAAATAGGTCGGTTACAAACAAACGAGCCATATACGCTGCCAGTCAGGTAGAACAGATCTTTTATGTACCAGATAACTCTGTTAGTAGGTAGATTATACGTGTTAGGACATCACCGAGAGACTTATTTGATGTTAGTGAAGAGGAAGATGCATTGGAGAATGATGTTGCATACCAGAATATTTCAAATGATTTTTTTCATTATGTAGTAGACAAAGACATTGATACTAGCAATGCGAGGTAATGTTATTTTTTGTTTTATATTCAAATAATTGATATATTGATCGATCTAAATGTATTTTTAAAATTATATGCTATTGAAATGCAGATATGGCTCTTAGATCCAGGCGTATTCGAGAATTTCTCGAACCCGCTCAGCATCCACAGGGAGGATCTTTTGTTCCCAGTAGTGGCGGATCTCAGAGATGATGGGGACCGTCTCAGTGGTGGTTCCTGGACTGTCTTGCACCCGGGCAGACATTACATGTTCATATCGTTGGAGGAGATGCAGCGGGGGAGAACTCCACGGAGTTTCAGAGCTACCTTGGCCAGGTTGCTCGTATATGTGTCCCCATCACGACGCATGGCTTTCGACAGCTTCCTTATGATGTCAATACTATCATACTATCTGATTTGGAGGTATTCTAAAATTGAATTATTATTTGCATTATTTTAATATACTTAGCAATTTTAATCATCTTGTACTAGGATGTTTTTACAGGAACGAAATGCTAACGTCGATTCACAGATTTTTCCTTACGCGGCTGAGATGTTCCGTCGATACAAGGGACGCATAAATGCAAAGATAACAACATCTGAATATATATATCTACAAGAAAATTTGAACTCTTACAATATTTTTTCCCTCTATTTAGTATTACAACCCCCAGATACCCTATGAGCAGCTTGTGCAGAATATCCCACCAGATGTTACACCAGATCAGTGGAGGGACTTAATCAATTTTGGGCTAGTGAGGAATTTGCGGTATGTAAAATTTTTCCTATTTAACTGTTTTATGTCTGTACTAACTTTGATTAATAATAGGTGATATCTACAAAAAATACTTCAAATCGCTCCAAAGGTTTTAGGTCCACTCACAAGATGGGGAGAAAGAACACAAACTAGTTGAAGGATGACTTTGTAAGCATCCACAAATTTATAAATGTGACTAATTTTGGAAGCTAATTTACAAATATTTTATTTATGTTTTTTTAGTTGAGGGATAACAATAGAGAAATGACCCGAATAGAGGTTTTTGCGGGGTCAAAGAGCATATATGTAGGAGGAGAAGTACAGAGGGTTGATGATGCATGCGCACCAATTCATGTATGTAAATTATATTATTAATTTTGAGAATGTCTTATATTAATTTTTCTAAAATAATATATGTATCCATACATGCAGGAAGAAATGATTAGGCTCTCCACCACCACCTCACTAGATAGCACAGGGACGAGCACACTCCCTTTATCTGTCGAGTCATAGGTCCAGAACATAGTGGACGCATACGTTGTGGAGGATGTGGAGAAATGATTCATACATGGTACGGAAGGGGTGGTGCAAGTGGGTCTCGAACCTCGTCGCAAGGCAGCTAGAGGGAGAGGGAGATGGAGAGGGAGTTGCACGACGTCAAGGCAAAGATGTCTACACATGATGAGGAGATGACTAAGATGCGTATGGACATGGCAAATGTCATGGCATACATTACCCATCTTCAAAGTCAGGCCGAGCGACTAGTAGACCCGACACAACTCAATGATGATGATGAGGAAAGTGTAGAAGAGAGCGATGAAAGTGAGGAATCGGGTAGATTACATTAGATGTAGAATATGTATATTATATTTTAGTAGTATCTTGAATAGTTAAGTTGTTGTAATTTAAAATATGTAGAACTGGCACGTTGTTTTGTTGTTAACTATTAAGTAAGAATTTTAATGTCATTTTAGTTATTGTATTACTTGTGTGGTTTCGCATAAGTAAAAACTCATGTGTGTTTGTTTTGGTTTATTTTCACTTCAGTACCAGTTTTGTTTCATTATCTTTTATAAAACTCCTAAAAATCTCAAAAGACTAGAAATCTTATAAAAATTCTTACAAATTCTAGAAAATTCAAAAAAAGAAATTTCAATTTCTGTAGGTAGATAATTTTATTTGCTTTGGTATAAATTTGTTATCCATGACATTAAGGCATTTTAAGTATTTTTAACTTGTACTTTTGTCCAATCTGTACAGTGGTTTCCCTGATTTCATTTCTTTTATTTTTATAAAATCCTATAAAAATATGAAAAATACCATAAAATCACCAAAAACACTTGCATATCTTAAAAATATAAAAATATTTTTATTTTTAATTTTTGAGCATTTTTAGTTATAATAAAACTTGTTTAAGCTTGATTTTTCTTTTATCTTTTTATTTGCTTCCTTATTAGAAAACACAAAAAAATGCAATTAAAAACCACAAAAAGATTCTTTTTATTTTCTGATTCTTGACTACGCCGTAGGATTCGCTCGTGCTCCTTGTGTTCGACTCTGGTCACTACTCTAGGTTAAATAATTAGCGGAGACAGCTACATTAGATTTTTTGAGCTTGATTGTTTATTTTGTGGTCTTTATTTTCTTGTTGAGTCAAGCTCGGGTGGTTGAGGTCGCAATGATCCTTGATATCACTTAGCCTTGACCATCCGAGCGCTCATCAGAATGTCGTCGTTGCTAGGGAGCATGGCTTAGTAGTCGGTTTTCAGTTTTCCTTTCTTTTTCTATTTGCTTTCTTTTTATTCATTTTTATCCTCTATTTGTTAT
Organism: Ottelia alismoides; assembly: GCA_037367405.1. Taxonomy (NCBI): domain Eukaryota; kingdom Viridiplantae; phylum Streptophyta; class Magnoliopsida; order Alismatales; family Hydrocharitaceae; genus Ottelia; species Ottelia alismoides. The sequence continues at coordinate 1,302,366 of JAZKJV010010102.1, forward strand.
AACTATTTTCTGACTTATTTTTGTTTCACTTTCTGTGCGAGGGACCGTCCGAGGACTTTGCAGCTTTCGGTTGGAGAACCTGCATCCGAAGAGGAGCAGGAGGACAGGAGGAGCTTAGTTATATAGGATAGAGTAGACTTTTAGCACATTTTATTAATTTTGTAATAATACAGGGACTCCAGACTTGCTTGGACCAGCTTGGACACTTGGCTTATATCGGGGTCTGTTTCGCTGAGCACCGGTGTGCTTGGGGGACCTCACTGCAGTTTTCACTGATTTTAATTTTCTTGCCTTTTCTTTTTCATTGATTCTCGAAGAGTTTGGCCCTTAGATTTAGGAATTTCCTTGATTGTGATGTAACTAATTAAGGCCCAATCCCTAAATATTTTCCTACATCTATAGTTTGTAATTGGACCTAATTAATAAAATCTAATAAAAAGTTATCTTGGTTGCTTGAGAGGTCAGTGCCGCTAGAGGCCGTATACAGCACATGTAGGATCCGTTATGGCGGACACCGATCGGCATCATAGACTGGACTCCGACCTCTCTCTCTCTCTCTCTGACCAGTTAACTACAATTCTTTATGATTAGAAATTACTCATCTAAGGCCATTTTATTCTGACATCATTTAGGTTAGATTTATTTCTGTCTTTAAATTTATGCACAGATCACCCTGCATGTAGCGTGCTGGCGACATGTACACATCTCTTACTTTGCATGCATCATCGTGTTTGATCGGTCATCAGCTTTTTCGACTTCTCCCCCCATTTTTGGAATTTAAATAATCAGGAGATGGAAAAATTCGTTAGTTGTCTGTTTGATTATTGAAAAATACCTAAAAAGAGATAATCATAAAATTGGGACTGCTAAACAAACTTGACCTTAAAAGACACTCGACTTAAAAATATGTCTTGGGAGAGCAATCCCCTCATTGTTTGGTTTGCTTGTGCGAGAGAGTGTCTCACACATTAGGCTAGAGCCATACCTGAACTCTCATTATACTAGTGATCTTGGGGTTAGTCGTTCTCTAGTGATGATCGCTCCAGTCTCCGGTAAAGCGGGCCACGATATCCTTAACAAAGCGAGTTGATCGTGTAGCCGGTAAACGATCTGCAACTTGTACTGGCTGGGAAAGATCTAGCTTTGGGATTGGGACAGTCTCCTGAGGGCATCGGGTTCCTACCAGCTCGCTTAATCGCCCAGCTAGACTGATTTTTCACTTAAATAAAATTGACAAGATAAAAGACCGAACATTCACGGTCATCAGCTCCGTGTTGCATAGGTGAATGGGGGTATTGATTGCTGATCTTATTTGTTTCCAGATCACATCCGCCTCTTTCTCTACATCACGATGATGGGATGGAGGTCCCTTAGGAAGCCCTTGATTGTACTGCTTTCGAGCACTCTGCCTCATTCATCTAGGCTGGTTCGTGAGAGCCTAGACCTGCTCTCCAAACCCGAGTTTGATTCCACCTTGTTCCCCCCTCGATCACCTTTCTACCAGTCCTTAGGTGCAAGAGCAGAGACCGGAGCAGATATTCATTCATTTGACGGCACCTGAGTTTGGGTCTTTTTCCTTTGCAGAGACCCAAGAGATGGCTAGCAGCGAGGAGTGCACTAATGGGCAGCCCCAGACCACCACTTATGTTCGAGACCATGGCGCCATCAACAACATCTTATTAGCCTCCCTGGATATGATGCAGAGACAGGTCAGAGACCAGGGGGCCTTCATGGCAGACATGTACAGAGAAATGGCCCAGATGCGAGCTGACCGCAGAGAGCAGAACTGGCCAGACGGTGGAGAGATACCAGAGCTTGGAGGAGGACATGGAGGACATCCATAGGAGCCATAGGAGCCAGTCCGACCAGCCAGGCTGATGAGAGAGCTGCACAACCCATGTGTGACTCTTACACATCGTTGGATTCGGCTTCTGGCGATCCTAGGAGATTTCAAGCTCCCCCCTCAGACTATTCAGTTGTTTCCCAAGTTCCATGGGCTTGCCACCGAGGAGCTGCATCTTCATTTGCAAGAATTCGAGATGATATGCAGCACGATCAAAGATAGATATGTGGATGAGGACACCATCAAGATGATGGCTTTTCCATTCTCCCTGGTCGACAAAGCAGCCTACTGGATGAAACATTTAGGGAGATATGTCACTTCATGATAACATCTCCAGACTAAGTACTTGAACAAGTACTATCCACTTGGACGGACGAATGCATCTTGAACTCTGATCAACGACTTCTCCATGCTTCCCAACGAACAATTCCACAAGGCATGGGATCGCTTCTGTGAGCTCATTGACCAGTGTCCACACCTTGACATCTTCAAGTTCAACTTAGTACAAAGTTTCTTTTGTGGGCTGACACCAGAGCTGCAGGGGCTTGTGAAAGCTTCTTGTGGGGGCTCCTACTTCGCCAAGGACGAAGACCAGGTCTGGGTCATATATGAGAAGATGGCCGAGAACTACACCGTTATGTCCCAGACCCATCTCTACACTCAGGGGAAACCCTCCCCCCATGCCTTGTCCTATCAAAGGATAGCACGGGTCGATGCAGGTCCATCCACCTATTCAGCAGTCGCATCACAGGAAGAGTCGTCAGCCGCTGATATGGGCATCATCAGCGAGAAGCTGGACTGCATTGAGATTATTGAGAAGAAGAAGAAGTGCCAGGGCATGACTTAGATTGATCAGTTGGCACAGATATTGAGTGACCTGAAGACCCAGATCATGTGTCTCTAGGAGACACAGACGGCTTCTCAGCCCCGTCTCAGGTCACAGGTGGACCCTAGCTGTAGCAGCTCGACCCAGCACTCCGCCCAGTACAGACAGGTTCACCACGTCCAAGTGGAGCCATTCCAGCAGCAGCAGCACTAGTACCTTCAGCCATCGCCATCTCAGGACACTCAAATGGTGGTGTACCAGCAGGATCAGCCACTGGCAGTCCTTCCTCCACCCCCCTTTGAGAAGGAGTCGTTGATGGAAGTCAGCGGGATTTGGTACGACCGACAGCAACCCGGGATCCGCCGTGATCATCCTGTATTCAGGTGGTTGACCGGAGGTGCCTCATCCCAACAGCAGCCTCCAGCTCAGGGTGGACAGTTCAACCAGCCTCAGCAGTAGCCCCAGTTCCTTCACCAACCACAGCAGCATTACCAGTCGGGTCCTCGTCCCTATCAGCAGGGGCAGCCGTGGAGGTAGCACTAGATGTAGCCTCAGCAGTATTCTCAGCTCCCCCCTCATCCTTCCCAGCAGCAGCCTCACTTTCAGAGAGGCAACCCATCCGGTTCTTATGGGCCAGCCTATGAGAACCCAGCACTCGATGATCTACCCCGCCTACTCTCCGATCAACAGGCCACATTCAGGCGGGAGATGGACGAGTTCCGCCAAGAGATGAGAGAGATCATCAAAGAAAAGGCTGAGCCAAATCCGAATAACTTAAAAAGAAAATCTGAGCAGGTACAGTTCACAGAGTCTACCAGTCGTAGTGATTTATTGGGTGGCATATCTTCATATACATTTGATGCTGACTTTGTTACACTTAAGAGCGGTAGGATGCCAGCCAACGGCACCTCGTCTGAGCGATGACACCACGAGGATGCAGGAGCGCCAGACGAGGAGGATAGTGATGTTGATGCCGCTCAGGATGATGATGATGGTGGTGCTGATTCCACCAAGGATGTTGATCCAACCGACGATACTAAGGTCGTCATGTCCCTTGAAGCAGAGGGTGGTACTGATGCCACCAGAGATCCAGATGCTGAGATAGAGTGTGGTGTTGATGCCGCAATTCCTGATGCCATGGGTGGTACTGAGGCCACCCCTTCGTTTCCAGTAGTATTTTCTCCAATTTCTGTACCCCGGGACTATGTGAAAAACACCAAAAAAATTAATAAAGGTAAGGGTTCTTTATCTTCGAGTCCATATGTGATGCATGATGATACTTGTTTGAATTCTATTCCATCTCAGCAACAGGAACCCATTCCTAGCCCTCTATCTGAGGAGGGCCTAGCCATCCCCTTCCCTTAGGCACTCCGCTTGGCGATGTTAAAGAAAATTGAAAATCTAAAAAAATCACAGCAATTAGAGTTTAGCCAGCAGATGATTGATAGATTTCAGATTCAGCTGACTCTATAGGAAGCACTTGAGCACATCCCTCTCTTCCAGAAGAACTTGAGAGAAGACCACCATCCGCAGGAAGAAGAGGAACCATAATGCAGAGATCCAGGTGCTCACTCATGCCACCTACTTTGCCATCTATAACCATCTGCCAGCCAAGAGGCCAGATGCAGGAGCTCCCTATATCAGATGCCATATTCATGAGCAAAGATTTGATCGTACTCTTTTAGACAGCGGCTCTTCTATCAACCTTATTCTGGTAGCCTTTCTCGACCGATTCGAGTTTGTCCCTCTTCGACAGAGCGGGACAATCCTTCTGTGTGCTAATAAATCTGTCAAGAGGTCGAAGGGGTTGTTGAAGGACTTGGTCATCACAATTCTGGGCCTGAAATTTCCCGTGGACTTCGTCGTGTTGGACATGACATCCTTGAGTCTGTGACCAATACCCCCATCATTTTAGGACGTCCATTCTTGGCCACAACCAAGGCGGTGTCCGACCATGATAGTGGGAAGGTATACTTTCGTGTTGAGGGCGAGAGTATACAAATAGAAGCCATCGACGAGACCAGAGCGCGAGAATCAGCTTGCTTAGAGCAGTGTAGTGATACAGAGCAGATGACAGAGGCAGAGCGAGACATCCACCAGGAGTGCGACTTTGTGATCACCGATGATGAAGATGCTAGGTAGGACGCCATTTCACGAGCCCTCCTCTTACCTTCAGATATTGTAGATTCACAGATTCTAGCAGAGGAGAGTTTCAAGAGCACACTCTTGGCAAAGGTCACATTCGAGGTTGAGGATCGTGTTCAGGACAACGAGGATGAGTTTGTGATTCAGACATAGATTGGGCCAAATTTGATGAGTTATTGATGAAGGATACGGGAAAAATCCTCAAGCGCATCACGGAAGCTTGATGATCGCATCGAATGCGATCGGGAGCGACTAGTCGCACTAGTTGCTCGATGCAGCGGAAATTAAATTTTTTCTATGTGACGAAACCACATGATCCAAGAACACTTCTCGGATCATTTCGTCTAAACCACAAACAAGTAATAGGATTACCTCTTGAAGCATGGTTGCGATCGAGTCTCTAAACAAAGAGACATCATGTCTCAAGTCCGATCCGATGGAGGAGACGCTTGCGAGCGCGGGGATGAATCGCGTGCTCCTCGCAATCCATATTGATGATCCAAGCAACGAATCTCCTAATCTTGTCACATGAGATCCAACATCTTCTTTACGAGAGAGACGCACCGAAGGAGATGGAGATCCACGAGTAGATGATCCGGTAGCATAACGACAATGCTGCATCGATGACGACTCTCACAATGGCTCCATGGTGGACAGCCATTATAAGAGAGAGAGAGAGAAGGCGTGTAGAGAGAAGAGAGAGAGAGAGCATTCATTGATCTCAAGTGTATGGAAGAGCAAGGGGTGCCTCTTCTTATATAGGGTTTTGGGAGTCCATGGACAACACACAGTCAACGGATGAGATTGATTGTGTTCCTTTCAATGGCTAGGATTGTTGTTGGTAAACACAACAACAAGTGATTTAATTTGAATTAATTCAAATTGATAAATCAACAAAATTAATTCCAATTTAAATCACATTTGACTAGAGAAGAGATAATGAGAAGACTAAACCAATCCCCTAAAATAAGGGGACGGCTACCATCATCTCATGAGATCTCATTATCTCATGATTATATCATGATCTCTTGTCGATAATATTTTCACCAAAAAATAATTCCAAATTATCTTATGGAAAATATCAACCATGTCATTCAAATTATGTGAATCTCACTCACAACCCAAAACTAAATGTAATTATATTTCCAATTAATTGTTCAATGTTAATCCAATTCACATTAACAAATCAACAAATATAAATCACAATATGCTCTCTCTAATATATTATAAATCACATTTATAATATATATATGATTAATATGGATAGTGTTATCCACATTATTCATATCCATGATAATTAAATCACATTTAATAATCTTGGATCTCTTTTCTCATGTGCCCAAATAACATGAATCACATTCATATTATTCATATCTTTGATAATTAAATCACATTTAATTATCTTAGATGTCTCTCCTTATAATATGAATCAAACTCATATTATCTATGATAATTAAATCACATTTAATTGTCAATTTTCTCAATGCTCGGATACACATATCAACAATGAAATTATCCATGAACTCTTTTAAGGATAATGCGCTTTCTCCGCAGATACTTGGAGATAAGGACAGGACGATTGTATTGTTCCATGTATAGTGACTTGGATATTGAGATCACATCTCAAATCCAGATCTCAGGCCTCCCATAGATGCTTGATTAAATCAAAACCGCAAATCTAATCTTCTCATTTTATCTGAATCACATTCAGATCAATGTCCAACATTTGGACCAAGATCAGATTACTTCTCTACTGAGAGGAGTCACTAAAATCCAGACCTGTTTCATCACTCCCTAGGAATGAAAGCATCATGGTTATACAATCGTTTATGATCACATCACCCTCAGGTATTCCCAACACCTGTACATCTTGCATATTGGAAGACTCAGAATAAACTGGAAGTATTAGATCAACTTTATATTGTCTACTTCAGGGTTTTATCAGTAAGTTGCTCATTGATCATTGGGAGTTGGTATCGATCATACACTTTCCAAAAGCATATATCATACCTAGGTCTTGATCATATACTTTCCAAAAGTATATATCAAACCTTACAAATTCAGTCAAGCTTCCAAAGCGAGACGACCGTGCGCACGGAATTTGATTCTTCCTAATATCTCATGAGTGAGCTCATGTCTTCCGGTTCAGTAGTGAACCTGTATGATCCCTTTGAGAGATTGTATTACTCATATGCTCTTATATGCACACCAGCGCGCCGGTGTATAGACCTTGGTTAGGTCATCAACCGATTGGTCTGCCAAATGTACACATTTAGACATATAGTAACACATCTGTCTCCGGTCAGAGGATGTGTGCCTGTATCGTGACAGCATACAATATAGGACTTTGGTTATCTCGATCTCGTTAAGTCAACTCTTTGACCTAACTAATCTGACACCTCTGAATCTCTATTCCCATGCAGAGGACCTGCATCAAGAGTTCGGTCAGATATCAGCCTATGTGAGAAAGGATTTCCATCTCCTACTCGGGCTGGAGATCATCTCTTAACAATCATTTGACGGTGCTTGATGAGTCCTCAATCTAACCCTTTAGATATTCATCCAAGTACCAACCTCTATGATTCAATAGTTAAATCAACAGTTGTATGATCATCAAGATGGCCATGGTACATAACCCTAATTTTACTAAGGGACCTATTATGCAAATTATTTATTCTTCATTTCAGATCAGGGAATGATATTCGCAATAACATTTATTGCATAATAGATCGCCGTGGGCTCGCATGTCCAACAATCCCCCATTAGCCCAAAGAGCCATTAATGGGATAATCATTTAAACCCAAACTCATGTGACAATCATAGGCTATTTAGAAAATAGATAGGTAAGCTGATCAGTCATTCTGTTCCCACGAGTCTACGCCAAGTCCTTTTACGCCACTTGCATATCCCCAGTAACAGTGCTCGCATCTAATGCGAATGTTGCATCTTATGCAACCAATACTCAATCTAGTCAAAGCAGTTATAGTGCCCTTGACACTATTACTCAATAATTATTATAACCAGTATTTCCATAATCCTTAACAGAATACCCTTATTCCTGGATATCTCTATCTCCTAAGGCATCTACAGTTAAGATCTTTTAGATCTCTATCTATAAAGTCTTAAGTTTTTGAAGATAAGACTTTGAGATCACTATCTCAAAAATCTTGTCATCTATGAAGATTTTGTTATTACTGCAATCAAGTGTTTTCTCTCCATAGTAGGATTAGAAACATTTTACTACTCCCACTGCATGGCATATATCTGGCTTTTGTACACATCATACACTCAACTTCTCCTAACTGATGCACAAGTGCAAGCAGTTCTAGCATTCACTTCCTCAACTCTTTGAGGTGTTGTCCCTTCAGATAGGTCAGTACCATACCTTAAGGGAAGGAAGCATTCCTTGGGATTTTCCAAGAATGGAACACGTCCAAGGTGTACTACAAATGTGACGGTTCCAATACCCTCTTTTCTTTGCTTCTGAACATCTTCATAACTAAGATCTAATAGGTATCCTTGAGATCACATCTCAAGGTATGGAATAGCCATATCATAAAACACTTATTACCATCCTTATATCATTCCAAATGATTAGGATATTATCTACATTTAGCACGATGAATACAATGGCACTCCCACTAAGATTCGCATGGTTCATCAAGATTATTTGAAATCATAACATTTATAATTTCATCAAATCTTATGTTCCAACATGAAGAAGCTAATTTGAGTCCATTGATGGATTTCTTTATCTTTCACACTTTGCTTTCCTCAACCATGAATCCCTGGGGCTACTTCATGTGAATATCCTTAGAGAGATATTTGTGGAGGAATGCAATCTTGACTTCCATCTCGAAGATGTCAAAGCCAAGTTGTGTTGCTATAGTTAGCAATATTTTGATGGGTATAACCATGGTTACTGAAGAGCAAGTCTCATTGCAAGCAATGTCTTCTCTTCCGGTGTGTAGCTCATGGCTACGAGCTCTGCTTTGAAGGTCTCTACCTTCTCATCAGGTTGCCTTTCTCTTGAAGATCCATTTACACCTTAATGGGTCTAACCCTTATAGGTGGATCCTCAAGGGTCCATATACAACACTTGTATATGAAGTCTACCTTAGACTTTTATTGCTAACATCCATCTTTCCATGTCATGATCCTCAAGAGTTTCATCCCATGAAATCCGATCATTGTCAGATTTAACTGACACATGGAATACATCTTCAAACTCATTTGAAGAGGTATTAGTGATTCATCTTTAATTATCCTTTAAGTTTTCGATTTTAGGAGACTCATCAAGATTAAATGAGTTCCTTTACTTCATTTTCATATAGATTCTCAAGAGAGTCATCCTCTAAAAAACGCATTCTCAGAGATGAGATCTTTTAAGAATCTTAGGGTTATAAAGTAGGTATCCAATACCATCCTTTATTTTCCTAATGAAGTAGCACTTTCTAGTGCTCGATTTCATCTTACTTGCATGGAATCTTATTAGATATATAATGTATTCTCTACTACATATATACCTGGAAACTAACCGATAATTATGCTAAAATTCATCATAGATCAAATCATGTCAGACATGATCCAATTGTATCTCCCTACAACTCTATTGAGTTTAGGTGTGTTAGGAGGACTGAGATAGAAATGATATTCATATCTTCATAAGGTATTCTTTGAATTTATCTAACATGTACAAGCTACCTAAGTTAGCTCAAATTCATTTCATCTTTCTTCAGACTTTGGTTCCAAACAAAATTTATGAAATCTTTGAACATTTCAAAGGTTTCTTAGGTGAAGAGAAGAAATCTCATATCATACAGACTCATTAATAGATATCACATACCTATAATGTTTATTATGATATATATGATCCACATACATCAATATGTATGAGATCTTGAATACCTCGACATCTAACACCATTCCCAGAGAAGGGTGTATTGGATTTTACATTGAATACATATTCACATGTATGTAAGATTTGAAATTTTAGACATTCTAAAGTTTCATATCTTACTAGTCCATTGATCTTATCAACGGACATATGTCCAAAACTTGATGCCAGATCATTATCAAATGATCTTCATCCTCCTATTGATCTTTTAAGGTTCAACTTTCAGTATTAGAAATCTTAATAAACCATTCATTAATTTTCTAATTTTGTGGAGTCCATTAGATGTTATATTACTATCTGAAATATATCCATCATAACTCTTTATGATAGGTTTAATCCAGAATTTATGTTTATTTCCAAAATTTTGAAACAAACAATGAGTGTATTCTAATATCTAGGTCAAAGAGACATTCTCTAAGACTAAGGACTCTCCCACTGAAAATATGAAGTCCATTTATCCAACAGAGATTGTTGCAACAATTGCATCAATATCCATGTGGATAACTATAAACCTTAAGATCAAATTTTCCAGTCTTCTAAAACATATGCAATAATTGCAAGTGTCATTAGAAGAATGAGATACAATTATTAGACTTTAATCTTATCTTATAAGAAATTCAATTTCAATGATTAAATGTAGATTATTCTGGTTCTCTATCCGAGTCCTTCTCCAAGGATTCTGGACAGACTTGATAGTCATACTATCAACACACTAACTTATTGCAGTATTGGCATTCATTCAACTCTTTGGATGTCATACGGAAGTCACAGAAGTAGGTCAACTCTTTGACTTTCCTTCTTACTCGGGTCTGACCCATGCTTTCACTGCGCTCCCTTTATCTAGAAACAACCATTGGTTAAGACTAAGGATCTCTTATGTTAAATTCAAAAGAATTCAATGTAAGAGCATTTCAACATTTATACATGCTTCATTAAATTCATACAATATGAATATTATGAAGCTTCACGAATGACTATAGTATAGACAGTAGAATGATGACACTCATCATGTCTACATCCATCTAGACTCTCAAAACATTGGTTCAGGTAGGTATTCAAACATTTTGAATACATCATCTATTATAGAGCTACCATTCTGCATGATGCAGTGAACCATGTCATTCATGATCAAATGTCTAGAGCACATATGTATGCCAAAACATCTTCTTTGATTTTATAAGGATTATTCGACAATTACGATCACCATCGACATGTCACTTCCAAAGTATACTCAATGAAAGATCAAGACTATAGAGACGTATGAACCCTAAGGTGATGTCTTATTGTCTTATTTAATTGTCATTCCTCATTAATATGAGGAAACTTGCACATTGCAACCACATACATTATGTGTATAATTGCAAGTACAATATATGGATCGTGAGTCCAATCCATGATATTTTACTGGTTTTTATTGAGTATAACATTGAGTGGGTTTAATGAAGGATTATCTGAAATAAGAAATTTGCATAAGGGTATATATATTTTATATACATATTTTACTTCGATTTAAGAATTTTTATATCAAAGTTGTCTTGCCTTGTCAACACTGAAAGTTCACTCCCTTGATCACTTTCAATGTAAGAGATATACTTACCATTATATCTCAAGCAAGATCTAGGATCTCCTTCCTTATTTTCATTACATCCCAATAATATGAGAACCTGTAACTCAGATAAAAAGAAGCAGGAACACATTCCGCCTTGCAAGTCCAACTTGCATCTCCCAATTTGGTCTTCAACACTCGGGCCCACCCCCTTAAGGTGATGTTGACCCGTCATTAATTGAACCAACCATCAACAGGCTTAATACTCGCAATACGCAATCCAATATCGTCCCAATAATATGAGGACCCGATATTAGGGTCGCTACGTATACGGCCTTACTCTTTCGAGAAGCGAAGAGCCCGATCCAAATGGATTGTATGCAGGAGCTGTCACTTCGGACAGGCGTCTCCTTACATACAATATCTAGCGACGGAACCCTTCGCCTTGACGGGAGACCATGGATGTCACTTATGTGATCCTCCATATCATATTTAAATTTTAATTAATCATTATGAATCATATTCATTATAATTAATTCTTCCAAGGGAAATAACAACTCTATTCATAATAGAGTGTTTTAATATTAATTGAATTCCAATTAATCTAATCATATTAAATTAATGATCCAATTAATATCCAACAAACAATTTTTAATTGTTACTTGAATTATGGTATTTTAAAATACGTATTATTTCGAATTTTAATAATTAGAAATATACATCTTGATCTCTCAAGCATCATTCGTTCCCTAGCCGATGTCATGGCCAGTACCAGTGGGAGTGGGACGGATCGCAACTGGTGCGACCCGCTACCCCAGCGATCCCCGACTAGACATCATATCCGCCTCGGGAAAAAGCAATGCTGAGTCAATCACTTTGTACTTGAGATGATCATCGGTCTTTCAACCGAAATTATACCATATAATATTCATCAAAACTATTTTGATAATATTATAAGGAGATTTGCTAAACAAATCCCCAATCCTATTCAAGCAACAAGGTTTTGCATGTAAAATTGTCCTACAACTATTGTAGGATAAACTAGAGTTTTCATGAAAATAATGTTTGTTGGAATGTGTATCAAGCAACCAATTGGTGATCAAGATCTAATCTAATTATTGGTTGGTTGAGTCAATGTCATTTAAGGGAATAAATATTGTTCTAATATTTCTCAAATATTATCTACAATTATTCCCGGAAATTAAGTATTAATTTTGTATTTTTTCTTAAACGAGAATCACAAGGTTTTGGATAATGATGCAATTTCCAACAGTGATCCTCACTAACTAAAAATAGCATATCTCATTCATTTTAAATCCAAATTAAGTAAAATCAAATTCCAGAGATTGATAACTTGATTTAAAAATGAAATCCTGTGATAAACACACATTTTCTGATGTTTTAAAACCGTAATTAACATCTTAATTATGTCTCTAATCGCCATCCCCGAAACAGTGGACATATGATCAACAAAACGATCATATCTTGAGCAAACAGAATCCAAACTATGCAAACTCAAATTCTATATGTTCCTTATTTAATGGGGAACATTATCCAATTTAAAATTTCATGTTTAAACATTTTAAACAGGGCCGAAGTTTTATCACAAGACAGGGTTGCGAAAATTAAAATGCTAAAATCTTCACGAACCCAAACGAGCCCGAATCTTCATAGGTTCATTGGATCTAATCCAAAACCTTCGAGAGCCTGGCTCTAATACCACTTGAAAGATACGGGAAAAATCTTCAAGAGCATCACAAAAGCGTGATGATCGCATCGAATGCGATCGGGATCGACTAGTCGCACTAGTTGCTCGATGCAGCGGAAATTAAAATTTTTCTATGTGACGAAACCACATGATCCAAGAACACTTCTTAGATCGTTTCGTCTAAACCACAAACAAGTAATAGGATTATCTCTTGAAGCATGGTTGCGATCGAGTCTCTAAACAAAGAGACCTCCTGTCTCAAGTCCGATCCGATGGGTGCGACACTTGCGAGCGCGAGGATGAATCGAGTGCTCCTCGCAATCCATGTTGATGATCCAAGCGGTGAATCTCCTGATCTCGTCAGACGAGATCCAACATCTTCTTCACGAGCGAGACACACCGAAGGAGATGGAGGTCCACGAGTAGATGATCCGGTAGCATAACGACAATGCTGCGTCGATGATGACTCTCACAATGGCTCCATGGTGGACGACCATTATAAGAGAGAGAGAGAGAGAGTAGGCGTGTAGAGAGAAAAGAGAGAGAGAATTCATTGATCTCAAGTGTATGGAAGAGCAAAGGGTGCCTCTTCTTATATAGGGTTTTGGGAGTACATGGATCCCAATCCATGGACAACACATAATCAACGGATGAGATTGATTGTGTCCCTTTCAACGGCTAGGATTGTTGTTGGTAAAACACAACAACAAGTGATTTAACTTTAATTAATTCATATTGATAAATCAACATAATTAATTCCAATTTAAATCACATTTGACTAGAGAAGAGATAATGAGAAGACTAAACCAATCCCCTAAAATAAGGGGACGGCTACTGTCTTCTCATGAGATCTCATTATCTTATGAGATCTCATTATCTCATGATTATATCATGATCTCTTGTCGATAATATTTTCACCAAAAATTAATTCCAAATTATCTTATGGAAAATATCAACCATGCCATTGAAATTATGTGAATCTCATTCACAACCCAAAACTAAATGTAATTATATTTCCAATTAATTGTTAAATGTAAATCCAATTCACATTAACAATTAATCAACAAATATATATCACAATATGCTCTCTGTAATATATTATAAATCACATTTAGAATATATATATATGATTAATATGGATAGTGTTATCCACATTATTCATATCCATGATAATTAAATCACATTTAATCATCTTGGATCTCTTTTCTCATGTGCCCAAATAACATGAATCACATTCACATTATTCATATCATTGATAATTAAATCACATTTAATTATCTTAGATGTATCTCCTTATAATATGAATCAAATTCATATGATATATGATATTTAATCACATTTAATTATCAATTTTCTCAATGCTCGGATACACATATCAACAATAAAATTATCCATGAACTCTTTCAAGGATAATGTGCTTTCTCCGCAGATACTTGGAGATAAGGACAGGGCGATTGTATTGTTCCACGTATTGTGACTTGGATATTGAGATCACATCTCAAATCCAGATCTCGGGCCTCCCATAGATGCTTGATTAAATCAAGACCGCAAATCTAATCTTCTCATTTTATCTGAATCACATTCAGATCAATGTCCAACATTTGGACCAAGATCAGATTACTTCTCTACTGAGAGGAGTCACTAAAATCCAGACCTGTTTCATCACTCCCTAGGAATTGAAGCGTCCTGGTTATACAATCGTTTATGATCACATCACCCTCAGGTATTCACAACACCTGTACATCCTGCATATTGGAAGACTCAGAATAAACCCGAAGTATTAGATCAACTTTATACTGTCTACTTCAGGATTTTATCAGTAAGTTTCTCATTTGATCATTAAGAGTTTGTATCCATCATACACTTTCCAAAAGCATATATCATACATAGGTCTTGATCATATATTTTCCAAAAGTATATATCAAACCTTACAAATTCAGTCAAGCTTCCAAAGCGAGACAACCGTGCGCACAGAATTTGATTCTTTCCAATATCTCATGAGTGAGCTCATGTCTTCCGGTTCAGTAGTGAACCTGTATGATCCCTTTGAGAGATCGTATTACTCATATGTCCTTATATGCACACCAGCGCGCCAGTGTATAGACCTTGGTTAGGTCATCAACCTATTGGTCTGCCAAATGTACACACTTAGACATATAGTAGCACATATGTCTCCGGTTAGAGGATGCGTGCCTGTATCGTGGCAGCATACGATATAGGACTTTAGTTATCTCGATATCGTTAAGTCAACTCTTTGATCTAACTAATCTGACACCTCTGAATCTCTATTCCCATGCAGAGGACCTGCATCAAGAGGTCGGTCAGATATCAGCCTATGTGAGAAAGTATTGCCATCTCCTACTCAGGCTGGAGATCATCTCTTAACAATCATTTGACGGTGCTTGATGAGTCTTCAATCTAACCCTTTAGATATTCATCCAAGCACCAGCTCTATGATTCAATAGTTGAATCAACAGTTGTATGATCATCAAGATGGCCATGGTACATAACCCTTATTATACTAAGGACCTATTATGAAAATTATTTATTCTTCATTTCAGATCAGGGAATGATATTCGCAATAACATTTATTGCATAATGGCTCGTCGTGGGCTCGCATGTCCAACAGTTACCTTGTCTGATTCCAACAGAGCCAGCTGCTAGGGTGGAGACTGAGCCGTCACAGATTACAGATACACCAGCAAGGACAGCTTCGCCAGATATTCATGATCAGTGAGAGTTCTCACGCGTAGATCTGGTTGCATTCACTCAAACATTTCAGAAGCCAGATTTGTCAGCACCCAGTTTCCCAGAACTGAAGCCTTTTCCCAAGTCTTTGAAGTATAGATTCCTTACGGGTGAGCATGAGATGTACCCAGTCATTGTCTCAATAGATTTGACTGGAGAGCAAGAATCTTGTTTGATGGAGGTTCTTGAAAAGAACCACAAGGGAATAAGATGGAGTGTAGCTGATCTCTAGGGGATGAGTCCGGCCATATCTATCTCGAAGAGAATGCTAGGCCATCGTGTGAGTTCCAGCGATGGCTGAACCTGAATCTTCGAGAGGTTGTCATGAAGGAAATATCGATATGGTGGAGCGTCGATTTTATCTACCCCATCTCTGACTCCAAATGGTTTGGTCCATTGCATGTGGTGCCCAAGAAGACGGGCATCACTACAGTTGTGAGCGAGTCTGGAGAGGAGATAGCTACCTGGGTACCCACTTCTTAAAGGGTCTGTGTTGAATACAGACGATTGAATCAGGCCACAAAGAAGGATCATTTCTCGCTGCCTTTTATTAATCAGGTTATAGAGACGCTAGCTGGGAAGAGTCATTACTGCTTTCTTGACGGGTACTCTGGCTACAATAAGGTGGCCATTGCGCCCGAAGATCAGGACAAGATGGCATTCACCTGTTCGTTTGGGACTTATGCTTTCATACGGATTCCCTTTGGTCTATGTAACGCCCCGGCGATATTCCAAAGGTGCATGTTGCCCATTTTATCGGACACGGCGGGTGACTATTTAGAGGTCTTTATGGATAACCTTTCGGTCTATGGAGATGGGTTTGATGCTTGTCTTGACTACCTAGACCGCGTCCTTCATCAATGCATTGAGGTTCACCTTGTTTTATCCTGGCAGAACAGTCACTTCATGGTGACTCAAGGGATGGTGCTTGGTCATATCATATCCAACAAAGGCATGGAGGTTGATCCGGCCAAGGTAGATATCATAAGGAAACTCAATCCACCGTCCAACCTGTGACAGTTGCGGTCTTTTCTGGGGCATGTCGGTTTCTACCGACGGTTCATTCATAATTTCAGCAGGATTGCCCGATCGTTGACTGATTTGCTGATAAAAGACACCGAGATCATTGTAGATAATAAGTGTCTAGCATCATTTGAGACTCTCAAGAGCCTAGTTGTTGAGGCTCCTGTCCTGCAGCTGCCTGATTTGTCTCTCCCATTCGAGATCATGACAGATGCCTCCGATTTTGTCGTAGGGGCCATGTTAGGACAGAGGAGGGATGGAGTGCCATTTGCCATTTACTACACTAGCCGTACATTGGATGTCGCATAGAAGAACTACACTGTCACGGAGAAAGAGATGTTAGTCGTAGTCTTTGCCTTGGACAAATTTCGATCATATATTATTGTATCCAAAGTGACTATCTTTACTAATCATACCCCATCAGGTACCTCATGGCAAAGAAGGATGCCAAAGCGAGATTGACTAGGTGGATCCTTCTACTCTAGGAGTTTGACATTGAGATTAAGAATAAACCTGGAGTCTAGAATGTAATGGCGGATCATCTCTCCCGATTAGAGAATCTTGAGGAATCTGAGCAGACTGATCCCATTTCAAAGACCTTCCCAGATAAGGCGATCCTTGCTATCTCCTCACTCCCATGGTATGCCGACATTGTAAACTATCTTGTTGCCAAGAAAGTTCCACAAGGTTGGCCTAGGAAGCGACTTGAGACCTTCCTTACGAAGGTCAAGTCTTGCCATTGGGAGGATCCCATCCTTTATCATGAAGGAGGGGATAGCATCTGGCGTCGGTGCATTCCTCAAGAGGAGCACCATAGCGTCCTCACATACTGCCACAAGCTTGAGGCAGGAGGACATCATTCTGGGAGGAAAACAGCACAGAAAGTGTTCCAATCTAGCCTATGGTGGCCTACTCTCTTCAAGGATTCTGATGAATTCGTAAAGAGATGTACTAACTATCAGAGGATGGGCACTTGTGGACAGCGTGATATGATGCCGATGCATCACATTCACTTCTGTTAGGCTTTTGATGCATGGGGCATCGATTTCATTGGTCCACTCCCTAAGGGCCCGTTTGGTTACTGGGGTACCCCAGGATAACCCGGTGTATCCCCCTCCAATCCTGGGTTGGAAATTCATCACAAGTCAAGGTGATATCACATCACATTCCTTATTCCAACCCTCTCCCAACCCTCATAACCATCCAAACATCTACTATTCACAAGTGGATACCCCAACCCACCCCATCCCAATAACCAAACAGACCCTGAGAGTCAGGGATTCGAGTACATTCTGTTGGCTTTTGATTATGTGAGTCGTTGGGTTGAGGCCATTCCCGCTCAAACCGCAGGTGCCAAGACTGTTTGCAGATTTTTGAGGAAGAATATCATTTTACGGTTCGGGGTGCCTAGAGTATAGATATTTGAGGAGGGTCTCACTATATCAATGACAAGGTAAAGGCCCATGCTAGCGATTTCAGAATAGACCATCGAGTTTCCACTCCATATCACCCTCAGACCAATGGTCTTGCTGAAGTATCGAACAGGGAGATCAAGACGATATTGCAGAAGGTAGTCCATCCAGACCGAAAGGATTGGTCACAGCTTTTGGACTCGAACTTGTGGGCATATCGGACGTCCTTCAAGACTCCTTTGGGTACATCTCCCTTTCGTCTCGTTTATGGCAAGGACTACCATTTACCTGTTGAGATTAGGCACAAGTCACTTTGGGCTATCACTCATATATTATTGAATCCAGTGAGTATAGGTAATCAAAGGAAGGCAGAATTGGTAGCCCTGGAGGAGCTTAGAGATACAGCCTTTTCAAGCAACCTACAGTATAAGGAGCGAGTAAAGATATGGCATGATTCTCATATCAGCCATAAGCAGTTTGAGCCATATCAGATAGTATGGTTGTTTGATGCCAGGTTTAGATTATTTCTAGGGAAATTGCAGAGTAAGTGGAAAGGACCATACCTGGTCTGAAAGGTGCATGGCAATGATAGTATCGACATATCTGAAATGTCATCTGAGTAAACCTTTTGTGTTAACGGTCAGCGCCTCAAATCATATCTAGATCATGAGCCATTGATCATTGACGTCACCTCGATTCATTTTACATGAGATGTGGTCTTTGCCTCACATTAGTTGCTTCTCGTGCCTGATTATCACTATCTTCCGCCTTGTATAGATCTAGACGTCCATATCATCTCATCATTCTTTAGTCTAACACCCCATCTGCATCTTATGATTATGCTATACATAGGGTGCACTTTACCCTACGTATCAGGGGGTGTTGGACTCTTGATTATTCTTTTGATTCTTTTTACCTCTGTTTTGTTGTCTATACTTAGGGGCATTTTAAGCTAAGTATAGGGGAGGAAAATTTTGTACATCCTTTCACTCGGTTTTCCCTTTATGTATAGTCTGCTATACTTAGGATTACTTGATCCTAAGTACAGGGGGAAACGTCGACACCTCTTCATTCTATTATTTGATTCCTCGTTGTAGTATAGCATTCCTTTTCACTTCCCTATACTAATCACGAGTTATGTATTCTTCTTCATCGCTCTTTGTTCACTCTGAGGACATCGTTCAAGCTAAGAATAGGGGGTGTAGTATATATTACATATATACTTTAGCCATAACTCGTACTTTGTGGGAGTGTGTTAATAAATAAAATGGCTAAAAATCAATTATTAAAATCGTAAAAATTTTAATTATTTTCTTATACATAAAATTCTTTCTTGTGCATACATAGTATTTATAAAACTATTTTTGTACAAATGTTTGTAAAAATATTTTGTTTGTAAAAAGTTTGTAAATATTTTTGGTATCAAAACTATATATATAGTACAAAATTTTTGTAAAATGTTTGAAAAATAAAAGTTTGCAAAAACCCTTGTGTAAATACTTGTAAGCAGCTTGCAAAACTTCTGCATTCATGCATGCATTCAAACATTTTTCAAAAACAATTACACATTTTCAAAAATTTTGCATAAACATATTTTTGTATATACTTGGACATTCTTCTGAATCATAGTTGACATTTAAACTAGCCTGTAATTAAATTGGAAAATGGAGCTTGGTTAAAGCCTTAATCCATGTAATTCTAAGAGGAACCTTATAGGATTTAGGTTTGAGACTTTTCATGTCCATTGGTGACTTAATTCTTTGAGTCCACTAGGCTATGATCACATGTCAACTTGATGAGCCTAAGTAGAACATTTAACAACGTACACATGACTCTCACAGACAATGGCTTTACTTGCACCAGCACCTTACACATCTACGGATGAGGTGGTGAGGAGGCAGTTTCTTTTGGCTTGGGGTAGCATATGAGAGTAGTACATCTAGGCGGAACCTCTCGTCTTTTCTTAGGGAAGGAAGTGCACCTCAATTTGGTATGACGGTATTAAGGTCTAAAGACAGGAGTTGTGGGTTGCAATAATGCTTCAAAAGAGATATAGTCGACTGGCTCAAGAGGAAAAAGTCCTTGTGTATATATGTTGCACCATGTAGATATGTTGTACATATGCACATCAAAAAAAATGTGCAAAAGAAAGAAAAACTCCAAAAAAGTGGCGGGTCTGATAGAAAATGAAATACCTACCGGAGTGTATATAGCCAAATAAAGCAAAGCTTGTATTACATCTTCGCATCTCATGAAACTTGCAGCAGGAGACTTAGCTACACTAGTTAGGCTCCCAGGGATACATGACTACATTGGTCATGGTCCATTCTCTTCTTTCCCCTCTTCTTGAGCTGGTTGAACTTGAACTTAGAAGGGAATACTCTGCTCCTCGAGGAAAGAGTTGCCAGACTGGGGCATTAGAGTTACCTTGTTGAGGGAGGTTGTTGCTTTTTCATTTCTGAGGTGGGGAGCTGCTCATCACTTACACAGTACAAGAAAAGATTCATGGTCATTAGAGTTTGTGTATGTAGACTAGTTTTGATCTGGATTATTGAGGAGTCTTGATCATAGAATAGTGGAACTTAGAGGTTGTTGAGTCTTAAACCTAGGTCCAAATAAGGTTCCGACAAACTAATAATCCAAAGGTCTGACTGAGCTCCATACTCCAATTTAACGAAGACAAGTTCAATAATCAACCTTGATCCTTATTCTTTTTCTTTTCTTTTCCTTTTTCGCTTCTTTTTCAGATAAGTGTTTGCTAAGAGACTAGCAAAGGTAAAGTATAGGGGGGGTGATGAATCTCTGATCTTCACTCTTAATTCTTTTATTTTAGCTATTTATCTTGGCAAAGCATTATGTAAATAGATGTAAATACAATAAGTTAGCATTATGCATGCATTTGTTAATATTGCATAATTAGCATATATTTGTGCATGAATAAAAGAATAAAGGAAAAGAAAAATGAAGGACGTATTTAGAATAAATACAGAGTGACCCGAACCCCAAGAGAAGGTCAAGCATTGACCTGATCGCCAAATAAAAAGAAGTAGAGA
Organism: Ottelia alismoides; assembly: GCA_037367405.1. Lineage (NCBI taxonomy): Eukaryota > Viridiplantae > Streptophyta > Magnoliopsida > Alismatales > Hydrocharitaceae > Ottelia > Ottelia alismoides. Next base: position 1,323,567 of record JAZKJV010010102.1, read on the forward strand.
GATAGGGCATACTATGTATTGTACATATTATTTATGTAAATAAATAATTATTTTTGACAAAATAAAAGTTAAATATTCTTTTTACCTCCTTGTATATAGTCCTAAAAATAAAACAAAAATAAGAAAAATAGAATAAAAATAAAAATAAAATCCTCTCTTCCTTATGCAAAATACATGTTTATATGCTCACTATCTAGTTATTGTATACCTGTAAATAAATAACAAAAATAAAATAAAAATTGTTTTATACTCCAAAAATTATGTTTTAAATAAATAAAATATAAAAATTGGGGTATTTATGTAAAAATAAAATTATAAAAATAATTGTACAAATTATATAGGTATATTATACTTGTATATAATACATTATACTTTATAAATATTAATTTATTTTTCATAAAAATAAATAAAAATCACAGAATAATAGTTTGAAAAATAACAAATATTTTTCATTTTATACACTTTTTGATTTAAAATCATTTATTATTTTTTATTAAATTTGTAACTATTTTGTACATTCGAATTATCTGAATGATCCACGTCATTTTGTTGACCTGGGTCAACGCCCTCTCCAGGGCTTGACCCGACTCGATCATCTTCGCGGGACCGATTTCTCCTAATTCTTCCAATCGGATGACGTATCCCCTCACCCTGATTCTTCGCCCGTGGCCTCTCCTGGGATCCAAGACCTTCGCGGATCCCTAGGAAGGTGTGAATCTTCCTAGGGAGCATGCCCTTGTCTGAATCTTCCAGCCTCCTGGGAACCCTTTAAATCATCTCCTCCGCCTCCCAGGAGTCGTAGCTCGTGCCTCGCACCTCCCTTCAGCCCTAGACACCTTCAGTTGAGTGACAACTTCTAGAGGGACCCTTCGAATCGAAGTTTGGAGGAGCAGCCACGCTTCTCAGCTACATGGCAGGCGACCGCCACCACGTTCAGCCTCCCGGCCTTCCACAGCTTGGTTGAGGCCAATACCTCACCGACCACCTCCACCTGGAGCTCAGGATCCCTCCTCCATGTACCCTTTATTCCCCATCCATTTCCCTATTCGATTCTGTTATTTCATTCATCGTCGATGCATGTTCATCTGCTCCGACCAGCTGGTCGGAGCCTCGATATTCACATCCATCCGCTCCGATCGAACCCCCGACACACGCTCCACCTTGCACCGCAACCTGATCACCCTTAGGCTCGTCCCTTAGGTCGAGATGAAGGATCAGATCTTTTCCCTCATCATTACTGGAGATTGAACCTCGCCCCACGTTGCTTCTTTGCATTTCAGCTCAAATAACCTCGACCGGAGCTTCTCCCTGAGTAAAGCTTTCCTCCGTAGGTGTTTTATACGCATAGGGACTCTGTTCACATCCTTCATAGGGTTCGTCGGAGTAGCTCCAGGTCACCTTCACCGTCACGCACATCCGGCCGTCAGCTCCTTCATCGGACCCATCCATTAGACACTGGTGGCTTCCACGATCATTACTGACCCTCCCGATCGATCATCGGAGCCGAGGATATTCTCCTAGGCTCTGGTGAAGTTCGCCTTGGCCCTGTTCTTCTAGATGCCTTCTGCACCGTCGAATCAGCCTTTGTCCTCCAGATCAGATCTCAGCCGCCAATGGTTGCAGCTTTATGGGTCGTTAGATCTGACATCTGACGTATTTGAGCCCCACGTCTCTGACAGCACCTAAGGCATCAGATCTGACATAACAGAGGATCTCAGCCCGACGTCCACGCGCCACCCAGTAATCGCCACGCGTCCCCTCGCACGCACCGCACGCACCTGCTGAGGGTATATTGCACTCTTTTCCCTGTAGTTTGCATGTTTTATTTTCTAGTCTATTAAATAAAGTTGTAGTTTGAACTTTTTGCATATTAAACCCAATTATTTCCAGTTTTTGCACTTTAGTCCTCTACGACTGAAAACACGTGCACGATCGCATGCCTTGTGGTGTTTTTGCAAGTTTCATTCTATACTTTCTGATGGTTACTTTTTGAATTAAAAGTTTTCTATATTTGCATTTATGCCCCTGTGCGTTGGTTAATTGACATGTACGTGTATTTCGTGGGATTTTTGCATTGATAACCCTGGACTTTTTATGTGTTATTATTTAGTCGGGAAACTTTAGGTTATTTGTAGATAGGTCCCTACAACATGTGTGTTTTGTTTTCAATCAAATAATTATCAAACCAACTCTAAAAATTCCACAAAAATCAGCATTAGCTCATGTTAATGTGTAAGATTTTTGGTAATTTTTGTGGCTCGATTTGATTATATTTAATATTTTCTAAAAATCAAAAAACCCTAAAAATGTGTCTATCAATTTTGTAAAATAAGAAAAAAATATAACAATACCCACAAAATTTCTATAAAAAATCTTGCGTTTTTGCTTTGGTTTATTTTCACTTTAGCACTTGTTTTGTTTCATAATCTTTTATAAAAATCCTAAAAATCTCAAAAGACTAAAAATCTTATAAAAATTCTTAAAAATTCTAGAAAATTTATAAAAATGAAATTTTAGTTTCTGTAGGTAGATAATTTTATTTTATTGAGTATAAAATTACTATCCAAGAATAAAGACATTTTAAGTATTTTTAACTTGTATTTTTGTCCTGGATGTTCATTGGTTTCCTTGATTTCATTTTTTTAATTTTATAAAATCCTATAAAAATCTGAAAAATACCATAAAATCACCAAAAACACTTGCATATCTTAAAAATATAAAAATTATTTTATTTCTTGTTTTTGAGCATTTTTAGTTGTAATAAAAATTGTTTAAGCTTGATTTTTCTTTATCTTTTTATTTGTTTCCTTATTAGAAAACACAAAAAATGTAATTTAAAAACCACAAAAAGATGCTTTTTATTTTCTGATTCTCGACTACTTCGTAGGCTTCGCTCGTGCTCCTTGTGTTCGACCATGGTCGTTATACCAGGTTAAATAATTAGCAGAGATCGCTACATTAGATTTTTTGAGCTTGATTGTTTATTTTGTGGTCTTTATTTTCTTGTTGAGTCCGACTCAGGTGGTTGAGGTTGCAACGACCTTTGATATCACTTAGCCTTGATCGTCTGAGCGCTCATCAATGGCCACCTGATTGTCTCCGTAGTTCCCCTCAAGAAAGCAGTAGTGACTCTTCCCAGCCAGCCTCTCTATAATCTGATCAATAAAAGGCACTGGGAAATTATCCTTCTTGGTGGCCTGATTCAATCGTCTGTAGTCCACACAAACCCTCCAAGAAGTGGGTACCTGGGAAGCTATCTCCTCTCTAGATTCACTCACAACTGTAGTGATGCATGTCTTCTTGGGCACCACATGTAATGGACTAACCCACTTGGAGTCAGAGATGGGGTAGATAAAATCGACACTCCACCATTTCAATGTTTCCTTCATGACTACCTCTCGAAGATTCGGGTTCAGCCATCGCTGGAACTTACGCGATAGATTCGCGTCCTCTTCGAGATAGATATAGTGAGAGCACATGACCAGACCTATCCCTTGGAGATCAGCTACGCTCCATCCTATTACCTTGTGGTTCTTTTCAAGAACCTCCATCAATCACGATTCTTGCTCTTCAGTCAAATTTGCTGAGATAATGACTAGGAATATCTCATGCTCGCCCGCAAGGAACCTATACTTCAGCGACTGTGGCAAAGGCTTCAGTTCTGGGTAACCAGGAGGTGGAAAATCTGGCTTCTGAAAGGTCTGAGTGAATGCAACCTGATCTGAATGAGATAACTCTCGTTGATCATAGAAAACTAGTGAAGACTGCCTTACTAGTATATCCGCACTTAGTGTTAGCACAGTCTTCACCCTAGTTGTTGGCTCTGTGGAAATCAGACAAGGTAATAAATCATCAAACTCTGCCCAGTCTATGTCTGAATCCGAGGGATCTGAATTAGAATCACAAAAATATACTCTGCTTCACTGTCATGAACACAATCATCAGCCTCATTTGTGTCCTCGACCAGGAGTGTGCTCTCCGAACTCTCTTCTTATGGAAATTGGAGATCTGCAGCATCTAAATGTGAGAGAAGGGCTTGTGAAATGGGATCGGACCAAGCGTATTCATCATCTATGATCACAAAGTCTCACTCCTGGTGGACGTCTTGCTCTGCCTCTATCGTTTGCTCGGTGTCACTACACTTCTCCGAGCAAGCTGAATCTCATGCTCTAGTCTTGTCGATCTTCTCTAGTGGTATACTCTCACCCTCGACGCGAAAGTACACCTTCCCGCTATCATGGTCATATACCGCCTTCGCTGTGGCCAAGAATGGATGTCCTAGAATGATGGGGGTATCCATCACAGACTCAGGGATCTCCATGTCCAACACAATGAAGTCCACGGGGAATTTCAGGCCCTGAATTGTGATGACCACATCCTTCAACAACCCCTATGGCCTCTTGACAGATCTATCAGCAAACTGAAGGACTGTCGTGCTCTGTCGAAGAGGTCCAAACTCGAATCGGTCGAGTAAGGCTGTTAATAAGCGCTCAGGCGATCAAGGCTAAGTGATATCAAAGGTCGTTGCGACCTCAACCGCCCGAGCCGGGCTCAACAAGAAAAATAAGAGCACAAATAAAACAATCAAAGCACGAAATCGAATGTAGCGGTCTCCACTAAGGAGCACGAGCTAAGCCTACGAAGTAGTCGATAAATCAGAAAAGAAAAGGCATGTTTTGTGGTTTTTATTTGCAATTTATATATATATATATATATTCTAATTAAGAAATCAAAGAAAGGAATAAAGAAAACTAAACTTCAATAATTTTTATTATGACTAAAAATGCTCAAAAAATCAAAAAAATATTTATATTTTCAAAATATGCAAGTGTTTTTGACAATTTTCTAAGGTTTTTCTAATTTTTATATAATTTTATAAAAAATGAAATAAAGTAACAATAGCAAATATTGTACAACCTGGATTAGAAGGCAACTTTAAAATATCTAAAGTGTCCCAAACGTCCTGATTATAATTTTATGTTAAAATAGATGACAATATCTAACTACAGAAATTGAAAACTCATTTTTTATTTTTGTAGAATTTTTAATGATTTTTATAAGATTTTTAGTCTTTTGTGATTTTTAGGGGTTTTATAAAGGATACTAGAACAAAAATGGTAGTGAAATTAAAAGAAACCAAAATAAACACAGAAGAACTTTTATAATTTTTTTAAGGGTATTTTATATTTTTTATTATTTTAAAAAACAGACAGACACTTTTTATGGGTTTTTGATTTTTAGAAAATATTAAATAAAATCAAATTGCATCACAAAAATGACCAAAAATATTACACATTGGTAGGAGCTAATGGTAATGTTGGGGGAATTTTTGGATTAAATTTAATAATTATTTGATTTAAAGTAAAGCACACAGGTTATAGAGACCTATTTGCAAATATTCTAAGTTTCCAGACTAAACAATAACACACATAGAAAGTACAAGGGCATCAATACAAAAAGCCCACGAAATAACAAACATGCCAAATAAGTCGTCACGGGGGTATAAATGCAAATCCAGAAAACATTTCATTCAAATATTAACCATCAAAAAGACCAGGATATAAGATGCAAAAATACCACATGGCACGTGATCATGCATGCGTATTCAGACAGGGAGGACTAAAGTGCAAATACTAGAAACATTAGGGACTAATATGTAAATAGTTCAAACTACAACTTTATTAACAAACTATAAAATAAAGCATAAAAAGTGCAAGGTAAATAATGCAATATACCCTCAAGGCATGTATGGAGCGCGTGGGGGGACACGTGGTGGTCACTGGCACGTGGACGTGCAGCTCAGATGTGGCAGGTGTCAGATGTGACGCCTCAGGAGTTGTCGAGGAAGTGCGGCGCAGATACGTTAGAGGTCAGATCTTACGGCCCGGAAGGCTGCTGCGATCGGAGGTGTGGATCTGATCTGGAAGAATGGGGCCAATCCGATGGTGCTGAATACACCTGGAAGAACAGGGGCGGGATGAACTTCACCAGAGTCAAGGAGGTTATCCTCAGCTCCGATGATCGATTGGGAAGCTCAAGAATGATCATGGAGTTCCTCCGCGTCGACTGAACGGGTCCGATGGAGGAGCAAATGGCCGGATGCGTGTGACGGTAAAGGTGGCCTAGAGCTACTCTGGCGAACCCTCTGATGGATGAAACGGGGGCTCCCAGCGTGCGCTAACACCTGCAAAGGAAGGCTTAACACGGAACGGAGCTCCAGTCGAGGGTTATTTGGACTGGAATGTAAAGAAACGACGTGGGGTGAAGCTCGATCTTTGGCAGAGGTGATAGAGGAGATCAGATCCATAATCTTGACCTAAGGGACGATCCTAAGGGGGATCAGGTTGCGGTATGAGGTGGAGCATGCATCGGGGGTTCGATTAGAGAGGATGTATGCGGAAAACGGGGCTCCGACCAGCTGATTGGAGCAGATGAACACGCAGCAGCGGAAGATGGAATGATTGAAGAGAATCCGAAAATGCGAAGGAAGTAGCAGGTACCTGAGGTCCTAGGCAAGATCTACAGCTTCAGGAGAAGGCGGTCGGTGACGTGATGGCATCGACCAGGCTGTGGAAGGCCGGGAGGCTGATCGCGGCGGTGCACGCTAGCCACGAGGCTGAGAAGCGTAGCTACTCCTCCAAGCTTCGATCCAAAGTGTCCCTCGGGAAGCTGTCGCTCAACCGGAGGTGGATAGGGAGGAAGGGAGGCACGAGGTACGAGCTACTGCTCTTGGGAGGCGGAGAAGAGATTTTATAGGATTCCCATGAGGTTGGAGGAATCGGAAAAGGGCAAGCAAGCCCAGGAAGATCCGTACCTTCCTAGGGATACACGAGGGTCCTGGATCCAAGGAGAGACCATGGGCGAAGAATCAGGGCGAGGGGCTGCATGACCCGATCGAGAAAATTTGAAGAACTTGGTCCGGCGATGAGATCGGGTCGGGTCAAGCCTTAGAAGAGGGCATTGACCCGGGTCAACAATGTGACGTGGGCCAATCAGAAAAATCGAATGTACAAAATACTTACAAATACAATAAAAAATAATAAATGATTTTAAATCAAAAAAATGTATAAAATGAAAAATGTTTTCTATTTTTCAAACTACTTTTCTATTATTTTTATTTATTTTTATGAGAAATAAATAATTCTTTGTACAGTGTTGTGTATTAAATACATGTATATTATACCTATGTATTTTGTACAATTATTTTTATTTTGTTATTTTTACATTTTTTATTTTATTTATTTCCAACATAATTTTTGGAGTATAAAAGAATTTTATATTATTTCTATTATTTATTTGCAGGTATATAATAAATAGATACTAAGACATATATACAGGTATTTTGTACAAGGGAGAGAGGATTTTATTTTTATTTTATTTATTTTTTCTGATTTTTGTTTTATTCTTAAGACTATGTACAAGAGGGTACAGAGAATATTATTTTATTTTTGTCAAAAATAATTATTTATTTACATAAATAGTATGTACAAGCTAGGGTAGGCACTATCTCCCTCTACTTGTTTTATTTGACGATCAGGACAAATCTTAACCTTCTCTTGGGGTTTGGGTCACTCTGTATTTATTCTAAATACCTCCTTTCTTTTTATTTTTATTTTTCTTTAATCTTTTATTTTTACACAAATACATGCTAATTATGTAATATTAACAAATCCATGCATAATGTTAACTTATTGTATTTACATCTATTTACATGATGCTTTACCAAGATAATTAGCAAAAATAAAAGAATAAAGAGTGATGATCAGGGATTCATCACCCCCTATACTTTACATTTGCTAGTCCCTTAGAAAATACTTATTTGAAAAAGAAGTGAAAAGAGAAAGAAAAGAAAAAGAAGGAGAATCAAGGTTGATTATTAAATTGATCTTCATTAAATGGGAGTATGGAGCTCAATCAGACCTTTGGATTATTAGTTTGTCGGAACCTTATTTGGACCTAGGTTAAGACTCAACAGCCTCTAAATACCACTAATCTATGGTCAAGACTCCTTAATAATCCAGATCAGAACAAGTCTAAATACACAAACTCTAATGACCATGAATCTTTTCTTGTACTAGGTACGTGATATGTAGATCCCCACCTCAGAAATGACAAGGCAACAGCCTCCCTCAACAAGGTAACTCTAACGCCCTAGTCTGGCAGCTCTTTCCTCGAGGAGCGAAGTATTCCCTTCTAAGTTCAAGTTCAACAGGCTCAAGAAGAGGGGAAAGAAGAGAATGGACCATGACCAGTGTAGCCATGTTTCCCTAGGAGCCTAACCAGTGTAGCTAAGTCTACCTGCTGCAAGCTTCATGAGATGAGAATGGGTAGCATAAGCTTTGCTTTATTTGGCTATATACATTCATGTGGGTATTTCATTTTCTATCAGACTCACCACTTTTTCGGAGTTTTTCTTTCTTTTGCACACATTATTTTATGTGCATATGTACAACATATCTACATGGTGCAGCATATATACATAAGGACTTTTTCCTCTTGAGCCAATAGACTATCCCTCTTTTGAAATATTATTGCAACCCACAACTCCTGTCTTTAGACATCAACACTGCCAGACCAAGTTGAGGCGCACTTCCTTCCCTAAAAGAAGACGAGAGGTTCCGCCTAGAAGTACTACCCTCGTATGCTTCCCCAAGCCAAAGGAAATTGCCTCCTCACCACCTCATCCATGGAGAGCTGAGTGTAAAGTGATGGTGCAAGTAAAGCCATTATATGTGAGAATCATGTGTTCGTTGTTAAATGTTCTACTTAGCTCATCGAGATGACATGTGATCATAGCCTAGTGGACTCAAAAAATTAAGTCACCAATGGACCGGAGAAGTCTCAACCCTAGATCCTATAAGGTTCCTCTTAGAATTAAGTGGATTAAGGTCTTAACCAAGCTCCATTTTTCAATTTAATTCCACGCTAGTTTAAATGTCAACTATGATTCAGAAAAACTATAAAAGTATACAAAAATCTTTTTATGCAAAAATTTGAAAATGTGCAAAATTTTTGAAAAATGTTTGAATGTATGCATGGATGCAGAAGTTTTGCAAACTATTTATAAACATTTACACAAGGGTTGTTGCAAACCTTTATTTTTCAAACATTTTACAAAAATTTTATACTATATACATAGTTTTGATACCAAAAAATACTTACAAACTTTTTACAAACAAAATATTTTTACAAACATTTGTACAAAAATAGTTTTTATAAATAGTTATGTATGTGCAAGAAAGAACTTTATGTACAAGAAAAAATTTAAAATTTTTACGATTTTTAATTAAGGATTTTAGCCATTTTATTTATTAACACACTCACACAAAGTATGAGTTATGGCCAGAGTATATATGTAATATATATGACACCCCCCTATACTTAGCTCGAATGATGTCCTCAGAGTGAACAAAGAGCGATGAAGAAGACATAACTGATGCTTAGTATAGGGAAGTAAAAAGGAATGCTATACTACAATGACGAATCAAATAATAGAATTAAGAGGGCTCGGTGTTTCCCCCTATACTTAGGATCAAGTAATCCTAAGTATAGCAGATTGTACATAAAGGGAAAAACCGAGTAATAGGATGTACAGGGTTTACCTCCCCTATACTTAGGGTGAAATATCCCTAAGTATAGGCAACAAAATAGAGGTAAAAAGAATCAAAAGACTAATCAAGAGTTCGACACCCCCCTATACTTAGGGTAAAGTACACCCTAAGTATAGCATAATCACAAGATGCATATGGGGTGTTAGACTAAAGAATGAGATGATATGGACATCTGGATCTATACAAGGCGGACGACAGTGATAATGAGGCACGAGATGCAGATGATATGAGTCAAAGACCATATCTCATGCAAAATGAATCGGGGAGACGTAACGATCAACGGCTCATGATCTAAATATAATTTGAGGCGTTGATCATTAAAACGAAAGGTAGACTCAGATGACATTTCAGATATGTCGATACTACCATTGTCATACACCTTCCGGACCAGGTATGGTCCTTTCCACTTACTCTGCAACTTCCCTGAAAATAATCTAAGCCTGGCATCAAATAACCATACTCTCTGATCTGGCTCATACTAGTTATGGCTAATATGATAATCATGTCATATCTTCACTTGCTCCTTATAATGTAGGCTGTTTGAAAAGGTTGTATCTCTAAGCTCCTCCAAGGATGCCAATTCTGCCTTCCTTTGATCACCTATACTCATTGGATCCAACAATATATCAATGACAGCCCAAAGTGATGTGTGCCTAAACTCAACAGGTAAATGGAAGGGCTTGCGATAAACGAGACGAAAGGGAGATGTACCCAAAAGATTCTTGAAGGATGTCCGATATGCCCACAAGATCGAGTCCAAAAGCTATGACCAATCCTTTCGGTCTGGGCGGACTACCTTCTGCAATATCGTCTTGATCTCCCTATTCGATACTTCAGCAAGACCATTGGTCTGAGGATGATATGGAGTGGCAACTCTATGGTCTATGCTGAACTCGTTATCAAGGGCCTTTACCTTGTCGTTGATAAAGTGAGACCCCCCGTTAGATATCAATACTCTAGTCACCCTGAACCGTGAAATGATATTCTTCCTCAAAATTTTGCAAACAGTCCTGGCATCTGCGATTCGGGCGGGAATGGCCTCAACCCAATGACTCACATAATCCACGGCCAACATAATGTACTCGAATCCCTGACTCTTTAGGAATGGGCCCATGAAATCGATGCACCATGCGTCAAAAACCTCACATAAGTGAATGGGTTGCATAGGCATCATATCACGTTATCCACAAGTGCCCATCCTCTGACAGTCGGTACACCTCTTCATGAATTCATCAGAATCCTTGAAGAGAGTAGGCCACCATAGGATGGATTGGAGCACTTTCTGTGTCGTTCTCCTCCCAGAGTGATGCCCCCCTGCCTCAAGCTTGTGGCAGTATGTGAGGACGCTATGGTGCTCCTCCTGAGGGATACACCGACGCCAGACGCTATCCCCTCATTTATGATAAAGGATGGGATTCTCCTAATGGTAAGACTTGGCCTTTACAAGGAAGGTCTCAAGTTACTTCCTGAGCCAACCTTGTGGAACTTTTTTCGCGACAAGATAGTTCAAAATGTCGGTGTACCATGGGAGCGAGGTGATAGCAAGGATCGCCTCATCTGGAAAGGTCTCAGAAATGGGATCAATCTGCTCAGATTCCTCAAGATTCTCTAATCGGGAGAGGTGGTCCGCCACCACATTATTGACTCCAGGTTTATCCTTAATCTCAATATCAAACTCCTAGAGTAGAAGGATCCATCTAGTCAGTCTCACTTTGGCATCCTTCTTAGCCATGAGGTACCTGATGGTAGTATGATCGGTAAAGATAGTCACTTTGGATCCAAGAATATATGATCTGAATTTGTCCAAGGCAAAAACTACGGCTAGCATCTCTTTCTCAGTGACGGTGTAGTTCCGCTAAGTGGCATCCAATATACGGCTAGCGTAGTGAATGGCAAAAGGTACTCCATCCCTCCTCTGTCCTAGTGCGGCCCCTATGGAAAAATTAGAGGCATCCGTTATGATCTCGAATGGGAGAGACCAATCAAGTGGATGAAGGACAGGAGCCTCAACAATTAGACTCTTGAGATTCTTAAATGACACAAGACACTTATCATCCACAATGAACTCACTATCCTTTGTCAGTAAATCGGTCAACGGTCGGGCAATCCTGCTGAAATCATGAATGAATCGTCGGTAGAAACCGACATGCCCCAGAAAAGACTGTAACTGTCATAGGTTGGAAGATGGATAAAGTTTTCTGATGATATCCACCTTGGTCGGATCAACCTCCATGCCCATGTTGGATATGATATGACCAAGCACCGTCCCTTGAGTCACCATGAAGTGACTCTTCTCCCAGGATAAAACAAGATGAACCTCATATAGCACTGAAGGACGTGGTCTAGGCAGTCAAGACAAGCATCAAACCCATCGCCATAGACCAAAAAGTCATCCATGAAGACCTCTAAATAGTCATCTACCATGTCCGAGAAAATGGACAACATGCACCTTTTGAATGTCGTCGGGGCATTACATAGACCAAAGCGCATCCGTCTGAAAGCATAAGTCCCAAACAGACAGGTGAATGTCGTCTTGTCCTGTTCTCCAAGCGTAATGGTCACCTAGTTTTAGCCAGACTACCCATCAAGAAAGTAGTAATGACTCTTCCCATCTAGCATCTCTATAATCTGATCAATAAAAGGTAGCGGGAAATGATCCTTCTTGGTGGTCTGATTCAATCGTTTGTAGTCCACACAGACCCTCCAAGAAGTGGGTACCCGGGTAGCTATCTCCTCTCCAGACTCACTCACAACTGCAGTGATGCCTATCTTCTTGGGTACCACATGTAATGGACTAACCCACTTGGAGTCGGAGATGGGGTAGATAAAATCAGCGCTCCACCATTTCAAAATAACCTTCATGACTACCTCTCGAAGATTCGGATTCAGCCGTCGCTGGAACTCACGTGATAGCTTACCATCCTCTTCGAGATAGATATGGTGAGAGCACAGGGCTGGACTTATCCTCTGGATATACGCTACACTTCATCCTATTACCTTGCGGTTCTTTTCAAGAATCACCATCAAATGAGATTCTTGCTCTCCAGTCAAGTCTGCTGAGATAATGCTGGGTACATCTCATGCTCACCCGTAAGGAACCTATACTTCAGCGATTGCGGCAAAGGCTTCAGTTCTGGACAACTGGGAGCTGGTAAATCTGACTTCTGAAATTTCTGAGTGAATGCAACCAAATCTGCTTGGGAGAACTCTCACTGATCATGAAAAACTGGTGTAGACTACTCTTCCGGTATATCTGTAATCTGTGTCGGCTCAGTCTCCACCCTAACTGTTGGCTCTGTCGGAATCATATAAGGTAAAAACTCATCAAATTTGGCCCAATCTATATCTGACTCTGAGGGATCTGAATCTGAATCACAAGAAATATACTCTGCCTCACTGTCCTGAACACAGTCTTATGCCACGAATGTGTCCTCTGCCAAGAGTGTGCTCTCCAAGATCTCCTCTACTGGGATCAGTGAATCTGTAGTATCTGAAGGCGAAAAGAGGGCTCGTGAAATGGGATCAGACCAATCGGCTTCATCATTAGTGATCACAAAGTCGCACTCTTGGTGGACATCTCGCTCTACCTCTATCATCTGCTCTGAATCACTGTGCAGCTCTGAGAAAGATGAATCTCATGCTCTAGTCTCGTCAATCATCTCTATTTGTATACTCTCAGCCTCAACACGAAAAAACCTTCCCACTATCATGGTCGAACACTGCCTTGGCTGTGGCCAAGAATGGATGTCCTAAAATGATGGGGGTATCGTCACAGACTCAGGGATCTCCATGTCCAACACAACGAAGTCCATGGGGAATTTCAAGCCCTAAATTGTGATGACCACATCCTTCAACAACCCTTTGGCCTCTTGACAGATCTATCAGCAAACTGAAGGATTGTCCTACTCTATCGAAGAGGGCCAAACTTGAATCGATCGAGTAAGGTTGCCAGAAGGAGGTTGATGGAGGAGTCGCTGTCTAATAGAGTCCGATCAAATCTCTACTCATGAATATGGCATCTGACATAGGGAGCTCCTGCATCTGGTCTCTTGGCTGGTAGATGGTTTTGGATGGTGAAGCATGTGGCACGAGTGAGCACATGGATCTCTGCGTTACAGTTCCTCTTCTTCCTACAGATGGTAGTCTTCTCTCTTGGGTTCTTCTGAAAGAGGGGGGTGTGCTCAAGTGCCTCCTGTAAAGTCAGTTGAATCTGAAATCTATCGATCATCTGTTGGTTGAACTCTAACTGTTGGTTCTTTTTTTATTTTCTTTTTTATTACCCTTAGCTAAGTGGAGTGCTTGAGGGAAGGGGATGGTTGGGCACTCCTTAGATGGAGGGCTAGGAATGGGTCCCTGATGCTGAGAAGAAATAGAATCCATACAAGTATCACCACGCATCACATATGGACTCGAAGATGAAGAACCCTTTCCTTTATTTTTTTTGGTATTTTCTGTAAAGTCCCGGGATACAAAAACTGGAGTAAATACAACTGGAATAGAAGGGGTGGCCTCAGTACCACCTACGGTATCACAAATTGCAGCATCAATAGAGCACTCTGGCACAACATCTGGATCTCTGGTGGCATCAGCACCACCCTCTACATCTGGGGATGCGACGGCCTCAGTACCATCAGCTGGATCAACATCCCTGGTGGCGTCAGCACCACTGTCATCATCATCATGAGCAGCATCAACACCGCTATCCTCCTCATTTGGCGCTCCTGCATCCTCGTGGTGTCGTCGCTCAGATGAGGCACTGCCGGCTGGCATCCTACCGCTCCTAATTGTAACAAAGTCAACATCGAATGTATATGAAGCAATGTCACCCAATAAATCACTAGGCATGGTAATCTCTGTGAACTATACCTGCTCAGATTTTCTTTTTAGTTTGTTCGGGTTTGGCTCGATCTGAGCAGGTATGGCGGCCTTGCCCTTGATGATATCCCTCATCTCCTAGTGGAACTCGTCCATCTCTCGCCTGAATGTGGCCAGCTAATCGGAAAGAAGGTGGGTTAGATCATCGAGTGCTGGGTTCTCATAGGCTGGCCCATGGGAACCGGACGGGTTGCCTCTCTGAAAGTGAGGATGCCGGTGGGAAGGATGAGGGGGAAGCTGAGAGTACTGTTGAGGCTGCTGCTGGTGCTGCCTTCATGGTTGTCCCTGCTGATAGGGATGATGACCCAGCTGGTAATGCTGTTGTTGTGGCTGGTGTGGGAACTAGGGTTGCTATTGAGATTGGTTGTACTATCCACCGTGAACTGGAGGTTGCTGCTGGGATGAGGCACCTCCGGTCGACCACCTGAATTTGGGATGATCTCGGTGGATTCCGAGATGTTGTCAATCGTACCAAATTCCGTTGACTTCCATCAACGGCTCCTGCTCGAAGGAGGGTGGAGGAAGAACTGCCAGGGGTTGATCCTACTGGTATATCACCATTTGAGTGTCTTGAGATTGTGGTGGCTAAAAGTACTGGTGTTGCGGCTGCTGGAACGGCTCCGCCTGGACATGGTGAACCTGTCTGTACTGGACGGAATGCTGGATTGAGTTGTTGCTGGTAGGGTCATCCCGTGACCTGAGACGGTGCTGAGAAGCCGTTTGTGCCTCCTGGAGACACATGATCTGGGTCTTCAGGTCACTCAATGTCTGTGCCAACTGATAAATCTACATCATGCCATGGCGTTGCTTCTTCTCAATGATCTCGATGCAGTACAGCTTCTCGCTGATGATGCCCATATCAGCAGCCGATGACTCAGCCTGTGTTGTGGCTACTGAAGAGGTGGAAGGACCAGCATCGACTCGTGCTATCCTCTGATAGGACACGGCATGAGGTGAGGGCTTCCCCTGAGTGTAGATATGGATCTAGGACATGACGGTGTACTTCTCGACCATCTCCTCATATATGGTACAGACCTGATCTTTGTCCTTGGTGAAGTAGGAGCCCCCACAAGAAGCGATCACAAGCCCTTGCAGCTCCGGTGTCAGCCCACAAAAGAAACTATGCACTAAATTGGGCTTGGAGATGTCATGATGTGGACACCGGTCAATGAGCTCTCAAAAGCGATCCCATGCCTCATGGAATTGCTCGTTGGGAAGCATGGAGAAGTTGTTGATCAAATCTTGAGCTGCATTCATACGACCGAGTGGATAGTACTTGTTCAAGTACTTGGTCCAGAGTTGTTCCCATGAAGTGACGTATCTTCCTAAATGCTTCAGCCAATAGCCTGCTCTGTCGACCAGGGAGAACGGAAAAGCCATCATCTTGATGGTGTCCTCATCCACGTATTTGTCGTAGACCATGCTGCAGATCATCTCAAATTCTTGAAGATGCAGATGCGGCTCTTCGTTGGCAAGCCCATGGAACTTGGGAAACAACTGAATCGTTTGAGGGGGAGCTTGAAATCTCCCAGGATCGCCGAAAGCTGAATCCAACGATGTGTCAGAGTCACACCAGCGTTGTGCAACTCTCTCATCGGCCTGGCTGGTCAGACTAGCTCATGTGGCTCCTCTGGCTATCCTCCATCTCCTCCTCCCAGCTCTAGTATCTCTCCACCGTCTGGTCGGTTCGGCTCTCTGCGATCAGCTTGCATCTGGGTCATCTCTCTACGCATATCAGCCATGAAAGACTCCTGGTCTCTGATCCGTCTCAGCATCATATCCAAGGAAGTTAACAGGGTGTTGTTGATGGCGCCCTGATCTAATACACATGTGGTGGTCTGGGGCTGCCCATCTGTGCGCTCCTCGATGCTAGTCATCTCTTGGGTCTCTAAAAAGGCAAAATACACGAACTCAGGGGCCGTCAAATGAATGAATATCTGCTCTAGTTTCTGCTCGGTCACCTCAGGACTGGAAGAAGGGTGATCGAGGGGTAATAGGGTGGAATCAAACTCGAGTTCGGAGAGCGGGTCTGGGCTCTCACGAACCAACCTAGATGAATGGGGCGGAGTGCTCGAAAGTAGTGCAGCCAAGGGCTCCCTAAGGGACCTCCGACCCATCATCGTGATCTGGAGAAAAAGGCAGGTGGGATCTAGAAAAAAACAAGATCAGCAAACAAACCCCCAATTCACCTACTCAACACCGAGAGTTGATGACCATAAAGGTTCGGTCTTTTATCTTGTCAAATTTATTTAGGTGAAAGTTCAGTCTAGTAGGGCGATTAAGCGAGCTGGTAGGAACCTGATGCTCTCAGGAGACTGGCCCAATCCCAAATCTAGATATTTCCCAACCAGTACAAGTTGCGGACCATTTACCGGCTACCCGATCAACTCGCTTTGTTAAGAATATCACAACATGCTTTACCAGAGACCGGAGCGATCCTCACTGGAGAACGACTAATCCCAAGACCAGTAGTCTGATGAAAGTTCAGGTATGGATCTATCCTAATGTGTGGGTCACTCTCTCGTGCAAGCAAACCAGACAATGAGGGGATTGCTCTCCCGAGACAGATTTTTAAGTCGAGTGTCTTTTAGAGTCAAGTTTGTTTAGCATACCCAATTTTGTGATTCTAACCTTTTTTAGGTATTTTTCAATAAGCAAACAAACGCCAAATGAATTTTTCAATCTCCTGATTATTTGAAGTCCAAAAATGGGGGAGAAGTTGAAAAAGTCGATGCACGATCAAACACGATGATGCATGCAAAATAAGAGATGTGTACCTATCGCCAGCACTCTACATGCAGGGTGATCCGCGCATAAATTAAAAGACAGAAATAAAACTGTCCTATATGATGCAAGAAGAAAACGGCCTTAGATGAGCAATTTCTACACGTGAAGAACTGTAGCTAACGGGTCAGAGAGAGGGGTCGGAGTCAGGTCTCTGATGTCAATCGGTGTCCGCCACAACAGATCCTGCATGCTCTATATACAGCCTCTAACGGCACGTGACCTCTCTAGCAACCAAGTTAACTTTTTATTAATTTTTTTTATTAAGGTCCAATTAGGAGCTATAGGTGTAGGTAAATAATTAGGGATTGGGCCTTAATTAATTACGTCACAGTCAAATAAATCCCTAAATCTAAGGACCAAATTCTTCGAGAATCAAAAATGAAAATAAAAGGCGAAAAATCAAAACTGACGAAAATTGCGGTGAGGTCCCCCGAGCACATCGGTGCTCGATGAAATAGACCCCGATATAGCCAAATGTCCAAAAATGTCCAAGGTCCCTGTATTATTACAATAGTAATAAAATGTGCTGAAAAGAAGCTAACTACTCTATCCTATATAACCGTGCTCCTCCTGTCCTCCTGCTCCTCTTCGGGTGCGGGTCCTCCAACCAAAAGCCGTAAACTCCTCGGGCGGTCCCCTCGCACAGAAAATGAAACAAAAATAAGTTAGAAAAAAAGTTATAACATATAGAGGGAAAAATGAATAAAAAGAAAGAAAATAGAATAAGAAAGAAAACTGAAACCGACTACTAAGTTGTGTTCCCCGACAACGGCGCCATTCTAGTGAGCGCTCAGGCGATCAAGGCTAAGTGATATCAAAGGTCGTTGCGACCTCAACCACCCAAGCCAGGATCAACAAGAAAAATAAGACCACAAATAAAACAGTCAAAGCACGAAATCGAATGTAGCGGTCTCCGCTATTTATTTGACCAGGTATAGCGATTAGGGTCAAACACAAGGAGCACGAGCTATGCCTACGAAGTTGTCGAGAAATCAGAAAAAAAAAAAGGCATGTTTTGTGGTTTTTAATTTGAAATATATATATATATATATATATATTATTTTCTAATTAAGAAATCAAAGAAAGGGATAAAGAAAACTAAACTTTAACTATTTTTATTATGACTAAAAATGCTCAAAAATTCGAAATAAAAATATTTTTATATTTTCAAAATATGCAAGTATTTTTGGCAATTTTCTAAGGTTTTTCTGATTTGTATATAATTTTATAAAAATGAAATAAATTCAAAATAGCAAAATAGTGTACAGCCTACACTAGGAGGCAACTTTAAAATATCTAAAGTGCCCCAAACATCCTGGTTGTAATTTTATGTTAAAATATATGACAATATCTAATTACAGAAATTGAAAACTTATTTTTTTTATTTTTGTAGAATTTTTAATTATTTTTATATTATTTTTGGTCTTTTGTGATTTTTAGGTGTTTTATAAAGGATATTGGAACAAAAATGGTACTAAAATTAAAAGAAACCAAAACAAAAATAAGAATTTTTATAGAATTTTTAGGGGTATTTTTATATTTTTTTTGGTATTTTATAAAACTGACAGACACTTTTTATGGGTTTTTTAGAAAATATCAAATAAATTAAATTACATCACAAAAATTACCAAAAATATTACACATTAGCAAGAGCTAATTATAATTTTTGGGGAATGTTTGGAGTAAATTTGATAATTATTTGATTTAAAACAAAGTACACAGGTTATAGGGACCTATTTGCAAATATTCTAAGTTTCCAGACTAAACAATAACACACATATAAAGTCCAGAGGCATCAATGCAAAAAGCCCACAAAATAACGCATATGCCAAATAAGTCGTCATAGGGGTATAAATGCAAATCCAGAAAACATTTCATTCAAATATTAACCATCAAAAAGTCCAAGATATAAGATGCAAAAACACCACAGGGCACATGATCATGCACGTGTATTCAAACTGGGAGGACTAAAGCGCAAATACTAGAAACATTAGGAATTAATATGCAAATAGTTAAAACTACAACTTTATTTAACAAACTAGAAAATAAAGCATAAAAAGTGCAGAGCAAATAATGCAATATACCCTCAAGGCACATACGGAGCGCGTGGGGGGACACGTGGTGGCCGCTGGCTACGCGTGGACGTACAGCTCAGATGTGGCAAGTGTCAGATCTGACACCTCAGGAGTTATCAAGGACATGGAGCACAGATACGTCAGAGGTCAGATCTAACGGCCCGGAAGGCTACTGCGGTCGGCGGCTTGGATTTAATCTGGAAGAATGGGGACAATCTGACGGTGCTGAATACGCCTAGAAGAATATGGGCGGTATGAACTTCACCAGAGGCAAGGAGGCTATCCTCAACTCCAATGATCGATCAGGAAGCTCAGGAATGATCGTGGAGGTCCTCCGCGTGGACTGAACGGATCCGATGGAGGAGCCAATGGTCGGATGCGTGTGACGGTGAAGGTCGCTTGGAGATACTCCGGCAAACCCTCTGATGGATAAAACAGGGGCACCCAGCACATACTAAGACCTACAAAGGAAGGCTTGACTTGAAACGGAGCTCCGGTCGAGGGTTATGCTGACTGGAATGCAAAGAAGCGATGTGGGGTGAAGCTCGATCTCCGACGGAGGTGATAGATGAGATCAGATCCTTAATCTCGACCTAAGGGATGAGCCTAAGGGGGATCAGGTTGCGGTGCGAGGTGGAGAGTGCACCGAGGGTTCGATCAGAGCGGATGGATGCGGAAAACGGGGCTCCAACCAGCTGGTCGGAGCAGATGAACATGCGGCGGTGGAAGATGGAATGATTGAAGTGAATCCGAAAATTTGAAGGAAATAGCGAGACCTAAGGTCCTAGGCAAGCTATAGATATTCAAGCGAAGGAGGTCGGTGAGGTATTGGCCTCGATCAGGATGTGGAAGGCCGAGAGGCTGATCACGGTGGCGCACGCCGGCCACAAGGCTGAGCAGCGTAGCTGCTCCTCCAAGCTTCGACCCAAAGGATCCCTCGAGAAGCTGTCACTCAATCGGAGGTGGCTAGGGAGGAAGGGAGGTGCGAGGTACGAGCTACCGCTCCTGGGAGCCAGAGAAGAGACTTTATAGGGTTCCCATGAGGCTAGAGGAATCGGGCAAGGGCACGCAAACCTAGGAAGATCCGCTCCTTCCTAGGGATCCGCAAGGGTCCTGGATCCGAGAGACCACAGCAAAGAATCGAGGTGAGGGGCTGCGACCCGATCAGGAAAATTCAAAGAAATTGGTTCAGCGACGAGATCAGGTCAGGTCAAGCCCTGGAAGAGGGCGTTGACCTGGGTCAACAATGTGATGTGGACCAATCAGAAAAATCGAATGTACAAAATAATTACAAATCCAATAAAAAATAATAAATGATTTTAAATCAAAAAGTTAATGGAATGGAAAATGTTTGTAATTTTCAAACTATTTTTCTGTGATTTTTATTTATTTTTATGAGAAATAAATTAATCTTTATACATTGTAGTGTATTATATACAGGTATATTATACCTATGTATTTTTTTTCAATTATTTTTATTTTGTTATTTTTACACAAATACCCCCAATTTTATATACATTTATTTACAACATAATTTTTGGAGTATAAAATAATTTCTTTTTTATTTTTATTATTTATTTACAGGTATATAATAAATAGAGAGTAAGACATATATACAGTATTTTGTACAAGGGAGATAGGATTTTATTTTTAATTTTTTTATGATTTTTGTTTTATTTTTACGACTATGTACAAGGAGGTAAAAAGAATATTTTATTTTATTTTTGTCAAAAATATTTATTTATTTACATAAATAGTATGTACAAGCTAGAGTAGGCCCTATCTCCCTCTACTGGTTTTATTTGGCGATCAGGCCAATGCTTGACCTTCTCTTGGGGTTCGGGTCACTCTGTATTTATTCTAAATACCTCCTTTCTTTTTCTTTTTCTTTTTCTTTATTCTTTTATTTTTGCACAAATACATGCTAATTATGTAATATTAACAAATGCATGCATAATGTTAACTTATTGTATTTACATCTATTTACATCATGTTTTGCCAAGATAATTAGCTAAAATAAAAGAATGTCGATGTCTAATAGAGTAAGGTTATGGAAGGAGGTTGATCATCATCTGTCGGAAGAATGTCGATATTTACAAAAGAGTTATGATCAGGGATTCATCATCTGTCGGAAGGAGGTTGATGGAAGAGCCGATGTCTAATAGAGTAAGGTCAAACCTCTGCTCAAGAATATGGCATCTGACATAGGGAGCTCCTGCATCTGGACTCTTGGCTGGCAAACGGTTCTGGATAGCGATGCAAGTGGCACGGGTCAGCACATGGATCTCTGCCTGATGGTTCCGCTTCTTCCAGTGGATTGTGATCTTCCCTCTCAAGTTCTTCTTGAAGAGAGGGATGTGCTCTAGTGTCGCCTGTAGAGTCAGCTGGATATGGAATCTATCAATCATCTGCTGGTTGAACTCTATCTGCTTATCTTTTCTAGATTTTCTTTTTTATTCCCCTTAGCCAAGCAGAGTGCTTGAGGGAAGGGGATGGCTGGCCCCTCCTCAGATAGAGGGCTAGGAAGAGGTTCCTACTGCTGAGAGGGAATGGAATCCATAAAAGTATCATCAATCATCACATATGGATTCGAAGATAAAGAAACCTTTCCTTTATTAATTTTTTTGGTATTTTTCCTATAGTCTCGGGGTACAGAAATTGGAGAAAACACTACTAGAATAGAAGGGGCGGCCTCAGTACCACCCACGGCATAGGGAATTGCGGCATCAGCATCGCACTCGGGCTCAGCATGATGGAATCTTGTGGCATCAGTACCACCCTCTGAATCTGGAGAAGTGGCGGCCTCAGTACCATCGGCTCGATCAATGTCTTAGGTGGCATCAGCACCACCGTCATCATTGTCATCCTTAGCGACATCAGCACCGCTATCTTCCTCTTCTGGTGATGAGCCTCGAGAAACAGAGGTTAAGTAACAGATAAAGTCGTTGCTACCTCAATAACTAGAGCCGAACTCAACAAGAAAATAGAGACCACCAATAAAATCAATCAAGCATGGAAAAATAAGAAAAGCGGTCTTGCTAGTTATTTAACCTCGTATTGCCACCAGGGTCGAACACAAGGAGCACGGGCTAAGCCTATGAAGTATTCGAGAAATCAAAGAAATACAAATATTTTTGGTGGTTTTTAATTTGCAAATTTTTTTATATTTATCTAATAAGAAAAAGAATAAGAAAAATAGGCAGTCACACTCAAACAATTATTTTCAAGGTCTAAAAATGCTCAAAAATTCAAAATAAAAATATTTTTATATTTTTAAGATATTCAAGTGTTTTGGGTATTGTATGGGCTTATAAGATTTTTTATATAATTTTCTAAAAAATAAAAGAAAGACAAAATCAGCAAATAGTGTACATCCTGGATAGAAAGGCAATTTTAAAATGTTTAAAATGCCTCTAAATTCCTGGTAGCAATTTTATGTGAAAACAGAAAATAAAATCTAACTACAGAACTTGAACACACATTTTTTTATTTTTATGGAATTTTTAATGATTTTTATAAGGTTTTTAGTCTTCTGTAATTTTTAGGTGTTTTCTAAATGATAATGAAATAAAATTCTTATAGAAATTAAAGCCAAGGAAAACAAGCACAGAGGAATTTTTTTAGAATTTTTAAAGATATTTTTATATTTTTATATTTTTTTCTAAAATAGACTGACTTTGTTTTTAGGGTTTTTGAATTTTAGAAAATAACAAATAAACTCAAAATACATCACAAAAATTACTTGGTAATTTTTTAGGAATTTCTGGAGTAGTTTTGATATTTATTTAATTAAAAAACAAACACATATATTGTAGGGACTTAAATGCAATTATTTTAAATCTCTGGACTAAATAATAACAAGCTCAAAAAGTCTGAGGGGGTATCTGTAAATTTTCCAATTAAATCCAACACATATGTAAATTCAACGTTCACAGGGGCATAAATGCAATTTCAAAAAAACTTTCATTCAAACATGAATATCATAAAGATTCAGGACTAAATATATTAAAGCACCACTGATAGTGTGACAACACACGTCCCTCCAAATAGGGAGAACTAAATATCAAATACCAAAAACTATAGGGACTGGAATGCAAATAAGTTCAACTACACTTTTATTTTACAGACTAAAACATAAACATGAACAAATGCAGGGTAAAAAGGGAAATATACCCTTGCAGCACGTGAGTGCACGTGGAGGGGACGTGTGGCAGTGGTGTGGCACGATCGTGCGGCTCTGATGGACGTCAGGTGTTAGATCTGGCAGTCCAGAATGGTCGGGGACGTGGAGCACAGGTGGACGTCAGATCTAACATCCAACGGTCTGACTTATCTGTTATGTCGACGGTCCGGATATGATCTGGAGGAGTAGGGTTGATCCAACAGCGCTGGAGCAGCCTGGACGAACAGCTCTGAGGTGAACTTCACTAGAGCCAAGGAGGAGATCCCCAGCTCCGATGGTCGATCGGGAATCACCGGATGGGTCGTGGAATGCTTCCGCGTCGACTGAACAGATCAAATGGAAGCTCCACCGACCGGATGGGCATGGCGATGAGGGGACCTGGAGGTACTCCGACGAGTCTCGGATGGGTACGATAGGGGGTCTTCAGCACGTGCTCTCACCCGCAAAGGGTAGCCAGGACTCAAGGCAATGCTCCGGTCCAGGTTATTGGAGATAGAAAGCAAAGAAGCAATGGGGGCGGTAATCGATCTCTGGAGAAGGCGATGGAGGAGATTCAAATTCTAATCTCGACCTAATAAACGAGGGTCAGGGTGATTAGGGTGTGGAGCGATATGGGGGTGAGCGTGCGATATGATCGGAGCAGCTAGAAGTGGGTGATGGAGCTCCGACCGACTGGTCAGAGCAAGCGAAGGGACGGCGGCGACAAATGAAAGATTCGATCGAATAGACAAAGGCGAAGGATAAAAGGGTTACCTGAAGGTCTAGGAGTGTTCCTGAGCTCCAGGCGAGGGTGATCATCGGGGTGATGGCCTCGACCTTGATGCGGCGGTCGGGGGAGGCTACTAGCGGTAGAACTCCGGCCATGAAGGGGGACCTTCAGCTTTGCTGCACCAAATCGACCGCCAAGCGGTGCTCCAGGCAGCTGTCACTCAGCTGGAGGTGGCTAGGGAAAGAAATGGGAGCAAGGCACGAGCTACCGTCTTGGGGGAGCGGATGAGAGACTATATAGCATTCCTAGGCGGCTGGAGAAATCGGACGGAAGCACGTGAAGATCCACGTCTTCCTAAGGATCCGCGAAGGTCACGGATCCACGGGGAAGGTGCGGGCGAAGAATCGGGGCAAAAGGTTGCGTGATCCGATGGAGAAACATAATAGAAATCGATCTGGTGACGCAGTTGGGTCGGGTCAAGCCTTGGAAGAGGGGGTTGACAAGGGTCAATATTCCAACGTGGACCAATCAAAAGCGGCGGGGGAGAAGACAAAAACCGCTACAGGACAAAATAGCAAGGAAAATAGAAGATAAATAGATTAAAAATAATAAATGAATTTAAATCTAAAAATAATAAAATGAAAAATGTTTATTATTTTTCAAGGAATCTTTATGTGATTTTATTTATTTATTTTGAAAAATAAATTAGTTTATATACAGTATGGAGTGTTATATGCAGGTATAATATACCTATATATTTTGTACAATTATTTTTAATTTATTCTTTTTACAAAACTACCCCAATTTTATATTTTTTTATTTACAACATAATTTTTGGAGTACAAAACAATTTTTATTTTATTTTTATTATTTATTTACAAGTATACAATAAATAGAGAAGGGATCTTATATGCATATATTATGTACAAGGTAGAGAGAAATTTATTTTGTTTTTAATTTTATTTTTCTAATTTTTGTTTTATTTTTAGAAATATATACAAGGAGGTAAAAAGAATGTTTGTTTATATTTTGGCAAAAATAATTATTTATTTATACCCATGGTATATACAATATAGAGTAGGCCCTATCTCTCTCTACATATTTTATTTGGTGATCAGGCCAATGCTTGGCCCTCTCTTCGGGTTCGGGTCACTCTGTATTTATTCTAAATACCTCCTTCCTTTTTCTTTTTCTTTTTCTTTATTCTTTTATTTATGCACAAATACATGCTTAATTATGTAATATTAACACATGCATACTTATTGCTAACTTATTATATTTACATCTATTTACATGATGCTTTGCTAAGATAAATAGCTAAAATAAAAGAATAAAGTGTGATGATCAGGGATTCATCAGCTGGCGCTCCTGAATCCTCGTGGTGTTGTCGCTCAAACGAGGCACCGCCGGCTGGCATCCTACCGCTCCTAAGTGTAACAAAGTCAGCATCAAATGTATATGAAGCAATGTCACCCTATAAATCACTAGGAATGGTAGTCTCTGTAAACTGTACCTACTCAGGTTTTCTTTTTAAATTATTCGAGTTGGGCTCGATCTGAGCGAGTATGGAGGCCTTTCCTTTGATGATCTCCCTCATCTCCTAGCGAAACTCATCCATCTCCTACCTGAATGTGGCATGTTGGTCTAAGAGTAGGCGGGCTAGATCATCAAGAGCAGGATTCTCATAGGCTGGTCCATGAGAACTGGATGGGTTGCCTCGTTGAAAGGGAGGTTGCTGGTGGAACTTGTGAGGGGGAGGCTGCGAATACTATTGAGATTGTTGTTGTTGTTGCCTCCACTGATGTCCCTGCTGGTAGGGATGAGGACTTGGCTGGAAATGTTGTTGTTGTGGATGGAGAGAAAACTGGGGTTGTTGTCGTGACTGTTAGCCGAACTGTTCACCCTGAGCTAGAGGTTGCTACTGGGATGAGGCGCCTCCATTCGACCACCTGAATACGGGATGATCTCGACAGATCCCGGACTGCTGTCGGTCGTATCAAATCTCGTTAAATTCCATCAATGGCTCCTGCTTGTAGGGGGATGGAGGAAGAACTGCCAGTGGTTGATCCTGATGATACACCATCATCTGAGTGTCCTGAGATGGTGGTGGCTGAGGATACTGGTGCTGCAGCTGCTGGTATGGCTCCGCTCGGACATGGTGAACCTGACGAAGTGGGGCAGAGTGCTGGGACGAGCTGCTGGTAGGATCAGCTCGTGACCTTAGACGGGATTGAGAAGACATATGTTCCTCCTGGAGACACATGATATGGGTCTTCAGGTCACTCAAAGTCTGTGCCAACTGATCTATCCGAGTCATGCACTGGTACTGCTTCCTCTCGATGATCTCGATACGGTCCAGCTTCTCGCTGATGACGCCCATATCAACAACTGACGACTCTGCCTGTGATGTGGCTGCTGAAGAGGTGGATGGACCCGCATCAACCCGTGATGTCTTGTGATAGGTCACGACCTGGGGTGGAGGCTTCCCCTGAGTATGGAGATAGGTCTGGGACATCACTGTGTAGTTCTCGGCAATCTCCTCATAGATGGCCCAGACCTGATCTTCATCTTTGGCAAAATAGGAGACCCTACAAGAAGCATCAACAAACCCCTGCAGCTCCAGTGTCAGCCCACAAAAGAAACTATGTACTAAGTTGGGCTTGGAGATGTCATGGTGTGGACACCAGTCAATGAGCTCACGGAAACGATCCCATGCCTCATGGAATTGCTCGTTGGAGATCGTGGAGAATTGTTGATCAGAGCCCATGCTGCGTTCATCCGACCAAGTGGATAGTACTTGTTCAAGTACTCGGTCTGGAGCTTCTCCCACGAAGTGATATATCTCCCCAAATGCTTCAGCCAGTAGGTTGCTCTATCGACCAAGGAGAATGGAAATGCCATCATCTTGATGGTGTCCTCGTCTACGTATCTGTCGTGGACAGTGTTGCAGATCATCTCAAATTCCTGTAAGTGGAGATGCGGCTCCTCGGTGGCAAGCCCATGGAACTAGGGCAAAAGCTGAATAGTCTAAATGGGGAGCTTGAAATCTCCCAGAATCGCCGGGAAGCTTAATCCAACGGTGTGTAAGAGTCACACCAGGGTTGTGTAACTCCCTTATCGACCTAGCTGGTCGGATTGGTTCTTGTGGCTCCTCTGGATGTCCTCCATCTCCTCCTTCAAACTTTGGTATCTCTCCACCGCCTGCTCGGTTCGGCTCTCCTCGGTCAGCTCGCATCTATGCCATCTCTTAGAGCACCTCTGCCATGAAGGCTCCCTGATCTCTAATCTACCTCTGCATTGTCTCCAAGGATGCTAACAGTGTGTTGTTGATGGTGCCCTAGTCTAGAACATATTTCCTACTCTGGGACTACCCATCAGTGCGCTCCTCGCTGCTGGACATCTCTTGGGTCTCTGCAAAGGCAAAAGACCCGAACTCAGGTGTCGTCAAATGAATGAATATCTGTGTTGGTCTATGAATCAGGCACCTCGGGACTGGAAGAAGGGTGATTGAGGAGGAACAGGGTGGAATTGAACTCGGGTTTGGAGAGTGGGTCTAGGCTCTCTCGAACCTGTCTAGATGAATGGGGAGTAGTGCTCGAAAGAGGTGCAGCCGAAGGCTGCCTAAGGGACCTCTGACCATCATCGTGATCTGGAAGAAAAGGCGGATGGGATCTGGAAACAAACAAGATCAGCAATCAAACCCCCAATTCACCTACGTAATGCGGAGCTGATGACCGTGAAGGTTCATTCTTTTATCTTATCAAATTTATTTAGATGATAATTCAGTCTAACAGGGCAATTAAGAGAGCTATTAGGAACCCAATGCTCCCAGGAGACTGGCCCAATCCCAAAGCTAGATCTCTTCCAGCCAGAACAAGTTGCGGACCATTTACGGTTACGTGATCAACTTGCTCTGTTAAGGATATCACGGCCCGCTTTACCGAAGACTGGAGCGATCCTCACTGGAGAACGACTAACCCCAAGACCAGTAGTCTCATGAGAGTTCAGGTATGTCTCTAGCCTAGTGTGCGGGTCACTCTCTCGCGCAAGCAAACCAAATAATGAGGGGATGATTCTCCCAAGATAAATTTTTAGGTGAGGTGTCTTTTAGGATCAAGTTTGTTTAGCAGTCCCAATTTTATGGTTATCACTTTTTATGGCATTTTTCAATAAGCAAACAAACATCTAATGAATTTTTCGATCTCCTGATTATTTGAAGTCCAAAAACAGGGGGAGAAGTCGAAAAAGTCGATGCACGATCAAACACAATGATGCATGCAAAGTAAGAGATGCGTACCTGCTGTCAGCACTCTACATGCAGGGTGCTCCGTGCATAAATTTAAAGACTGAAATAAAACTAACCTAAATGATGCAAGAAGAAAACGATCTTAGATAAGCAATTTCTAATCGTGAAGAACTATAGCTAACTGGTCAGAGAGAGAGGTTGGGGTCCGGTCTCTGATGTTGATCGGTGTCTGCTACAACGGATCCTGCATACGCTATATACAGGCTCTAGCGGCACGTGACCTCTCAAGAGACCAAGTTAGCTTTTTATTAATGTTTTGTTAAGTAGGTCCAATTAAAACTATAGGTGCATGCAAATAGTTAGGGATTGAGCCTTAAGCAGTTACATCACAATCAAAGAAATTCCTAAATATATGGGCCAAATTCTTCGAAAATCAAAGAAAAATAAATAACGAAGGAAATCAAAACCGGCAAAAAAAACACGGTGAGGTCCCCCGAGCACACCGGTGCTCGGCGAAATAGACCTCGATTTAAGCCAAGTGTCCAAGCAAGTCTAAGTGTCCCTGTGTTATTACAATAATAGATAAAGGCTGAAAAATAAACTAATCTACTGCTACTCTATCGGCAACAACTAATTCTGCTCCTACTCCTGCTCCTCCTCGAGTACAGGTATCCTCCAAAGTGTTCTCGAACTGTTTCTCGCACAAAAAGTGAAACACAAATGGGTCAGAAAGCAGATATAACAAATAGAGGTGAAAATGATAATAAAATAAAAAGAAATAGAAAGCCGAAAAGCGACTACTAAGCCATGCTCCCCAGCAACAACGCCATTCTTGTTCACGACCTACCAACTAGGGTTAAGGATCAATATAAAGCAAGGGTCGTTGCGACCTCAATCATCAGAATGGACTCAACAAGAAAATAAAGACCACAATTAAGATAATCACAAGCATAAAATCCAAAGTAGCGGTTTCCACTAGTTATCTAACATGGTATAGTGACCATGATCGAACTCAAGGAGCACGGAAATGTATAAAGTATTCGAGAATCAGAAAATAAAAGTCATATTTATGTGGTTTTTAATTATAAAAAAATTATATTTTCTAATAAAAAAACAAATAAAAAGAGAAAGAAAATCAAGCTTTAACAATTTTTATCAAGACTAAAAATGCTCCAAAATTAGAAACAAAAATATTTTTATATTTTTCAAATATGCAAGTATTTTTGGTAATTTTATGGTATTTTTCATATTTTTATGTGATTTTCTAAAAATGAAACAAACACAATACATGGAAACAATGTATAACCTAGACCAAAGGGCAAATTTAAAATATTAGAAATACCCAAATGCCCTGTTTATGATTTTTATGATAAATAAATAACAAGTCCTAACTACAAAAACTGAAATCCATTTTTTTTAGAATTTTATATGATTTTTATAAGATTTTTATTCTTTTGTGATTTTAAGGTTTTTATAAAAGATAATGCAACAAAAATTTTATTGAAGAAAAAATACACAAAGACAATCACAAATAAATTTTTATAGAATTTTTCAGACAATTTTTATATTTTTTTTGGTATTTTAGAAAATAGACAGGGCACTTTTTAGGGGTTTTTGATTTTTAGAAAATATCAAATAAAACTAAATCGAATCATAAAAATTACCAAAAATATTACACGCTAGCAAGAGCTAATGGTAATTTTTGTAGAATTTTTGGAGTTGATTTAATAATTATTTGATTGAAAATAACATGCACAGCTCACAGGGACCTACTTGCAATTATTGAGAAGTTACAGGCCAATCAGTAACACAATAAAAACCCAGGACTAATATTGCAAAAATTCCAGACCAACACGCGCAAAACACATGACATAGGCTTAGAGGGGCATAAATGCAATTCTGAAAAAGTTTTCACTCAAAGCATAATAGTTAAGAATCTCATGGATATAACATGCAAATATCCCAAAATATCATGTGTCAAGCCACGTGCTACACATAAAGAGGGACTAAAATGCAAATACTAAAAAGTGCAAGGGTCCTTATGCAAAATATCCAAACTACAACTTATTTACTGGGACTAGATAATAAAGCATGAAAAAGGGAGGGAAATAATGCAAAATACCACCGAGCCACGTGAGGCAGGCGTAGGCACAGGTGGCAGGCTCTGGACTAGGCAGGAACATGCAGCGCGGATCACCTGTTGTGTCAGATCTGACGCTCAGGGAATGTTGGCGACGTGCAGTGCAGATGTGTTAGAGTGTGCCACATCAACGGTCCCAAAGGCTGGTGTAGCGAATGGCTCAGATCCAATATGGCGCTTTATTCCTCATCCGACGGTGGCTAACGATTGTGGATGAATAGGCGCGAGGTGAACTTCGATCGAGGATGGAGGGGAATCCGTTGGGCTAATTGAGCCCCCAAATGGTCCGGCACCTCCAGAGGGGTGCTCCACGTCTAATGTCGGAGGATGATCAGTTGGATGATGGTCGGATGGTCGGGACGAGGGAGCTCAACCTGGAGCTGCTCCGCCGCTCAGCTGGAGATCCGTCAGAGGGTCCTATTGCGCGAGGGTACCTGCAAAAGAATGTTGGAACTCGGGGCGAAGCTCCGATCCGGGTTATTGGAGCTAAAATGAAAGAAGCGGCGGTGAGGCGGATTGGGGATCTCCGAGGAATGCGCGGGAGGAGATCAAGCCTAATCTCAACCAGATGGTTGAGATAATGGTGAACAGGTTGCGGAGGAAGGGTGAGCATGCGTGGAGGGTTCGATCGATAAGGGTATGACGATGAGATGGGGCTCCGACGACCGGAGCCGAGCGGAGGAAGGTGTGGCGGTGCAAAATGGGAAGAATGGATCGAACAAGTAAAAGACGAGAAATGAGGGGTACCTGGAGGTGCGAACGTTTCCTGAGCTCCAAGCAAAGGTGGCTGACAAGGTAATGGCCTCGACCTCACTGCGGAAGGTAGGGAGGCTGAACGTGGCAGCGCTCGCCAGCAACGTAGCTAAGCTACGTCTCCTGGCCACCAAACTCCAATCCGAGGGGTGCCTCCGGTATCTGTCACTCCATCTGAGGTCTCTAGGGCTGGGAGAAGAGGCGAGGAACGAGCTAGGGCTCCTGGTAGGAGGAAGAGAAGCTATATAGGGAGCTCCAGGGTCTAGAAGAACCGACGAAAAGTGCGAGACCCGAGAACGAATCGGATCATCCAAGGAATCTGCGAGGATCATGGAGGTCTGAGGAATCAAGGGTCCAAAAATCGAGGTGAGGGGAGCTCAGATTCTGGCTGGAAAATTAGAGAAAAAACTCTGGCGATGGGTTTTTGACCCAACTGATGAATCTCCATTTCATCACATTTATTCTATCATTTTGGCCTAAAAAACCCCAGCAAATGCATGTAAATAGCATCAAATTGTACATAATAGCATTCATGATTCATTGTATTTATTGTACATTAAATGAGGTTTTAATGCCAAAATTATAGAATAAAGAAAAGAAAAGAAAAAAGGAATAAAATATTGAAGATATTTTATGACCCAAACCCCGAGACCAAGGCCAACATGGTATTGGTCGACAAGGAATAAAGTAGGGGGAAATAAGGGCCAGTATACAATAAATATCATTTATTTCTTCATTTATTTATGTATTTTTGACTCCTATTTTGTACATAATTATTTATTCATCAAATAAAGAAACTTTGTTCATAAAAGTTGTAGATAATAATGTAAATAAAATTACAAAATTGAGTTTGTGTAAAAATAATACTCAGTGTACATTCGATACACATAATAAAAAGCCAAAATCTCAACTTCACAGACCCATATCTTGCAAATAAAAACTCCAAATCACCCAAACTCACCTTTAATTGTATATAGCTTTCCATGAACTATTTAATAAAATTAGTTTCATAATTTTTGGAGTCCATGTGCAAAAGTTAGGTTTTTGGCCATCCTTGTACATAATACCTGAATAAATTATTACATTTATTCATTATTCATTATTGCAACAAATTTATATTTTTAGAAATTTGTAAATAATGTTTATAATGCATGTGCATATTAAAAATAAAAGAAAACCAAAAATACTTCATAAAATAAAATAAGTCTACAAAATTCATAGACAAAAGACCTATGCTATCCATCTATATATAAATAAAAAGGACTTTATTCTTTTATTCTTTTACATTTTTTATAATAATGTACACATTATACATAACTCATTAAAAATATAAATCCAGAATAAAAATCAAGAAAATACATTAAATAAATTAAGTATACAAAATACATAGGTAGAATACCTATAAGGATACCTACATATACCTATACCTATTTATTTAAAAATGTAAATAAACTCCTAAAAATTAAATAAAAATACCTTTATACTCACAAAAATAAATTATAAATTTATAAAATAAGCTAATAAAATAATAAAAGAAAATAAACAAATTAAAAATAAAATACACAAAAATACATGTAAATACATACATATATACATTATTAAATTAAAACCATAATAAAACACTTCGAAAAATTCAATAAAAATAAAAAATAAATACTACATGAAAAAATACATATTTTTTTATGTTTTAAGAAAATTCAAATAAAATCATTTACTATGGTAAATAAATCAATTTAGGCTCAAATTTTCTGTTTTGGCGTTTAGCGGTTGACGTGGACCAATGAGGCGCCGGCCTTCGTTGACCCCCTGGTCAACTGTCCCATCCCTGCTCTGGCGCTTCTGAACTGTCAACTCCCCCGATTTCCTCCCTTTTTTACTGCCATCTCGTCCATCGATCGAGCTCGCTTCCTTCACAAGAATTGGTCTCTGATCATCCATGATGCCCGCCAAACTCTTAGATCAATCAGATACTCATTGGATTAAGAAATAATCGCCGGTCAATAAGGCCTCCTGTCAATGTTTATAAATAAGTAGCTCTGCCTCCTTCCTCGAATTTGGCCAATTTCATTCCAACCCAAAGCCTTGATCTTCATCCTGGACCGTTCCTCGTGACAGGGGGAGTGCTCCAGTGCCTCGGATCGGCCGGAGGAAGGAGAATTTTGACGCGGCGGAGCTCCGGCGTCCGCCCTGCTCCCTGGTGGCCCCAGGTATAAGAGCTGTCCTCTTTATGCATTTTAGTTAGTTTTTAATGTTAGTTTTTAATTCCAGCAGCTAGATTAGTCTTTAGTTAATCCTTTTAGCGTAAAATCAAAAAAACGAAGTTCGCCGGAGCGGGTTTCTCCACCGATCGCACCCATTTGACCAACCCAGGACCCCTGGTCTTGGCGAATCGGGGTTCCACCTCCGCCGTTCGTCGGAGCCCCTCCGCCTCACTCCATTTTGCTGCCAAGCTTCAAAATCCCGGGACGAGGAGGAAGCCCTCGCTTCCCCGGTTCTTCCTATGCATGTCAAACGAAGGAAGAGCTCCATCTGGGCTCGAATCGAACCAGGAAGAGGTTCCTGGAGGTCCGCTACTTCACCGGCCTCGTCTGAGCGACTCGGACCTCCAGGAGCCATGATGGACCCATCAGTCGACGCGAGAGGCCTCCAGCTACGTGCAGACCACCTCAGACATATCGGAGAGCCCTGGAGGATCCCAAGCTCCTCGATCGAATCTCGCCAGGCGCGAGCTTCTTCCCTGTTCTTCCAGGGAGCTTCAGCACTGTTGGATCAGGAGGCGAGGCCCAGTTCGCTCAGGAGCCCTCCGATGAAGCCACGTGCCAACCGTCAGATCAGCCAGGATCATCTAATCCAGGCCCTTCATCGACGAACCGGTATCCATCGTCGGATGCTCGACGCGTGGATAAGTGGCGCACCCAGCACCGTTGGATGTCACGCCTTTGGGGGTAAATTTCATACCTAACCCCACCCCCCCCCCCCCGCTTTTTGTATTTATAGCTTAATACCAAAAATAAAAGGTTAAGTTGTAAATAAGTTGTATAATTTGCTGAAGGCCCCCTGATGTTTTTAGATTCGCATTTTAGTCCCTCCGCGCCTCACGTGCAGTTCCCACGTGAGGCGCGTGATATTTGCATTTAAACCCCGCCGGGTTTTTATAATTGTAAAATGGTCCTGAAAATAGAAGTTAACGTTCATTTTTATTGTGATTTTTGCATGTATGTCTTGTCAATTATTTTATTTGCAAAAACACCCCTGTCAGGCCATTTATTTTTTAAATCTTTGTCTATTTATTTTATGCTTCATATTTCTTCGAAAAATTTTGCAAAAATAGACATAAGCTCCTGTTTGGTTGTTCTTGCACGCCATGATTTTAGTTTTCAATTTTATTGGATTTTTGCCTTTATTAAAAATCAAAAACATGCATTTTATTTACTGTCTAGCTTATAAAATACCAAAAAAGTATTAAAACACCTCGAAAAACCCCAAAAACATTAGTTATG
The DNA here is from genome assembly GCA_037367405.1 of Ottelia alismoides. Taxonomy (NCBI): domain Eukaryota; kingdom Viridiplantae; phylum Streptophyta; class Magnoliopsida; order Alismatales; family Hydrocharitaceae; genus Ottelia; species Ottelia alismoides. The sequence continues at coordinate 1,358,446 of JAZKJV010010102.1, forward strand.
GTGTATTTTGACCTATTTCAGTGTCAGTCCAAAAATCCCTAAAAATCTCAAAAGGAAAACCTTAAAAATTCAAAAATACCTAAAAACATCAAAAAAATGCATAAAATCAAAGAAAAATCAGAATAATATGAACTCAGTCCCTATTTATGCTATATTTTATTATCTTTATTAAATAAATAGTGGAAAATTTTTAAGGCTGTTTGCTATTTTTAATGCATATTTTTCTTGCAGCCAGATCCTATTCCACTGTTTGCTCTTATTTTGCAATTTAAAAATACTAAAAATGTTTTGAAAATGCCCAAAAATCACAAAAACAGCCAAAAATCATGAAAATCCTAAAAAGACTTTATTCTTGAATTTTTGACTATTTTTGTATATTTTTATAAATATTATAGTAGCCCTTTATATATATAGGTATTCCCTAAAAAAAGAAGAAGAAAATGTGTGTATATATATATCTAACTACTTATATGTATTTATATATCTATTTATTAACCCTAAAATATAAAAAAATATTATACTTATATATACATATATATGGTATGTTTTATAAGCTATATACTAACCCTCTATGGGTATACATATATTTATATATTTATATTATATATATATTACCTAATTATATTATAAAAAAAAGATATATACTAAATAAAAAAAATTAAAATACAAAAAAATTATAAAATTCAAAAACCCACAAAAAAATAAGCTTCACACATGGATGACTCTGAGATACATGTAGGCTATTGCGTTTTGTATTGCTCTCTGTGGTTCGACCTCTACATGCTTGTTCCCTATACATTTTATGGTAGAGTAATAAAGATTAATTCACATTTCTTTTTGAGCTTGATTGTTTTATTCTTTCACTGTGGGTTAATTGCTGATTGACACCGGTCTTCTGTGAGTGGTCGCCTCAGCGACAAAATTTTTATATCATGGTGACCCTCGTGGAAAATCCGTTGTTATCAGATGGCGCCGTTGCCGGGGAGCAATGAGCATAGCCTAATTTATTTTGACATTCTTGTGTACATTTCTGATTTATTATTTATTTCATGAGCAGCTATTCTTATTGCCATTAATCACCATGCTTCTTTGATTCATTCATTGTGATTATTTTATCTGCTCTATTTTGATTGATTGAGCTATACTAATGCACTCTTTTTTGACTTTGATGCGAGGGCCCGCCACGCGAGGATGGCTTCTTAGGAGGCCAATGCAGCCAAGCTTGGAGGAGGATGGTCTTCTTCTCATGACCATCTGGAGAGAGAGAGAGAGAGAGCATCAAGGAAGAAAATAGATGTGGATTAGATAGGTGTAGATATTTAAGATTAATTATTTTTGTAATTTATGGTGAGAGAGAGACATTTTTGGCATGTAATTAAACAGGACTCTACTCTTCACAATGAGGTCCAGTGCCCGGGTGATTGTTCACCTGGGGGCCTCATCGCTGTTTTCCGAGTTTTCATCGCCTTCTTTTATTTGTTTTACGAAGTTTTGAGCTTTTCGCCTTTATTTTCCTTTGTTTTGTGTGCTTGGAGCCCCTAGATGTAGGTTGCTTGACTCGGTAGCTAGGTCCACACATTAATAAGAATGCATGTTCCTATAGTCTACTTCATATGGATCTAGTCAAATTTAAACAAGCCGCTCGTTTGTCTCTTAGCCCTTGTGCCGCAGCAAGCCCTGTAAAGCGCTTTCTCCTACCCTCAAGTGTGTTGAGCAGAGGAGGGGTGAGCCAAGACCGGACCCTTTGGGCTAGAGATAAATGAGCGACTTATGCTTCTTCACGCTAATAGCAGCTAATGTTTAGGGCGATTTTGTGCCTTGCATACCGACATGTAGATAGGTTTAAAAATTCTGTTTTGCATACCGCATGGAGAGAGCTGGGATGCACTTTAAGTCTTCTAACTCAGCATGCATCATTCGGTTCAATGGTGAGATTTCCATCATGGAACCACTTGCACGGCTTTTCCGCTATCTCCCTCTGATTTTGAGCACCTAGGACTTAAATGGAAATCTACAAAAACGTTAGGCGCTGGTATGAAACAGACTCAAAAAAAGTGAAAACCCAAAAATAAATAAGGGGACTGCTAAATAAACTTTGATCTTAATTAAAATCTGTAATGGACTATCATTGTACCGGGTTCATAAAGCCCTCATTGTTTTCAGGTACCTTGGAGGGGGACCAAAACCCTACTCCCTTGAGCGAGTGAGACCCCCTAAGGATTAAAGCTTAAAACCCAGTCTGCAACTGCCTTGTGTATCGCCTGGATTTCCGAAGTAATGGCGCTTCTATCGTACGTAGGCGAGTAGGACTTGGTCACCAATGGTGACTCTCTGTTGTGAGAGCATCGACCCAGTCCGAAGTATTGAGCATAGGCCACGCCTTCACGGGGGTGTCTGTCTCATCGTCCTGCGTCCGAGTAGGTTCTTGCACGCTCACGGGTGATTCTATTGCGAGCGAGAACCGAAGTATTGGTTTCGCCTATCGGCTTCCTTTCTCTTTTCTTTGGCTGAGTAGGGATCCAGGAAGGGTTACAAGGACTCCAAAAAGTACAGACTACAGGTTACACAGGAGGAGGACAAGTACGGGATACTCTTCCGGCAGTACTCTCCCTCCTATAGGGTAGCGTACTAAGGACTTGTTATAAGATATGCCTGAAAATCACAACTCTAAAAATGAAAAGATAATAAATAGCCGAGCTTTCACGGCTTCACATGGCGTGAGTTGGTGATCCCGATTTTGTATTGTGTTTGTATGGATCTAGATTAAGGTTCAAAGATCAAGTCCCGCGCATTTGCGCACATTTTGTTTCTCCCTTTGACCACCCCGCTCAACCGAGCCTCTCTACTGTATTACACTCCTTTTATTCCTCGTTGATCATCGTATGTTTCATCCAACATCCAATCTCCTCTTGTGCTTCACGAAGTTGATCCATGGATGGTTTCCGTCGGGACCATGCCGACACCTACATCGATTCCGTAGACTCAACTCCGCCAATAAGTTCGAGGCGATTCCCGAGAACCCGATCCGGACTTTGCGGATTGATCTCCAGACTCCTCGTTTTCTACCTTTCTCTTGGCCACCCAATAAACTGGGATCACTTTTGTCCCACTTTCACCATTGTGAATGGAAGTTGATTACAGTCTACATCCTTTTCCATCCACAACATGCTGGGGTTGACCTGAATTCCAGCTTCATCACGGCAGTTGAACATTAATTGCAAGTGATCTGATTCGGACCATCTCATTATGCAGATAGAAGACAGTGCGAGCCCTGGAGACTACTCCGGGGTTCATCTCGTCCGACTCAGACCCTGACATGGCTCCAGGAGGAAAGGGCAAGGGTCAGCAGCCACCACAACCAGAGGGACAGTTGCCAGACCAGAACCAAGTCAATGCACAACTACTGGCATCTATCCAGGCCATACAGCAGCAGCTGACCGAGCAGGCCCTCACACAGACAGCTTTCCAGGACATGTTGAATGATATGATGAACCGTGACGATGGAGGAGGAGGCAGAGGCAGAGGAGGCAGGGGAGGAGGAGGTGGAGGTGGAGGTGGAGGTGGTGGTGCCGATGACGATGTAGAATTTCCCCCACCACCAAAACCTACACTTAAAGAAACATACAATCCGGGAGACAGCCAGATGACCGAGTGGATCCTCATCCCACCAGTACACGCTCACTTTGAGCTGAAGCCCCAGTTCATCGCCCTTCTCCCTGCATTCCATGGAAACACCAATGAAGAGTCGTACATTCACCTGCAGCAATTTTCCCGCATTTGTCGTACTACACACTATCCCAATGTCCCTCTGGACATTGTAAAGATGATGGCTTTCCCCTTCAGCCTACAAGACAAGGCCCTCTATTGGGTCAATCATTTGGGAAAGGTCGTGACGACCTAGGAGGAGTTGAAGTCCGCCTTCCTGCACAAGTATTACCCTCTCGGTCGGCTCAACCAGATGCGAGCCCATATCAGTAACTTCTCCCAAGGAGCCCATGAGTCAGTACACGAAGCTTGGGAGAGATTTACTGACCTGTAGGAGAAGTGTCCCCAACATTGAGATCCCTAAGACCAGCTTGGTCCAGCATTTCTTTGGGGGACTGAACATTGAAAGCCAAAGGCTCGTGGACGCAGCATGTGGGGGCTCCCATTTTAACAAGGATGAAGATGTAGTTTGGCAGATATTTGAAGAAATGGCTGAAGGAGAGGCCGCCCTCTCTTCATCCAAGGCGTATTACAAGCAGCCCCAGATCCTCCAGAAGCAAGTGCACATGGTTGCATCCAAGGAAGCAGAGAGAGATGAGAGCTCCAACCTCAGCATCATCGAGGGCCATCTCTCTAAGGTAGATATCATTGAGAAGCGATCACAAGACCTCGAGAAACTTGCTGTGATCGAGAAGAGGACCCAGAACTTGGACAAGCTAGATCAGATCAACAAGTACCTTGAACTGTTGGTCGGCACTATCAACTTTGTCCAGTCGGCTACACCATCGGACGCTCCCGTTGAGAAGAAGGACGAGCAGCAACCGCAGCATCAGCCTCAGCCGAGCCAGCAGCCACCGGCAGTCCAGCACGTGTACTACGTGCAGGCGCCCGACCAGGGCCCGCCGCAGCAGCAGATGGTCGTGTACCAACCAGAGTTTCTTTCTGTACCTGATCCCGTCTTCCCTCCACCACCCCTGATTCAAGAAGTGAATGGGTTATGGACTAATGATGCATAGTCGACCCGTCCTCAGGGACAACCCAGGGTCAGCCATTCTCCAATCGGCAGTACCACCAACCTCAGAGTGGTCGTTTTGGGCAAGTCTCTCAGCCTCACCAACGGCACCAACAGCCTCCCCAGTTTGTACACCAATGGAGGCAGAATTTTCCTTACCAGCAGCAGCCGCAGTACCGCCACCCACAGCCGTATCACCAGTACGCGGCTGCCCCCTCTCAACAATACCAGCAGTATCCTCCTCCGTCATACCAACAACTTCAACTTCCTGCTCCACCGCAGCAACACCACCAGCAACAGCCTCCCCACCCATCTACCCAACAGCAGCGTGGTCTACACGCTGAATCTTCTGAAGTGCCCCCTGCAAACCCCACCATGGACTGTCTGGCCCAACTCGTCAAAGGGCTAGCGGATATGACAAAGAGGCTTGACGACCTGACCGCCACCAGAACCACCATTCTGGCCCAGGTCGAAGCCAACCCCAATAATTTCAAAAAGAAAGAGCAGGTAGAATGTGATGTCCTGTCCGTATCTGGTAATGATATTACTGTTTAATCTAATGTTGTTACTCTCAGGAGCGGTAGGGCCTTGCCTCCGCCTGCTACCAGAAGTGGGGTGAATAAAACAGGTGGATCGTCATCTTCCGCATCAGCCGTGCCAGCTCCAGGGGCGGGTGAGGAGGAAGAAGAAGGAGAAGCCAGTCCAGCCGTCGTGCCGTGTCAGCAGCAACCTCATCCAAAAATACAAAAAAATCAGCAAAAACAAAAACACCAAAAAGAAGCTTGTAGCAGAAGCGAAGCCGCTCCAGCATTGGAGGAGCCGCCAGCAGCAGCCGATCCCTCGCCAGCCGACGCAGCAGACGCTTCACTTTTTGATCGCCCTGCAGTACCAGCATGCCAAGATCCAGCTTGTACTCCTTTTTGTAGTTCGGATATACAACATTATGTGGGCGATGATGTTGATGTAAATAAGAACTCTGATTTTCCTGCTAGTAATGTACATATTCCTTTTCCTCATGCAATACAAAAATCCAAAAAAATTGCAAAACGAAAAAAGGCATTGTCTGATCCAGGTGTTGTGGATATTTTAGATAAATTGACTGTTGAGATTCCCTTGTTGAAGGCCGAGGAATACATGCCAGCCGTAAAGAATGGACTGAAAGAGGCATGTACTAACAGGTGTCGCCCAGCGCAAGAAAACCGACGTCAGCAAGTCGAGAGGCATGTCCTCACCTTGGCCACGGTAGCAGCCATCAGCAATCTCCCCCAGAAGAAGCAAGATACAGGAGCACCTTTGATCAGTTGTGAGATCTTTGACCAGGTCTTCGAGCGCGCTCTCTTGGATAGTGGATCTTCCATCAACCTTCTGCCCTCATCCATAATGCAAGAATTCGGGCTGGGACCGCTCAAGCAGATACGCATGATCCTTCAGTTCGCTGACCGATCCGTCAAGCGGCCCCGAGGTCTGTTGGACGATGTGGTAGTTAAGGTGTAGGAAATGAAATTCCCAACTGACTTTGTAGTCCTTGATATGGACTCGCCTGCACCCCTGCTCCAGACCCCTATCATCCTTGGCAGACCATTCCTTCGTACTTCAGGTGCCGTGGTTGATTACGGGTCTGGGAAGATCACTTTCAGCTCGAACACCCAGCAAATCATGATAAACATGAACAAAGAGCAGAAAGCCACAACTGATGAGAGCTAGGCGGAATCAGAAGCAGACTGTGATTTTATTGCAGAAATCAGAGACTCAGCTTTATCATTGGATGATTCATGGACCCAAGAAATCCTCACTCTTGAGGAGGACTTGGAAAGCGCAGTCAGCATATGCTCCGATGATTCTTGGGAGACAGACTCTTAGATGCAGGTGCATCTATTCGAGCATTCACTCCAGACCGAACATGATCAGCTTAGCGCAGAACCGTTCGGTGCATCACCGGGGTCTCAACAGGATGATGAGGATGGTAAGTATCGCAAGGAAGTACATCCCACCACCAGCATGGTATCTGAAGTGACAGATAAAGTGGACAGATCAAAACTAGAACTCAAGCCACTTCCTGCAGGCCTGAAGTATGCTTTCCTTGCGGGTGAACAACAAATGTATCCGGTCATCATCAGCAGCAGGCTGAATCCGGATCAGGAATCTCGACTTCTCGAGGTTCTATAAAAGAACCGCAAGGCACTTGGTTGGAGCGTATCGGACCTCCGAGGGATAAATCCAGCCCTGTGCTCACATCACATCTATCTAGAAGAAGATGCCAAGCCGTCCCGTGAATTCCAACGAAGGATGAACCCTAACCTTCGGGACATCGTCATGAAAGAAATAAAGAAATGGTGTGATGCAGGCTTCATCTATCCCATCTCCGATTCAAAATGGGTAAGCCCACTGCATGTAGTTCCCAAGAAATCTGGGCTTAACGTGGTTACGAATGATAAAGGAGAGGAAATTTCTACTCGGGTACCAACATCCTCGCGGGTGTGTGTTGACTACCGCCGACTTAATGCAGCAACCAAGAAAGACCACTTTCCCTTGCCATTCATTGATCAGGTTTTGGAAAGATTAGCAGGCAAGGAGTTCTTCTGCTTTCTGGATGGGTATTCTGGGTACAAGCAAGTGGCGATCGCCCCTGAAGACCAAGAGAAGACTACCTTCACTTGCCCGTTCGGCACCTATGCCTTCAAGAGAATGCCCTTTGGTTTGTGCAATGCACCTGCAACCTTCCAAAGATGCATGTTAGCAGTCTTTGCCGAGATGGTCGGCAGTTTTCTCGAAGTGTTCATGGACGATTTCTCTATCTATGGTGATAGTTTTGATTCTTGTCTTCAGCATCTAGACAGAGTACTTCAGAAGTGTCGAGAAGTCAATTTAGTGCTCTCATGGGAAAAGAGCCATTTTATGGTCACTGAAGGTATTGTGCTGGGCCACGTCGTTTCCAAACGTGGCTTGGAAGTCGATCCGGCGAAGGTGGATGTCATTTCAAATCTTCAGCCACCTCAGACCGTGAAGAATGTGAGGTCATTCCTGGGGCATGTGGGATTCTATAGGCGATTCATCAAGGATTTCAGCCGCATTGCCCGACCTCTGACAGAACTTTTATGCAAGGAAACAGAGTTCATTGTTGATCAGCCAGTTCTCCTTGCTTTCAATCAGTTGAAGGTTCTTATTACCCAGGCTCCAATCTTCCAGCCACCCGACTGGACTCTTCCCTTTGAGATAATGACCGATGTGTCAGACTTTGCAGTCGGAGCTGTTCTTGGGCAGAGAAAAGACAGAGCGCCCTATGCCATTCACTATGCCAGCAGAACATTAGATGAAGCACAGAGAAATTATACAGTGACAGAAAAAGAATTGCTGGCTGTGGTTTTCGCCTTAGACAAGTTCAGATCCTATTTGTTGGGATCAAAAGTCACAATTTTTACAGACCACTCTGCTATCCGTTACCTACAGCAGAAGAAGGATGCCAAGCCAAGACTGATTCGTTGGATCCTTCTCCTCCAGGAATTTGATTTGGAAATAAAGGACAAGCCTGGAGTTCGGAATGTGGTAGCAGATCATCTCTCCAGAATAGAGCAGCATGAACCTCCTCTGAGCAATGCACCTATCACAGAAACCTTCCCTGATGAAGCCATCTTAGTAGTGGACTCTCTTCCTTGGTATGCTGATATAGTCAATTACCTCGGCTCTGGGGTAATACCTTCGGATTGGACGAAGAACCAAAAGAACAAATTCATGTCGACCATCCGCTTCTACCAATGGGAAGATCCTCTTTTATTCAGAGAAGGAGCAGATTGTATTTGGCGCAGGTGAATTCCTCAGATGGAGCAGTCTAGTGTCCTCGAGCATTGTCACTCGCTAGAATCTGGTGGACATCACTCTGGAGATCGTACGGCAGCAAAAGTTCTTCAGTGTGGCTTTTGGTGGCCCACTTTATTCAAGGATGCAACGGAATTTGTCAAACGATGTATTGACTGTCAGAGACTGAAAGGTACACTTACTGCCAAAGATTCAATGCTCCTGAAAATCATTCAGATAGCAGATGTTTTCGATGCATGGGGCATTGACTTCATGGTGACCTTTCCCTAACAGTCAAGGATTTGAGCACATCCTTCTTGTTGTCGACTACGTGAGTCGTTGGGTTGAAGCTATCCCCGCTCGAGCCGCTGACAGCCGAACAGTATGCCAGTTTCTGAAGAAGAACATCATTTCGCGGTTCGGGATACCGAAAATCCTCATCTCAGACGGGGGTAGCCACTTCATTAACAAAGAGGTCAAGAAGTTAACGAAGAAGTACAGCATCGATCATCGTGTTGCATCTCCTTATCATCCGCAGACCAATGGCATGGTGGAGTTATCAAACAGAGAAATCAAGACTATCTTGCAGAAACTTGTTAGGCCAAACAGGAAGGACTGGTCTTAACTCTTGGACTCAGTCCTATGGGCTTACCAAACCGCCTACAAGTCTCCTTTGGGCATGTCGCCCTATCGTCTTGTATATGGAAAACCGTGCCATCTGCCCGTGGAATTAATTCACAAGTCTCTTTGGGCAATCAACAGTTGCAATTTGGACTCACGCAGAAGTGGTCCGAAGAGAAAAGACGGTCTGAACAGGCTCTTGGAATTCCGAGACTATGCATACGATAACACCTTGATGTACAAGGAGAAGGTGAAACGCAGGCATGACCGGCACATCAGACGAAAGACCTTGTTGGACAGAAAGTGTGGTTATTTGATGCAAAGTTGCGGATATTCCCAGGCAAATTAAAGAGTAAGTGGACAGGGCCCTTTCGAGTTTGTGAAGTGCGTGACAATGGAATCATTGCTATATCAGAACTGTCTCCTGACGCATAGCCATTCGTCGTCAACGGTCAACTCCTGAAGCCATACCTCGAACCAGACACATTCCTGGCCATTGTTGACTCCGTTCAGCTCATGCACCATGATGACATCTCCTCAGCACCTGCGGCATCGAAAGATTCAGACTATGCAATCCAACAACTGTTTATCTGATTTTCTTTGTTTTTCTTCTTTTCTTCTTTTCCTTTTCTATATTCACTGTGTATCTAAAAGGTGCCGCCCTTGTAGACAGTTTTCTATACTTAGGACGTACTTGGTCCTAAGGGGGAATGTGCACCCCGAGTTTTTCATCTCATTCCGATCCTCTCCATTGTCTCCTCTTCTTGTCTATACTTAGGAGTATCTTACCCTAAGTATAGGGGGAGACAATCTGAGTACGATCTGTGTATTCACACCCTTGACCCTCCATGTTTTTTGTACAATCTGCTATACTTCGGATTACTTGATCCTAAGTATAGGGGGGACGGTCAACGTCTCATTCATTCATTTCATTCATATATATTCTTTAGACTTGTCTATACTCAGTACGAGTTATGTCTATGCTTTTCTCTTCGATCTATGAGGACATAGCTCAAGCTAAGTTTAGGGGGGTCGTATATACCATGTATATACTATAAGCCATAACTCATACTGAAAAATAAAACACCAATTCAATTTAAAAAAGCAATAAGTAACTCTATAATAATAAAAGATGATTGTGAGCTCCTCAGGCTCTTTGTACTTATACTGATTATTAAGTCAGAAAAATGTTTTGTGAAAGAAATATTCTTTGAAAAACCTTGTGAAAATTGTTTGAAAATAGTGTGTACAAGTATTCAACTTTTGAAAAATCAGTTTTGTGTGTAAAATTTATTTCCTTTGCATGAAATCAAAATGTGTGAAAATCAGTGTGCAAATGATTGTAAAAATTTGATTGTCAAAATTGTTTTGAAAAACCTATCTATGATGTGTAAAACCTTTGTAAAATCATTTTCAAATACATGTACATGTTTGCAAAATTATTTTGGACTAAAGCTTTCAAAACTCTTGTGAAAAATGGTTCTCGAATAAGTCTGAGGAGTCTACACAAAAATCTTTCATTTGTAAATAAGGAAGAATCACAAATAAAACTGATAAAAACCATATTATATAACAAATACAATTTTTCTTCTTTTGTATATATACTGATTAATAAATCAGATACCCATACAGTATGATTTGAAAAATAGTGTGACCAGTTTTGAAAAATTTGATGTGAAAAGATTTCAACTTGTATAAAATTGTTTGGATTGCAAAACTTTTCTTTGTGTGAAAGAAAGGATTCGAAAAACTTATGTGCAAATATTTTGAAAATTGCTTGTAAAAACTATTGCGAAAAATGTACATATAGTGTGAAAAATCTTTGCAAAAATAGTTTTCAAATGTGTGTAAATGATTGCAACAATTATTGTGTACTATCGTCTGCAAAATTATTTTCAAACCAAATCTGAGAAATAGAAGCATTATTACAATACTTGTAACTGGTAAATAAAACTCATACAATTCTTTCTGGACCACCTAAATAAACTACTTTATTACAACCTGTATAAAGCCAGATATTTTGTAAATAAAGCGGTACGCCCGTGTAAATAATTGTATGTACCTTTTTGTGTGTAAAGTTTTTATTTGCAAAAATTTCTTTGTGTAAAAATATTCTTTGATTCTTTTAAATTCTTTGTGAAAAAATTGCGTCATTCATTGTGCATAGCATAAGCATACCATTCATATTCTTTTTGAGTGAGCGTGATGATTGAATCAGTCTAATAAAGTCTCAAATTGGAGCTCGGTTAGACCTTACCGCACCTAACTGCACTGGAACCTTACGGGAACTAGATCTAAGGTACTTCAGGTCTATACAGACTTAATTCTTTGAGAAATCAGGGCTGGGTTCAAGTCACCTCAGTGGACTAACTAGAACTTTTCGAGACACACGTACGACTCTTGCCGACCGTGACCTAACTTGGACACTTGCACCTTTCACTTGGCTCAACTCAGTTGGAGTGGTGAGGGGGTTGGATTTGCCAGTCTGAGACGCACACGGGTGGAAACATTCGTCCTCGTCTAGGGAGGGAAGTGCACGCCAACCTGGTCCAATAGCCATGAGGTCTAAAGACATGAGATTGTGGGTTGCGATAAAGCTTCAAAAGAGGGATAGTCTACTGGCTCAAGAGGAAAAACTCCTTATGTAAATGCTGTTGTGAATAGTATGTTGAAAAAAAAATGGTCAGGCCTGTACAAAAATAAAATGCCTGCAAAGTATGTACAAAGTCAATAAGCAAGCTTGAGTTCCAAAGTCAAATATGTGAGCCTGCAGCTGGATGACTTGACTACACTGGTCTTGCATCCCAGGATAGGTAGCTACACTGGCTACCGTCCATTCTTCTCTTCACCTCCTCCTCTTGAGTTGGTTGCCACTTGAACTTAGAAGGGAATACCCTGCTCCTTGAGGAAAGAACTGTTGGATTGGGGAATCATTGGGTTGTCATTCTGGAGAAGTCAGTTCCTTTATCATTTCAGTTGGGGAGAGCCACTATCACTTACACTGTACAAGTCAGCTTCATAGTTATAAGGGTTTACATATGAGGTAGACTAGTTCTGACCAGGCTATTGAGGTGGGTTGAACCGAGTCCTGTGACTATCGAAGGCTGTTGTATTTTAGAGCTGGTTCCCGACTAGGTTCCACACACATCTACACCCAAGGTCTGACAGGAGCTCCAAATTCAGATTTTGTAAAGATATGCATTGCACTGAAAGCACCCCTATTCACTCTATCCTTCTTTAATTCTCCTTTTTCTTTTCTTTATTCTTTTTGTACTAATTACATAAGCGTTTGCTAGGGACTAGCAAAGGCAAGTATAGGGGGGTGATGAATCTCCATTTCATCACCTTTATTCTATCATTTTGGCCTCAAAAACCCCAGCAAGTGCATGTAAATAGCATCAAATTGTACATAATAGCATTCATGATTCATGTATTTATTGTACATTAAATAAGGTTTTAATGCAAAAATTATTGAATAAAGAAAAGAAAAGAAAAAGGAATAAAATATTGAAGATATTTTATGACCCAAACCCCGAGACCAAGTCCAGCATGGTATTGGTCGACAAGGAATAAAGTAGGGGGAGATAAGGGCTACAATAAATACCTCATTTATTTCTTCATTTATTTATGCATTTTTGACACCTATTTTGTACATAATTATTTATTCATCAAATAAAGAAACTTTGTTCATAAAAGTTGTAGATAATAATGTAAATAAAATTACAAAATTGAGTTTGTGTAAAAATAATACTCAGTGTACATTCTATACACAGAATAAAAAGCCAAAATCTCAACTTCACAGACCCATATCTTGCAAATAAAAACTCCAAATCACCCAAACTCACCTTTAATTGTATATAGCTTTCCATGAACTATTTAATAAAATTCGTTTCATAATTTTTGGAGTCCATGTGCAAAAGTTAGGTTTTTGGCCTTCCTTGTACATAATACCTGAATAAATTATTACATTTATTCATTATTCATTATTGCAACAAATTTATATTTTTAGAAATTTGTAAATAATGTTTATAATGCATGTGCATATTAAAAATAAAAGAAAACCAAAAAGACTTCATAAAATAAAATAAGTCTATAAAATTCATAGACAAAAGACCTATGCTATCCATCTATATATAAATAAAAAAGACTTTATTCTTTTATTCTTTTATTCTTTTAAATTTTTTATAATAATGTACACATTATACATAACTCATTAAAAATATAAATCCAAAATAAAAATCAAGAAAATACATTAAATAAATTAAGTATACAAAATACATAGGTAGAATACCTATAAGGATACCTACATATACCTATACCTATTTATTTAAAAATATAAATAAACTCCTAAAAATTAAATACAAATACCTTTATACTCACAAAAATAAATTATAGATTTATAAAATAAGCTAATAAAATAATAAAAGAAAATAAACAAATTAAAAATAAAATACACAAAAATACAAGTAAATACATACATATATACATTATTAAATTAAAACCATAACAAAACACTTCGAAAAATTCAATAAAAATCACAAATAAATACTACATGAAAAAATACACATTTTTTATGTTTTAAGAAAATTTAAATAAAATCATTTACTATGGTAAATATATCAATTTAGGCTCAAATTTTCTGTTTTGGCGTTTAGCGGCTGACGTGGACCAATGAGGCGCCGGCCTTCGTTGGCCCCCTGGTCAATTGTCCCATCCCTGCTCTAGCACTTCTGAACTGTCAACTCCCCCGATTTCCTCCCTTTTTTACGGCCATCTCGTCCATCGATCGAGCTCGCTTCCTTCACAAGAATTGGTCTCTGATCATCCACGATGCCCGCCAAACTCTTAGATCAATCAGATACTCATTGGATTAAGAAATAATCGCCGGTCAATAAGGCCTCCTATCAATGTTTATAAATAAGTAGTCCGTCTCCTTCCTCGAATTTGGCCAATTTCATTCCAACCCAAAGCCTTGATCTTGATCCTGGACCGTTCCTCGTGACAGGGGGAGTGCTCCAGTGCCTCGGATCGGCCGGAGGAAGGAGAATTTTGACGCGGCGGAGCTCCGGCGTCCGCCCTGCTCCCTGGTGGCCCCCAGGTATAAGAGTTGTCCTCTTTATGAATTTTAGTTAGTTTTTAATGTTTGTTTTTAATCCCAGCAGCTAGATTAGTCTTTAGTTAATCCTTTTAGCGTAAAATCAAAAAAACGAAGTTCGCCGGAGCTCCGCTCCGGCGACTTCTTCACTGTGAATCCGACCGTGTCCGACCGCCTTGTACACCCCATTTCATACCTCATCGCTTTCTCCACCGATCGCACCCATTTGACCAACCCAGGACCCCTGGTCTTGGCGAATCGGGGTTCCACCTCCGCCGTTCGTCGGAGCCCCTACACCTCACTCCATTTTGCTGCCAAGCTTCAAAATCCTGGGACGAGGAGGAAGCCCTCGCTTCCCCGGTTCTTCCTATGCAGGTCAAACGAAGGAAGAGCCCCATCTGGGCTCGAATCGAACCAGAAAGTGGTTCCTGGAGGTCCGCTACTTCACCGACCTCGTCCGAGCGACTCGGACCTCCAGGAGCCATGATGGACCCATCAGTCGACGTGGGAGGCCTCCAGCTACGTGCAGACCACCTCAGACGCGCCGGAGAGCCCTGGAGGAGCCCAAGCTTCTCGATCGAAGCTCGCCAGGCGCGAGCTTCTTCCCTGTTCTTCCAGGGAGCTTCAGCGCCGTTGGATCAGGAGGCGAGGCCCAGTTCGCTCAGGAGACGTCCGATGAAGCCACGTGCCAACCATCAGATCAGCCAGGATCATCTAATCCAGGCCCTTCATCGACGAACCGGTCTCCACCGTCGGATGCTCGACGCGTGGATAAGTGGTGCACCCAGCGCCGTTGGATGTCACGCCTTTGGGGGTAAATTTCATACCTAACCCCCCCCCCCCCCCCGCTTTTTGTATTTATAGTTTAATACCAAAAATAAAAGGTTAAGTTGTAAATAAGTTGTATAATTTGCTGAAGGCCCCCTGATGTTTTTAGATTTGCATTTTAGTCCCTCCAAGGCACGTGATATTTGCATTTAAACCCTGCCGGGTTTTTGTAATTGTAAAATGGTCCTGAAATAGAAGTTAACATTCATTTTTATTGTGATTTTTGCATGTATTCCCCTTTCAATTATTTTATTTGCAAAAACACCCCTGCCATGCCATTTATTTTTGAATGCATTGTCTATTTATTTTGTGCTTCATATTTCTTCGAAAAATTTTGCAAAAATAGACATAAGCTCTTGTTTGGTTGTTCTTTCACGCCATGATTTTAGTTTTCAATTTTATTGCATTTTTGCATTTATTAAAAATCAAAAACATGCATTTTATTTACTGTCTAGCTTATAAAATACCAAAAAAATATTAAACACCTCGAAAAACCCCAAAAAAATTAGTTATGGTGTATTTTGACCTATTTCAGTGTCAGTCCAAAATTCCCTAAAAATCTCAAAAGGAAAACCTTAAAAATTCAAAAATACCCAAAAACTTCAAAAAAATGCATAAAATCAAAGAAAAATTAGAAAAATATGAACTCAGTCCCTATTTATGCTATATTTTATTATCTTTATTAGAAAAATAGTGTGGAAAATTTTTGAGGTTGTTCGCTATTTTTAATGCCTATTTTTCTTACAGCCAGATCCTATTCCACTTTTTGCTCTTATTTTGCTATTTAAAAATACTAAAAATGTTTTGAAAAATGCCCAAAAATCACAAAAATAGCAAAAAATCATGAAAATCCTAAAAATACTTTATTCCTGAATTTTTGACTATTTTTGTATATTTTTATAAATATTATAGTAGCCCTTTATATATATAGGTATTCCCTAAAAAAACAGAAGAAAAAAATGTATATATATATATCTAACTACTTATATGTATTTATATATCTATTTATTAACCCTAAAATATAAAAAAAATTATTATACTTATATATACATATATATATGGTATGTTTTATAAGCTATATACTAACCCTCTATGGGTATACATATATTTATATATTCATGTTATATATATATTACCTAATTATATTAAAAAAAGATATATACTAAATAAAAATAAAAATACAAAAAATACAAAAAAATTATAAAATTCAAAAACCCACAAAAAAATAAGCTTCACACATGGATGACTCTGAGATACATGTAGGCTATTGCGTTTTGTATTGCTCTCTGTGGTTCGACCTCTACATGCTTGTTCCCTATACATTTTATGGTAGAGTAATAAAGATTAATTCACATTTCTTTTTGAGCTTGATTGTTTTATTCTTTCACTGTGGGTTAATTGCTGATTGACACCGGTCTTCTGTGAGTGGTCGCCTCAGCGACAACATTTTTATATCATGGTGACCCTCGTGGAAAATCCATTGTTATCACCGACCCAACCCGACCCGAGCTAGGAGGGACCGTTGATCGGAGGTCAACAATCCCGGCCGACCAATCAGAAAATTAGGATTTACAAAATATTTACAAAATCAATAAAAAATAGTAAATAGCTATAAAATAAAAAGTGTATAAAATGAAAAATATTTATTATTATTCAAGCTATTTTTCTATATTTTTTATTTATTTTTATGAAAAATAAATTAGTCTATACACAATATATTATATCGTATACAAGTATAATATACCTATGTATTATGTACAATAATTTTTATTTTGTTATTTTTACACAAATACCCCAATTTTTATATTTT
The DNA here is from genome assembly GCA_037367405.1 of Ottelia alismoides. Taxonomy (NCBI): domain Eukaryota; kingdom Viridiplantae; phylum Streptophyta; class Magnoliopsida; order Alismatales; family Hydrocharitaceae; genus Ottelia; species Ottelia alismoides. Next base: position 1,375,309 of record JAZKJV010010102.1, read on the forward strand.
ATTTATTTACAACATAACTTTTGGGGTACAAAATAATTTTTATTTGATTTTTATTATTTATTTACAGGTATATTATAAATAGGGAATGAGGCACATATACATGTATTTTGTACAAGTGAGAGAGAATTTATTTTTATTCATTTTTATTTTATTTTATTTTTATAAATATATACAAGGAGGTAAAAAGAACATTTTATTTTGATTTTGTCAAAAATAATTATTTATTTACACAGGTAATATGTACAATATAGAGTAGGCCTTATCTCTCTACTTATTTTGTTTGGTGATCAGGTCAAGGTTTGACCATCTCTTGGGTTTCGGGTCACTCTGTATTTATTTTAAATACCTCCTTCCTTTTTCTTTTCCTTTATTCTTTTATTTTCGCACAAATACATGCTAAATATGTATTGTTAACATATGCATGCCAAATGCTAACTTATTGTATTTACACCTATTTACATGATGCTTTGCCAAGATAAATAGCTAAAATAAAAAAATAAAGAGTGAGAATCAGGGATTCATCAGTCCCTATTGTAATTGGAAGGGACAGTCTCGACCGTCCCCTTAAAGCCAATGCAACTCTATGGTTCTAACTTTGGGTGACGAGGACGGGAGGGGACAGTTTAAACCATCCCTCTTTCCAGTCTATGAACATCCCAACAGTTGGTTGCACGGAGGGGACAATCACGCCCGTCCACTCTAGCTTTGGATGAGACGAGTTAAACCATCGCATTGTATGGACATCGAGGATGGCCAGGAAGGGACAGTCATCATTGTCCCTATTGTTCATTGCAGAAGGGATGGTTGGAACCATCCCCAATGACTTCAGAAAGGGGACGTTCGTATTTAGCGTACCTTATGGTCAAATGAGACGGTGTTAAAGGGGACGGTCTAGTGCCCATTCCTTCTGACTAGAAAGGACGGTTTGTGTAGGAAAGGGGATGGTTATTGATTGTCGCCTCTGGGTACTCTGCTTGTAGTGTATATATAGATGGGCAGTAGTTTTCCCCTATACTTGGGCTCTGGTCAGCCTAAGAAAGGAAGAAGGGTGGAAATTGAGAGATCGTGAGAAGGACTAGATGAAGAGAGTGGTACATACAGATGGCATCGGTGCCCCCTATACTTAGACCTTGGCCTAAGTAGAGGAAGAAGATGTATAAGGAGACCGATGGGGTCAGGAGGGAGGGAGGGTAGCCAATGATTAAGGCAGTTTTCGATTGATCTTTTTATGAGCTTGAGGTGGGAGATCATAATGATAAGAAGATGAAGCATATAAGTCCCAACTATTGTCAGTTTTATCTTCAGAAAAGTCATGCTAAAGAGTAGATGAAGCATTTGAATCAGATGATATCTAGCCATCATCGGAGTTATCCTCAGAAGAATAATACTTGAAGGTGGAGGCAATTCAGATATTCTTGTTCTTAAGCTGCTTTAGTTGTTTTCTCAGAATTGGTTCCTTCTTGGGATCAAAAGATACATCCTCGGATGAATATTTAGAAGCGCCAGTCTCAGTATGGGAAAAATAGATCATTCCAGTATATTAATGAGACCAAGAGATTCAGCTTTGGATGAATAATAGTGAGGAACAGGAGTCATCCAACGGGAATCGGTGTTTGGATCCTAGCGTAGATAGGGTTTTAGAATTGCCGAACATACCTCACTCATGTAAATTACCTTGTCCGGACCTGATGAGGTATCATCAGATGATACCTTTTTCGGCATGTCAAAGGCGACTTTCTTTTTAGATGAAGGAGCAGCCATTTTGTTTTGTGTTGTCTTAATGTTGGTGCACTCGTGAGTTGGATTGAATTGGTCAAGGTGGTCAGAGAAGATTTTGGCCGACTCAGGATGCATCCATGAATATGTCTCAGGATCATAATAGATATCCTTTCCCATGGTGAGAGCAGCGGGAAATGGAACAGTGGGGAGAGTCTCTGAACTATTGGTTAGTGCACGTCCTGCATATTCATTCTCAATTGACTTGATGTTGGTGCATTCATGTGTCAGGTTGATTTGATCAAAGTGGTCAGAGGAGATTTCGTCCGACTCGGGATGCGCCCATGCATATATCTCAGGATCATATGAGAAATCATTTCCCATGGTAAGAGAAGCGGGAAATAGAACAGTGGGGAGAGTCTCTAAACCAATAGTCTCCTCAATAGTTGTTATCTCAGGTGTAGCAACGAGGTAGGTCTCATCTAATGCTTGATGGTTACGACTGTTGACGGCTTCGTGGGTTGCCTCAGGATATTGCATTTCCTCAAAGACTGGGTGAGATTGAAGTGCTCTCAATGTTGTAAAATTGATTTCCCGAGTCTCACACTCAATAATTACCTTAGCCAATGCCAAGAATGGCTTTCCGAGAGTGATTGGAGACTGGGTGAATTCTCCTTGATGCTCAATATCAATGACCGTGAAGTCCATTTTGAGCGGAGCACCTTGGAATGTAACGATGACTGAAATTGTTCCTCTCGGCCACTTTATAGATTGATCAGCCAGTTTAACGATCTCTCTTATCTTTCTGATAGGTCCGAGTTTGAGCTTTTCAAATACAGAGGTTGGGAGGATATTGATTGGTGAGTCGCCATCGATTCAAGCATGCGTAAATATTGTGTCTTTGATTCCACGGTCAAATCTGGGAAACCGCTTCACTTTGCGGCTCTTGGTTTTTCTCCTTATTATCAAAGAGTTGGCCATTGACAATATATGTCTTTCAGTCTTTGTTCTCGTCCTGCCTGACTTTTTCATCATTAATTTGCTCATTACAAATCTTTAAGGTCAGGGAAGTGTTCAATGGCCTATATCAAGGGAAGTTCAAAAATCAATCTTTTCTCTAGTGCTTCTCGTAAAGCAGGATCCAAATTCTTCAGATCTTCCTCACTTTAAATTTTTATGAGTTTTTCTATTTTTTCGATTTTTTGAGTGTTTTTTAATATTTCTTTTTTTTAAATTTTCTGCGTGGTGTATGGTATTTTCTATAGATGATGAGGGGTTTTGATTTTCTAAGTAAGATTCATGATCAGAGTCATCTCTAGTGGAGTAATATGCAGAAGTGTCGTTGTCAGAGTCGTCACTAAGGTGAACATAGTCTATAGGTTTCTGAATATCCTCAGAGTTTTCAACAGGAGATCCAATCTTTTCATCATCCATGTTTATATCTGAGCTACCATAAAATGAAATTAGTGGTCGGTGAACTTTCTAAATTTATCCTCCATCAATTCATACCTCTTATTTATCCTCGAAACATCATCCTCCAAAAACTTTTCATAATCAATCATGAGAGCAGTCGGTGTGCGTTCTCGTTTTGAATTTGTGATCCAGTCATTTCATCTTCCATTTTTTGTATGAGATGAGATAAGATTCTCTTGGAATATCAAATATATGATTGTTATTTTCTGAAAATTTCTCCTCAAAAATTACGAAAGGAATCTACTCAGTGGATGGATTCTGCGAGAATCTGTAGGACTCATTCTCAGCATGCCGTGACTCAGACATGCGATGCTAATTTTAGTAGAGTCTACTTCCATGGTAATGATTGATTGTATCCCCAAATAATGGAGTTATATAGGATTCATATGCGTCTATATCGCCAGTCTGCTCCTCTGTATGTGTAGGTTGATCGAAGGAGTGGTATTCATGGCTGTCAATGTGGATGTGATCGTCACGGTTAATCCAACAGTTATGATCATTAGGTCTAGGACTCTCCATATGGTGTGATCGGGTTTCCATATTATTCCCTATGGTCAAGGAAAGATGTGGATTTGTGTAGTGTTGACTATCCCAACAAAATTGTGAGGAAAGAATGAAGTTGGTTGGGATCGATATTGTTGCCAGCCGTTTGTTTCGATGTTTTGTTCTTCCAATGGTTCTTTGGTTCTAGAAAGAAATCTGGCATAAGTCGAGTCATCTTGATTCACATGCAGGAAAGGTCGGGGGAGATGGGATATATGTAGAAATAGATAATCCGGTCGAAAGATCAAGGTAAAATGGTTTTGCATTCGAAGATTGGATCGGATTCATTTGAGGGTTAAAGTTTCTTACGAATGTTAGAGGATTCTTGATAGAAGAGGGTTTAGATGATTTGGGTCTGACCGAGACAAATTCACTTTCATAGTATAGATCAGATGGGTACGCGGACCATTATCCCATCATCTTCGAAGAATGTGGATGAGTTGTCATGATATATCTTGGTTGAAAATGTTCAGGTGTATGGGATACTCAATAGTTGAAATCCGAAATTTTAAATCAAGGAGAGTGGTGACACAAGTGTGCGGTTTTTTCGATATTCGAGATGGATTCATGCACACCAATACAAACACAAATCAAACCCCAGGTTCACCAACTCACACAATGAAGCCGCAAGAGTTCATCAATTTATCCTTTCTATTTTATTTGGTGATAAATTCAATCTTGGAAAAAATTTAGTAAGCAGTTAGGTGCCGAAAATTTTCTTAAAGACTGCTTTAATTCTTACCACAAGTTGCATCCACTTTCAGCGAGTATGGGTGTAAGCATAGACCGTAAAATAGCTACCCATGTTACTACGGGGCCTTACACAATGTCCTTTAAACCACCCACTCTGCTAAGGAAATACGGACCGTTTACCGGCTACTTGTTATTTCCTCATTGAGAAGTAGCTAATCATTATAGAATCAGTAGTCTGAACGAAGATTCCAGAGTTGGACTCTAACCTTAAGTGTCGTCTTGCTTACTCGGACAAATAAATGAATCCAAGGTCGGGGTTGCTTTCCCGCAAAAATTCTTGATTTTATGAGTTAATTTAGTCGGCTTTGTTTAGCAGTCCCAATTTTATTGAGGTCTTCACTTGAAAAATTAGATGAGCACAAATGCATGGTTATCATCTAGTCTCAATTTCCTTTAAAATTATGTGACAAAACAGGAGGGAGAAATTCGGAACAATGATGTATGCTCAGATAGAAGACTTACAGTGATTCTTCGCAATCTCCATGTGGATGCAGTACAAGAATTGAAAATTATTCTAAATGGATGCAAGCCGACAAAACCACACCTATCAGAAAGTTCTATTAGCTGTGAAGAATTGAGTTAAAATCTTGACTAAGTTGAACGATACGTCTCGGTTAGTGAAGTGTGGTCCTAGGTTCTACGAGCAGAAACAATAAAATCCTAGAAGATCTAATAGTCGTATGTGCAGGGGCCACAAGTCGTGCCCCACCCTCACCGAAGAGTGAAACGAGCCACGACACACCACAAAAAATTTCAAGGACTTCTTACACATGCGAGAGTCCAAACGGAGACCGCTATAAATGAGCAATTAATTAGAAAATTAAAATTGCAGAAAAATAAATCCTAGACTCTACGCTCTCTCACGACTCAACTCAGTCGATTTTTCGAGCGTCGGTGAATATGCGTCGGTTTTTTGAGAAACCGCTCCACGTACGTCGGGTACCTCACAAGAAAAATAAGAGAGAGAGAGAGAGAGAGAGAGAGTGTGTGTGTGTGTGTGTGTGTGTGTGTGTGTAAAAGAGTGACACAAAATTAATCAAAAATAAAACAAGACAATAAATGCTGAAAAATAAAATAAAGTAAATGTTGAAAAGAAAAAAATATGGAAAATATATAGTGAAGATTTGGGTCAGACTACCCTAATGTGGAAAACCCAACTGATGAATACTCATTCATCACTCTTTACTCTTTTATTTTAGCTAAATATCTTGGCAAAGCATCATGTACATAGTTGTAAATGCAATAAATTAGCAATAAGCATGCATTTGTTAATATTTAATAATTAGCATGTATTTGTGCAAAAATAAAAGAATAAAGAATAAAAGAAAAAGAAGGAAATATTTAGAATAAATATTGAGTGACATGAACCCAAGAGAGGGTCCAGAATGGACTTGATCGCCAAACAAAATAAGTAGATAGAGATAGGGCCACTCTACCTTATACATATTTGTCACTTATGTATATAATTTATTTTTACAAAAATAAAAATAAAAAGGTGTTTTTATCCTATTGTATATATTTCTAAAATCAAAAACAAAAATTAGAAAAATAAATAAAAATAAAAATAAAATTCTCTCTCTACAACCTTGTACATAATACATGTATACGTGTATCACTACCCAATTATTTTACACTTGTAAATAAATAAGAAAAATAAAATAAAAATTATTTTGTACTCCAAATATTATGTGGTAAATAAATAAAATATAAAATTGGGGTATTCGTACAAAAATAAGAAAATAAAAATCAATATACAAAATACATAGGTATTTTATACCTGTATATAATATAATACATTGTATAATACCATAAATTATTTTTCAAAAAAATAAATAAAAATCACAGAAAAATAGTTTGAAAAATAAGAAACAATTTTTATTTTATACATTTTTTGATTCAAAGTCATTTATTATTTTTTATTTAATTTGTAAATATTTTTGTTGATCCTATTTTTTGATTGGTCTACATCAGAAGTTGACCCTGGTCAACCCCCTCTTCTTGAGCTTGACCCGACCCAACCTCCTGACTGGACCATCTTCTCAAAATTTCTAGGTCGGACTGCGTGTGCCCATGCTCTGATTCTTCGCCCGCACCTTCTCTTGGATCCATGATCCTCACAGATCCCTAGGGAAGCGCAGATCCTTCTCGGTTCGCGTGCCCTCGCCCGATCTCTCCAGCTACCTGGGACGTCCTATAAATTCTTCATTCGATTCCCTAGGTCAGCAGCTCATGTTGCACCCTTCTCAGCTACCCTAGAATCCTTCGCCTTGGTGACAGCAATCGGAGGAAACGCTTGGTCATCGGAGAGGAGCGTTGTAGCCGACGCTCAAGTCTCGTGGCTGGAGCACCGCCGTGACGAGCCTCCCCCGCCTTCCGCGGTGATGTTGAGGCGACGACCACCACTGACAGCACCCCCTGGAGCTCAGGAATCCACTAGGACCTTCGGGTATCTATCCCGTAGTCCTTAGCTCCCGTATCCGTTCAATCTTTAGTTTCTCATCCGCCGCACCTCCACCAGCTCCGACCAGCCGGTCGGAACTTCGTTAGCCACTCCCATCCATTCCAATCGTCCACCCATCTCATCGTCCACCTTCTTACGTAATCTCATCATCCTAGGCTTGGCTTGGATATCCAGTATTAGGCCATCGGTTTCCTCTATCTCTTCTTCGGAAACACCCCTTCCATTCACCATCGCTTCTCTTTGATTTCAGTCAAATAACCCTGACCAGAGCCTGGCTCCGAGTCCGAGCTTTCATCTGTAGGACTTTGCGTGCATGGAGACACTCGATATCGCCTTGGACCACCTTCGTTAGAGCTCGGCCAGGTCCCAGCCACTATCCCGGAGATTTGACCGTCGACGAGCTCATCTGACCCGTTCACCCGATGTGGAGGGGCCCCACAAGTCATCTGCTTCCATCTGATCATTCATCAGAGTGTCGGATCATCGTTGGTTCTCTGGTGAAACTCGCCCAGGTGGAGTCCTTCCAGAGCCTCTTTCCACCGTCGGATCACGCCTCTCGCCCAGACACCATCGCAATAGTTCAGTGCCTGCAGCTGTCAGGCCGTTAGATGTCAGATCTAATGGCCCTCGTACCGCACACATAGCCGACACCTGATTACCGTTGGATCTGACAGCTGCCAGCGCCAGAGCCGTCCACTCTCACCTACTCAGAGCACGCCACTTGTCCACCCCATGGGCAGCGTACGTGTTGTATGAGTAATTTGCCCAGTCCCCCTTGCGTTTATTTTAGTTTGTCATTTAGTCTGTAAAATAAAAAGTATACAGTAGGACCATTTGCACTTTAGCACCTGCTATTTTCCATATTTACTTTTCAGTCCTTCCTGTGTGGCCTCACGTGCTTCATCACGTGTACTTGTGGGTTATTTGCAGTACTTTCCCAAGACTTATTATTATATGTTATGAAATGAATGTTTAGTTTTAGTATCTGCAAATATACCCATGTGCGTATTGATTTGTGACATGTGCTGAAATTTATGGAGAAATTGCAATTTGGGCCTTATAGTTTTTACGCGTGTTGTTATTTAGCCCCTGAAATATATTTTCTTTGTAGATAGGTCCATGTATGTTGTGTGCTTGATTTTTGATTAATAAATAGCAAATATTGTCCAAAAATCATGAATCTTTGAAACATGGCTCCTGCCATGGTGTAGGAATTTCTATTAATTGTTGGTTTTATTTTGTTTTCGTTTAATATTTTTAAAAATTCAAAAACCCTAAAAAGTGTCACTGTCTGTCTTTGAAAATCAATTAAAAGTACTAAAAAACCTAAAAAAAAACTGAAAAAAAATCCTTGTTTGTTTTTTGATTGCTTTTATTTCTATCCAATTTTTATCTCATTCCCTTTTATAAAACCCATAAAATTTGAAAAAGAGTAAAAATCTTCTAAAAATTAGTAAAAATTCATAAAAAAATCAAAAAATGTGTTTTAAGTTTCTGTAGTTAGATTTTATTTTATAATTTATCATAAAAATACTGCTGGGATTTTATAGACATTACTTAATTTTAAATTGCCTTTATATCCCAGCTGGACATTGCTTGTCATTTTTGAGTTTATTTCATTTTTAGAGAATTAATTAAAAATCAGAAAAATCCCATAAAATCCACAAAACATTTTAATATTTTTAAAAACACAAAAATATTTTTGTTTGAATTTTTTGAGTATTTTTGTTGCCTTAAATAATCATTTAAGTGTTGATGTTTCACTTTCTTTATCCTTTTTCTCATAATAAAAATCACAAAAAATTAAAAAATATAAAATCCACCCATTTCTTTTATTTTCTTAGATCCCCGACTACTTCGTAGCGTTAGCATCACGTGCTCCTTGTGTTCGACCCTGGTGGCTATACCAGGTAAAATAAATTAGCGAGACGCTTTCTTGATTTGATTGATCGATTTCTATTTTGGTGGTCTTTCTTTTTCTTGTTGACTGAGCTTCATGCTTTGGTTTGCAATGACCATGTTACCTTAACCCGAGTAGCTGAGGTCATGTCACCACCAACACAAAATTTTTTAGACAACAACTAAGCAGTTTGCCTCCCCGGCTACGGTGCCATCTGAAGAGTCACGAAAACCTACTTTAATTGATGTGAATTATCATTTAAATTTGACATTTCGTTGAAGGTGGGAATTCGGAATCAAAGATTGTGCATGGTTTTTGAGACAATGATTCTTTATTTTTAATGCAATTTTGGAATGCAAAATGCAAATATGGCCAATTTTCATGACTAAAATGCAAATTTCAATCAAACGATGTCCAAAAACTACGAAATTTGGCTGAGATGTCAATTATGTTGAAATGAATGCACTATAATTTTTTGGATTTTTTGGATGCAAGATTAATATTTTATGAATTTATTAATGTAAATGGTGTTAATTTCAATATCTTAATATAATAAATAATAAACCTATTTATTTTCAAAGAAAAAAATTATCCAAGATTTATCACTATGTGATTGTTCTCAGAAAAATCCTAAACCTTGAAAATTCGAGATTTAATACCTATTGAAAATTAAAGATTGAAAACTACAAATATATTTTTATAGAGCAAACCATGATGCAAATGCAATTTTTTTAGCACAATGTGACATACAACTAATTCTACAATCCCTGAATTTTTGGAAATGTTCAAAGCGATGGTTATGTACGTATGAATGTATGAGCACATATTGGGTAAAATATGCAACTTTTCGCAAGAAAATTAATCAATAATTAACCACAGCCTAGAAAAATATCAAAAGCATGCCATAATGTCTAGAATTAATTGAATAATGCAATGTTATTTTTGTAATAATAAAATGATGTGAAAATGTTGCTTAAAATAATATGGGAACACAGGGTTCTGTTTGCAATACAAAAACTTAAATAAAATAACAAAATGATGAACGGGGGTGTAAGTAAAATTATCAAGACCCTTGGAGGTCAGATTGCAAAATTCCCAAGGGGCACGTGTTACGCACGTGCCCTTGGGGAACTTGGACCTTGGTGTGAATAGGGCAGACTGGAGGGGAGCCTTCGCAAAATTCTCAAGAGGTCACGTTCTATGCACATGACCCTTGAGAGGGCGTGATTGAAATCAAGAATTCCTCAGGGGGTCTTTGCAATTGTCCCTGTGCACGTGACAATCACGTGGGGGGAGACGTTCCAGTCGTTCCCCCCAACGCATGTGTGACACACGTGGCGGAGGCCTCGTCCATCGTGCCTAGTGGTGTGCGGCCGATGGAAGGAGGAGCTTCTAGCTATCGATGAAGAAAAGGACGGAGAACGACAGACAATGGTGATGAAGTCGATGACTGTGCGGTGGTGGTGATTGCCTGGAGTCGAAGGCGAGGTGGCGGAGCGTTATCACGGTCGGTGAAATCGAGGGAGAGGAGTCTTAGGCGGGGCTCCAGCAGAGCAGTTCCTGGCATCTGGAGTTGGCAAAGAAGATGAAGCCCTAAGAGTCGCAGGTGGTCGGAGTAGGCGAGTTGAAGGTGTCGGGGCTCAACGGTGATAATCGGAGCAAGGTCACATGCGGAGGCAGCGTGCAACGAGCCCTTGATGGCTTGGACCTCGTCGGAGGAGGTGGGGGAACCGGGCTGCCACCACCGGTTCTCCCCTCTTGCTTTTCATGTAACCGGTGGATGGATTGAGAAGGCGATCGTGCTGGAGTTCTTATAGGGTGATTGTGTGGCCGATTAGGAAGGTAGAGGGATAATAAGGGCGAGTCGCAGTAGCCAGATGAAGAAGGAGAAGTGATTGGGGATCTGGGAGATTGAGGGATCTGGGACGGTGTACGTGATGGTGATTTGATTGGAGGTTGACGAGATTGCGGAGGGGTGGCACGGCCAGAAGGGTGGTCGGCCGAATAGGGAAGGCGGCAACGATTTTTGTGGTAGGGGTGGTAAGGCCAAAAGAGGAAAGGTGGACGGCGGAGCCGATTGGGAAAGGGGGAAGAGGGAGATGCGCAACGACCGTCCGATCGGCCGAGATCGGACGGTCGAGGTTGTACCACGTGGCATCTTTTTTTAATTATTTTTTAATTATTTTTTCATTATTGTTTTATTTTTATAAAAATAAATGAATATAAAGGCCACAAATGGGTGACACGTGGTGGCTCCAGGAGTTGCCACGTGTTAGCCCTAGAAAAATTGAAAATAAAAATACAAAGATAAATAAAAAAAGAAATAGCAAATGACCTTAGATCAAAACATTTTCTTTACAAAAGTTGTTCGTGTTGATGAGATCTACAACTTTCATGAAGAGACCAAAAGTAAAATCAATCATTTGCACAAAGTGATATTTTTGGGGTACTCTATGTACAAAGAATACCTTGATTTTTTGGTTTTCTAATTTTTTTATTATTTTTAAACCAGATAAAAATCTGAAAAAAAATATAATTAAATCAAAGATAAATATTTACACATTAATTTAATTTTTTTGGATGTTTATTAATTATAAAAAAGGAGAAATAAAATAAAATATGAAAACGATAATTTTTATACAGACAGTTAGTCAAGACTCAGACTTAGTTAGTTTCTTTGATTTCAAGCTCATTTTTGGATTTGGATTTTTGTGTATTTTAATAAAATTTTTGTCAAAAAAATATATGATATAGAAATAAAATAAAATGGGTTAATTGTGTACCTAAAATAATAGGTCAAAATCAGGTAAAATACAAAATGTAGAAAAGAGGGCCAAAACCCAACTTTCACATATGAGCTCCGATTCACTTGAACTTGGTCTTGTTTTGAAGGTATTCGAATGTACAGTAGTTCAAAATGAGTAAGATTAAATCAGGCACTATATGAGGAAGATATTAATGTTTTAGTCCGGAACTCCTTAAATTAGGTTTTGAGTTTATGGTCCACTTATTTAGGTCAGTGATTTTTTAAATTTTTTTATTCTTCTTAGTAATATGTACACAATGGAGGTGGTTTCAGGTCATTTGGAGTTAGCATAAATTAGTTAAAAATTGGAGAAGTATGGCTATTTTACAAGTCAATTAGGCAAAGATTTTTGGCTCCTTATTTTATGCAATAATAAGTGATAAAATATTATTATTATTATTGTTATTATTAATGCATGTATGAATGCTAATTATACAATATAAATGAAGAAATGCCAATGAATTCTTGGGCATTTGAGCTTAATTAATCATTTTTAGAGTGATGAATCTGAGATTCATCGGAGGGGGTGTGAGAAGGAGGGCAGGGGAAGAGAATGGTATTGTAAATTTGATAAAAAAGGGTAATATGCATCTTTTTTAAACATAATCTAATTAAATTTAACAGTTAAATAGATGGGAGATAACCATAGGATATGTGGTGTAAGAGTTAGCAACTTTACATGACTGAGTGAATAAAAATGTTGTTTACAGGGCAAGAAAGTAATTTACAAAGATTCTAGGGCTCTTGGGTTATCCAAAATATAAATCTACAAAATGGATATACACACTCAATAAAATTGTCCTATTGTATTGAATTATTAAGATATCCATGTCTTTATCTTCCAGTGATAAATGTATAACAATGAATATTATTCGTTACAAAAGTAGCTTTATTTTTATACAATAAATGTCATTCGTTGCTGAAGTTTTGTATGATGGCAATCATCTATTAATTTTCTTGTGAAATTTTGTACAAAATGTTGTTAATTTGGCAACTATGAAAAGAAAATCTCAACAAATAATTGTTGTTATACGATTGATTGCTAGAGATATAGCAAGAAAGATGATATTCATTGCAAATTTCAATAAGCAAGCAATAAATAATAGACCTGTTGAAGATGTTGCAACAAATAATAATTAACTTATTCATTTCACATGCCAATTTTATTCTAGTGTAAACTCAAACATAGATATAGATGAAATATAAAGGGGGCAAGGAGCCTACATCGGTTGATGTAGGTAACTTACCTACATCAGGCCTTTTTTTTTCATTTTTTTCTATTTTTTCTAATGAAACCACTATGGGATTCACTTAATATATAGAATGGATTATGTGATTCAAATTTCGTGGCAAAAAATCATTTCTAACATGCCCATCTGAAAGGGATCAATTTCAGAAATTTTGAGACCGTTAAAATTTGACTATCTTGATGGATGGGGTAGAGGTCTCTAATTAAGTTGAATTTGAAATGATACAATGGTGGTATATTGTGATGACAATCCCCTAAGATTTCATTTAAAAATTTTAAAAATAATGAGAAAATGACACGATATAGGTAAGTTACCTATATCACGATGTAGGCTCCTTTTTCCTAAATATTAAAATGGCATTTATATATGCATCTGTTTTTAATGGATACAAATATAAATTTCAAAATATATAAAAAAAATTATGATAACAAATATATCTACCATTTACAGCCATACTAAGAAAGTATTGTATAGTATCGACTAGGAATATTTTGGTCAATACTGTCGAGATGTTTATCTAAAGGAGGGGAGTATGAGCGGCAGTGGAGAGTGGGTGGTCGTTGGTGCTCGACGACACCCAGGCAAGGCTTCGGGAGGTCTTGATTCCCTTGAAGGTTCGCACGTTGTTCCTAAGGAGCGTGATCAATCTCGGCTGGCGGACAAGGGTCGTGGGGAGGTCTTGCCCTTCGGTCGGGATGTTTCAGTTGCAGCTCGCACTCTCATTGGGCTAGGCAATGCAGGGACGCCCTCCGTTGCTTTAGGTGCATGTGGTTGGCGCATCGAAGCAAGAACTATCGTGCGGGAAGGATCTTGCCCAAGTCAGTGGCTGTCGATTGTTTGATGATTGGAGAAGGGGGAGGCAGGGGAGCCCTTTTCAAGGGTTCCTCGGACACTGGCTTGGTGACGGATGGTGACTTCGGGGGGGACGTCGCGGCGTTGTCATCTTGGAGAGTGATGGCTCGTGGACTTTCAGCGAGGGAGGTTGATGCCCTTTTGTCCCTGTCTTGTTCGGGAAAGTCCTCGCTCAAATGGAGGCGGGTGCAGGGCGGGGACGGGTCGCTATCCCAGGGGTTCCTAAGCATGGTGAAGGTGAGAGGGATTCCTTTTCGTTGGAGAGATATTCACCGGGTGCGTGGGCTTTTGTCTGACATTGTTGTGGTAGAGGGCTTGGCCTCCAACGGTTGCTTCCCGGGAGAGGATGTCGACATTATTGTGAGGGTCCACCGATTGCACCCACGTTTGTTGGGAAGATGGACCGTGTTGGCAGAAGGTCATCGACTGTGTTTGGAGATTTCCTCGACCTCTTGCCCGAGGAATGAGCGGGAGGGGCGGTCGTCTAGTGAGATGTCGGTCTAGAAGAGAGGAAGGGTGTGTAGCTCCGTTTAGACCAAGGACGGTGTAGCCGGGGCCGTCACTCCGGCAGCGGCGGTGGTCGTAAAGGAGGTTGGGGGTCCGGCATCTGTTCGTCTTCCTAGATCGGCAGCGGAGATTGCATACGGCCAGAGGTTGCATACGGCCATGCAGCATGCAGAGAATGCGCATGAGACGGGGGGCAACTGTGATGCCATGCAGCATGCAGAGAATGCGCATGAGACGGGGGACAACTGTGATGGGGCCCGTGGTTGTTGGGAGTGAGGCGGGCGCGGAACCAATGCAGAGGATTCGTAACGTAATGTAGGTTGGGGTGTTAGCAGGAGGGAGGGATTCGCAGATGTTAATGGGAGTCCAGCTGGGGCATTTATGGGAGTAGGGACGAGGGGGCCAGAAGTGGTGGGGCCCACCGTTGTAAATAGGATGGAGGGAATCACGGTATGTGGAAGTGGTGGGAAGGGGAGCCAACCAGGAATGGGGCCAACGGGGTGGGGTCCATGGATGCATTTTGGAGTTGGTGGGTGTGAAGCCTTTGAGACCAACGTCCATCCAGGCCTTTGCAATGATTTGCATTCTACCCAGTTGCTAGATCAATCTACAACAGTTGCACAACCGTATATCCTTCCTCCTGGAAATCCTATCGAGGGGAATTGTGTGAATTCGTTATCGCTGGTTTCACAGGAAGAGCGAGCTGAAATGTCGGCGGCAGTCCATGGCATCAACTTGGTCGTGGACCTTCGGAGGTTTGTAGGGGCGGAATTAAATGAAGAAGTTCCTTTGGAGGTCTCTCACTCTCGGAGACGGCAATAGATGGGTCTGGGGGTGAGTCGGAGTCTGGGGGGGACATTGCATTGACGTCTGGGGGGTAGGGGGCAAATTTTACCAGGGCGAATCATTGAGGACGGCAGGAGAGGGGGATCTGAGGTCGCTGGTGGAGTATGTGCGGAAGGTAGGGGCAACTGTGACGATTTGGGGGTTTCGCTGGAAGAGGAGCAGCTGGGCAAAGTGGGAGATGTCGAAGGTGGGAGAAGGCAGCATCGTACTTGGGGGGCGAGAAGAAGCTACAAGGTGGTGCTAAGAAGACAGATCTCGTCTGGTGCGGGCGGGCTTGCTTTCCGACCATGGAGGCGAGGCCGTCCCCAAAGGGAGAGAGCATGTGTTGGGATCGCCAATCAGAAGACCTAGCTATTTCAGCTTGCTTGACAGGAAGTTTGCAAAACGTCTGGTTGTCGTGCCGCCCCATGGGAGGTCAGGAGATGTTTATATATAAAGATCCTATCCTGGAATGTAAGAGGGTTGGGCCGCCCTGAGAAACGGCTGGGGGTGAAGAAGTTGATGCTGGAGGCTCATGCTGATATTGCACTGTTTCAAGAAACGAAATGTTCAACACCTAGGGGGAATGGTTGGCGGGAGCTGAGCGGAGGCTCATTATACGACTTTGTGGAGGTGGACTCTCAAGACGCGGCAGGCGGCCTCCTTTCTGGCTGGAAGCGTGATGATTTCGAGTTGATGGATGAGTGGAGAACTGTGTTTTCTATTTCAGTGACTCTAAAGAGAAGATTAGATGGGGCTATCCTTACTGTGACCAACGTATACGGACCTGCTTCTCCAGGTCTGATTTCGCTGGCGGAGGATCTTGCAAGGGTTACTGCAGAGAGAGATGTTGGCATTTGGCTTATAGGGGGTGACCTTAATCTGACATTGTTCTCGGAGGACTGGCTGAGACTGGGAGGAGGGAGAGATGGGGGCTCGGAGGATTTCAGGAATCAGATCCATACCCTTGGGCTGAAAGTGGTGGATGTTGCTGGCTGTGCTTACATGTGGCGGAATTCGAGGTCGAGATCAAGGCTTGACAGATTCCTCCTCTCCCATGAGGGGCTGAAATTCTTTCCATTATCCCGAGCTTGGGCTTTGCTGCGGGATCACTCCGATCACACGCCGCTCATTTGGTCGTATGAGGAGGACGCTCGATCCATATCCTTATTTAGATTTGAAAGGGCATGGTTGTTGGAGCCTGGTTTAACGGAAGAAGTGGAAGCTCAGTGGAGAAGTTGGCGGGTGGATGGTTCGGCGGTGATATGCCTAGCCAAGAAGCTAATTATGCTAAAGGAGTTACTCATTGTGTATGGTCGGGGGTTGAAGATGCAAAGAAGGGAGCGTCGACATACGGATCTGTAGGGGGTGGTCAGATTGGATGGCTTGGACGACGAGAGAGGTCTCAGCCTGGAGGAGGTAGAGGAGCGGTCGAGGCTGCTGGATATTATTATGCAGGAGGACAAGAAGGAGGAGGTGGAGTGGAAGCAGAGGTCTAGACCAAAGTGGTTACAATAGGGGGATGCTAACACAAGGTTTTTCCATTCAGAGGCATCAGGCATAAGAAGGAGGAACTTCATTCGGAGCCTCGAAGTGGGAGGTGAAAGAGTGACATGGAATGCATTGTTAGGGCGCGCTCTAAGGGATCACTTTGTTAGGATGTCAAGGAGGGAGAAAGGTTCTGGATGGGGTTGGCGGGGGGAGGGGGGAGGGGGTTGAGTCCCTTTCAGGGGCACAGGTGCAGGAGCTGGTGTCGGAGTTTGAAGAGGAGGAGGTCAGAAGGGATATCTTGGGGCTGAACTCGGATGGGTCCCCCGGACCAGATGGTTTTCCGGTTAGTTTCTGCAGGGAATTTTGGGGCATGCTAAAGGAAGATATATTGGGGGTGCTTAACGAATTTAGAGACTCCATCAGGGGCTTCAAGAAGATTAATCGGACGCTGCTTCTCCTTCTTCCGAAGAAGAATACTCTCTCAAGAGTGGAAGACTTCAGACCGATTGCATTGTCCAATGCAATCTATCTTATTATTTCTAAGGTGCTTGCTAACTAGTTAAAGCGGGTGATGGATACGATTATTCTGCAAAATCAAACGGTGTTTATCCCTGATCGGCAAATGGCAGACGGTTTAGTTACGGCTTCGGAAATATGTCTACAGTGACAGCGAGAAGGTAAGAAGGCTTTACTATGGAAGATCAATTTTGAGAAAGCTTATGACTGTGTGGATTGGAAATTTCTTTGGAGGTCTCTTCGATGTCGTGGTTTTCCTGGGCCCTGGATTGCCTGGATGAAGAGGTGTGTCACGACCACTTCCTTTACGATCCTCGTGAATGGGAAGCGCGGTGGTGGATTCTTCCAGCCACAGAGGGGGGTAAGGTAGGGATGCCCCTCGCACCGATGCTCTTTGTTTTGGTAGTTGATGCTTTGGTGGTCATGTTCAAGAGAGCAGTTGATGGCGGGTGGTGTGAGGGCCTCTGAGTAGGTTCTTTTTCGGTGCCTTTGATACAATATGTTGATGACACGTTGATATTCTTAGAGGGGTCCGAGGAGATGAACAGAAGGGCCAGATAGCCGGTTAACATCTTCAATAATATCTCAGGTCTCAACATAAACAGAAACAAATCAGTTGTCATTCAGATCGGGATGGATAAGGCCGAGGGCAGATATAGGACGAAGTGCTTGGCATGCCCCTTGGAGAACTTACCTGTTACATACCTGGGACTCCCGTTGGTGGCGGGAAGACTCAGAAAATCGGATTGGGATGTGGTCCTCCAAAAGATAGAGCAAAGATTGGCCGGTTGGAAGGGGGTGACACTTTCAAAAGGCGGGAAATTGACGCATTTGATGCATGTCTTGTCGGCGATAGCCGTATTTTTCATATCAACTCATATAATGCCGGCAGGTATAAGAAAAAAGATTGAGAAAATGATGCGAAGATTTTTCTGGTAGGATGGGAGGCAGCACAGGTCTGGCATTCACCTTGTTCGATGGGAGGAGATCACGCAGAAAAAAAGCAAGGGAGGACTGGGTGCTAGAGACATTTGCAGTATGAATAAAGCCCTTCTGGACAAGTGGGTGGTACAGATCTGGGGCAAAAATGACAGTTTGGTCATCAAGTTACTTTGCAAAATTTACGGAGTTGGTGGCTCTCTTGAGGCCATGAGAATAAGGTTTGAATCTTCGCTTTAGAGCGGTGTTCGAGACATCCTGCCGATGTTACGGGAGAGTTTGAGGCCTAAGGTTGGGTCCGATGAGGTTTTCATATTCTGGCAGGATGACTGGACTGGTGATGGGTTTCTTAGTGCTAGGTTCCCCAGGCTTTTTGCTTTGGCGGCAAACAAAGGGTGTTCTGTGGCGGATGCTTGCGATTCTGGGTCGTGGGACCCTCGGTTCTTTTTTCCCATCCCAGAGCGAAGGTTGGAGGATTTATCGAGGCTGAGAGCGAAGTTGCCATCCCCTTCCTGTATTACACAGGGGAGGGATCATTTTCTTTGAGAGGGGGCAGGTTCTCGGTGATGAGGGCCTACGATATTTTCAGGGGGAGCCCGGATTTCGTCGATTCAGATGTGGTTCTGGACATGAAGGTAATGTGGGATAGCAAGATCCCTAGAAGAGTCAAAGTCTTTCTTTGGTGTCTCGGGAGGGGTAGGATTTGTGACAAGGCGAGAAGGGGAAGATTGTTTGGGATTGTTGACACGAGCTGTGATAGATGTGGTGAGTAGCGGGAGGATGCTAAACATATTTTCTTTAAGTGTCCATTTTCGCTAGAGGTATGGAAAGAGGTCGGGGAACTGTGGGCCACTACCAGTGGTGAGTCTAATTTCGGGTGGCTGACAAGGTCGCTTGGTGGCAACTCGATGGATGACTGCGCTCTTCCTTTTGTAGCTTTATGGTCTATTTGGGGAGGAAGGAATGATCTTATATTTAGCAACCAGAGATTTCACTCTGAAAATGTAGTTGCCTTATGCCTCTCCCTCTATCGGCTCTGGTCTTCTAGATAATGTATCTTTCTTGATCTGATTTTAATATAATTTTTGTGGTAGGTCCCGCCTTGAGACTTCACCCTCTTGCTTCTCAAAAAAATTGTAGTTTACATAAGTATTTTTAATAAAAAAATCCGATGTAAATATTAGCTTTAAATGTTTTGGAATCATTTCTCATAAGTTATGCAATCAATGAACTTTAATTAAATTAAAATGACAAATAATGATAAAAATCAATTAGACAAATTAATGATGCTTGAATAGTTTGCTTCCCAAATAAAAGTGTATCCCTTTGTCTCTGTCATGAGCTACCGGCAATCATGTCATATACTTAAACTAGAGCATATAGTACAGTATCAAAGTTATAAAGCTTGCTTGAGTCCATGCAAAGATCTCCAAAGTTGGCAAATGCGACTCAGATGATCATGATCCATGTCAGGCAGCGTTGATGTTAAACTTGGCAGAGTGCCAATGATAAGATAGTTCATGGAGATGGTGAGCTTGATTTCAGATCCTACAGAGTTAAAGTAATGCAAAAATAATAATAAATTAAAGGGATTTTATCACTTGTGCCCCTCCGAGATATCGCAATTTCAGTTATGCCCCTATCTTTTTGGTAATATCAGTTGTGCCCCTCAAAACTTGCTCCGTCATCAGTTGTGCCCTTCCGTCAGGTTGACCGTTAATGAATTGACTTAACCATGGTTTTTTCAAACCTTGGTGTGGTTAAGAGGGGTATTATGGTCAAAATAAAATCAAATGAGAAGGAGGGTTGGGGAGGAGGTGTGGGCCTGTGGAGGAGGTGCGGGCTGGCGGCAGGGGCTGGGGGAAGTGCGTGGCTGCGAGAGGTCAGGGGGTTGACGATGGTTGCGCGGTTGCACGGTTGCGCGGTGCAGAGCAGGGGAGGTGGCGGTGCGAGGCAGGGGGGAGGGGGAGAAGGGGGGCGCGCGTGTGGGGGAGGGGGTGCAGCCCAGGGGGAGGGGGAGTAGGGGGCGGCACCGGCGAGGTGAGGAGGTGCGGGGGGAGGTCAGGGCAGGGGGCGGAGGGGCGGTCCGGGCGGAGGGAGGTTGGGGCGGAGGGAGGCGAGGGCAGGGGGCGGGGGGAGGTCTGGGCGGAGGGAGGTTGGGGCGGAGGGAGGGCTGGGCGGGGGGCGGGGGGAGGTCTGGGCGGAGGGAATGGAGGGTGGAGGGAGGCGAGGGTGGAGGGAGGCGAGGGCAGGGGGGCGGGCGAGGTCTGGGCGGAGGGAGGCGAGGGCGGAGGGGCGAGGGCACATGGGGCGGAGGGGCGGTCGGGGCGGCCTGGAGGCTGGGGCGGAGGGGCGGCAGGGGGCGGCGCCAGGGAGGGGAGACGAGGGCGGAGGGGCCGTAGGGGATGGGGGAGGTCGGGGCTGCCTCGAGGCTGGGGCGGAGGGGCGGCGCCGGGGAGGGGAGGGGAGCTCGGGGCGGAGCTGGGCGGCACGTGGCAGGGGCGGGGGCGGAGAGGGAGGAGGAGGAGGAGAAGGAGGAAGAGGATGGGCAAGAGGAGGAAGAAGAAGAGGATGAGGAAGAAGGTTAAAATGACCTCCTAACCTTTTTTTAAAGTAATTCCGCCTATGTCCTCAAAGTTAACGGCCGTTTGCACTGTGGATGGACGGTCACTAACCCGAGGGGCACAAGTGATAAATTAGCAAGTTTTGAGGGGCACAACTGATATTACCAAAAAGATAGGGGTATAACTGAAATTGCGATATCTCGGAGGGGCACAAGTGATAAAATCCCTAAATTAAAAATAAACGTGTGGAACTTATATCCCAACACTGCTTTGATGTATTGCATGTGATCGATCTCTCTCTATATAGGCATACACACGTCTCACTAAATCTGATGCCACTGGGGAGCGTGACCAGTGAGGCACCTTTCCTCCTGTCTCACCAACTGGCACTTTGAAAACATCTTGATCCCAAGATGGGTCTGGAAATTGGTGCGGGATTCTATACGAGGAGGGTACGTATACATTGTTGTCGTATGCTCTACTGTCTGTCTATATAAGGAGGAGGCTCTACCCGTTCCTTGTGACTGTTCATCAAGATCATGGAGAAGGAAGAAGAGGTCATTGACTCGGAGCGTTGCACTAGCGGATGCGAGTCCGGGTGGACCATCTACTTGCAATGCTCTGATGACAGCAACGAGGATGAGGAGGACTCGTCCATGGTCTCCGACGCATCGTCTGGCCCTCGCAGTCTCGATGACGACGGTGATTCCGGTATTTCTTGCTTCCGTGGCTCTCCCGCGTCTCCCTTTCCAGATGCGACAACGGGTATGGCCGGTCGTAAGAGGAGGAGGATCGATGCGACTCGCGAGCGACAAGAGGATAGTGTGAGAATCTCTAGCCTTGGCTTCTCAAAGGTGAATGGTTGCTTTGGTTTGTGGGGATGACTTAGAATTGGTGTTCACTTGCATTTTTTCAGCTTTTGGTTTTTTCTATGCAGGTGAGCATGAAGATCATCAACAGTGGGATGTCCTTACGGAAGATCCAGGGCTGCCTGTTGACACCAACATCACCAAAACAAGTGAGTGTCATGCTATGCAACTCATTTTTTAAAAAGATATCAAGCACAAAGAACAATCTATCGCGCGTTAAAAAAACATGGGATTTACAATGTTCATCCAAAAAAACTCTTAAAACCAATCTCCGGAAAGCCCGTCCTCCACTAGGGAAGGACTCCACAACTGCATCCGAGCGAACTGATGGGTTAGAATTCAAGGCATCGCAACACTTATAAATGTTCATATGCATTGTTTTTGTTCTCGACAGAAGGTGAGAAGATGCAGAGAGGATGGAGCCCAATACAGTCAGCTCTGAGATGAGGGAATGGAAGGAGTATTTTGTACAGAACTCTGGAGGAGATTCACCACCTTCCTCATGATTTTCCCCCGTATAGCAAATGTTATGTTTTCTTTGTAAGCATGTTTTTGTCATGGATGGAAGTAACAAGTGGAGACTATTTCATTTCCAAGATAAATTATGACATATTTTACTCTCTCCTGCTTATTCAAAAAAGTTAAACCAGAGACGAATCAGGCAGTTACTGCAAGATCCATTCAGCTATTCCTTAGTAGAAGCAGGTGCTAAACGTAAAAGGGTGATATTATAAGGTATAATTAACTTTAGTTACATATTAACTTCTAGCACCTGCATCCCTGCAAGGAATTGAAAAATCTATAACCGGTAGTAGGATGGCCATACACATCAAAGTTACCAGCACTGCAGGGGGCAGGCACCCTATGACAAGTAGCATGAGCCCCCACGAGTTATGAGCAAAGATCTGAAATGATTCATGGGAATCAGCGTCCAGAGTTGGAAGTCCCATCTGCGAAAATATCAGCATCAGTTTTCTTTACCAGCTGAGATATGGTCCTGACCATAGCAATCCAGCCCTCAACCCACATGGTGGAACTGACATCATACATGAACTCCATGATGCCAACCCACCTGTTCTCACCGACGACATATCAATATATCTTCCATGGACCATCGCAATAACTTTATTCGGCTTTTACTTACCAAGGTTGTCTCCTGTGAAGCTGGCACCCTAAACCAAGTCCCAACAGTTTATTTAAACTTTATTTTAAAAAAAATCCATCTTTTGCAGACTCACCGACACCTGGTCCTTGATAAAGATGCAATACAAACAGATGCGATTCATGGTCGAATATACACATACGTGAAAAATGCAAATATGTGTTTCACATGTACATACAATAATAACCAAATATGAATTATCCATAGGATAGTAGACACCTCGTAACATATGTTCATATTTGTCTAATATATAATGTTAACAGTACTACAACATTGCAATATAATAATTGAAATTATTGGTTCTAAAAGCATGTATTAAGTGGACTTTTCCAATCAGCACGTGCCTCGTTAGGAATGTAATAGCACCATCATTTTTATCGGTGTTTACAATCAATTTGTGCTATATATATGGGAAAATATGGCTGCCTCCAAGGGGATCTAACTTAGCTCCTCTACTCCATTTTTTTCAATTTTATTATTTTTTTTAAATACTTCCGTGGATTTTTATAAATTTATCTCTATATTATATCATTCAAATTTTGCGCGAAACAAAGACTCCTATGACCTCCATCCAGACATGGTCGATTTCAATTACCCTGCCGCTGTTAAAAAATATTTTGTCTGGATAGAGGGCGTAGGTGTCTCTGTTTTGCACGAAACTTGAGTGACATAATATAGAGATATAGTGATGAATTTTCATAGATGCATTTTTCAAAAAAAATAAAAAAATTGAGAAAATGGAATGGGGGAGCTAAGTTAGCCCCCCCCCCCAGGGGCAGACCATTTAACCATATATACATACATGCATGCATACATACATACATATATATAGGGTTAAATGGGGCTTCCCCTTGGGGTGAGCTAACTTGGCTCCCCCCGCACTATTTCGCTCGGTTTTTTTATTTTTTTAAAAAAAATTCTTCCGTGAATATTCATCACTATATCCCTCTATTATGCTATTAAAATTTTGTGCGAAAGAGAGACTCGTACGGCCTCCATCCAGACAGTCATTTTTTAACGGTAACAGAATTGCTAAAAAACGACCATCTGGATGGAAGCCGTAGGAGTCTCTGTTTCGCGTGAAATTTGAATGACATAATATAGGGATATATTGATGAAAATCCACGGAAGAAATTTTGAAAAAAAAAATAAAAAAGGGGGCGAAATAGCGCGGGGGAGCCAACTTAGCTCCCTCCATGGGGGCAGCCCCATTTTACCCATATGTATAGGGGGTAGGGAGCCTGCACCCTGGGGTATAGGAAACTCCCTGCACCCACCTCATTTTTCGATTTTTTTTATTTTTTTGAATTAAAAGTTGGGGGAATTTACTTAATATGTTAAGGGGGATATGTATTTCAAGTTTCATGCAAAACAAACATTCCTAACACGTTCATCTAGACACGGTCAATTTCAGCAATGCTGAAATCGTTAAAATTTGGTAGTCTTGATGGAGATGATAGAAGTCTTGAATTAAGTTGAATTTGGAATGACAACATGGTGATACATGGTGATCTAAATCTCCCAAGGTTTCATTTCAAAAAAATCAAAAAATAATGGAAAAATTAGGCCGGGTGTAGGGAGTTACCTGCACCCGCCGAGGTAGGCTCCTTTTTCCCATATATATATATAATATATATATATATGGGGACCTTTCAAATGAGGTGGGAGCTTTTCTAAAATTGTAAAAGCCACTGCGAATTTAGTAAAAACTCTGTAACAGTTTTGTAAAAGTATAAACTGCACATTGTAAAAAAATGAATTTTGTAAAATATAGCATCTAAATTTAAATCAACATTTCCATCCAGTATAATAATGATTTCATAATTTTATTTCACTATACATGTTGTGTTAATATTTATTGTTATATGTATGAAACAAGAAATTGTAAAATATATTGGAAAGATGCCTAAACTGAGGGTGGCTCACCATATATATGGTGAGACCCCGTCTCATTTGAAGTTTCTCCATATATATATATATATATATATTTGAGGGAAAAGAGGGTGACATCCCAAGTTGGGACTCACCGCAAGAAAACTTTTTATTAATAAAAGGAGAAAATATACATTACCTTGTGGACCAGAATCGATAAAGGGAAAGACAGGATGAAATTACATTTTCCGGATAAAACCTCTGATTTTTAAAAATTAACTCATTTCTTCCTCCCCAAATGGCCCACAGAGTCGTCAATGGAAGTGCACAGTCATCCGTCGAATTCTTCCCCACGGCCCTTACAGATTCCCAAAATTCTGCCATTCCAACCTGAGAGACCCACGGAGGCCCTACCTCTTTCCATACCTGCACAGACAAAGGGAAAGTAAGGAATAAATGATATGCATCCTCCGTTTGCGCACCACATCTATCACAATGGATGTCTGGAATTCCAAACAACCTGCCCCTTCTTGCTTTATCACATAGTCTACCCCTTCTAAGGCACCACAGAAAGATCTTCACTCTGCAGGGGATGTTGCAAGCCCAAATTATCTTCATGTCTTGAACCAAGTCAGCATCCAGAACCTCTGTTCCTCCTCTGAATACTTCATATGCCTTCTTCACTGAGAATTTACCCCCTCCCAAACAAAATGGTCCCTTCCTGATGACAGACAACTAGGTGAGGGTAACTCAGCGAGCAATCTAATCAAATCCTCCTTCCGCCGATCCGAAAGTCCAGACAAGAATTGAGGGACCCACGAACCCGACGCACCAACATCAGCCACAGAGCAACTCCTGTTCGCTGCTAACGCAAATAGCCTTGGGAACCTATCTGAAAAAGCTCCATCTCCCGTCCAGTTGTCCTGCCAAAATCGAAAGACTTCCCCAGCTCCAACCATTGGTGTCAATTTCGGCTTTATCTGAGGTAAGATATCCCTCACCCCACTCCATAGGGAAGACTCAAAACGTGTCCTCCCGACATCCAAGGAACCCTTAACATCATAAATGGTGCGTAAGAGCTTGGTAGCCAAACTGCCATCTTTACCCCATACCCGCACCACCCATTTCGCTAGGAGAGCTTTATTCATGCAGTACACATCTCGAATACCCAAACCACCCTTGTTTTTCTGCTGCGTGAGTTCATCCCATCCAACTAGATGTATGCCAGATCTACTCTGCCTCCCGTCAGACCAAAAAAATCTTCTCATCAAAACCTCTATCTTTTTTCTGACCCCTGCCGGCATCAAGAGCGTTGAGAAGAAGAAAACAGGTATTGCCGATAGCACATGCTTCAAAAGAATTAATTTCCCACCCTTCGATAGAGTAACTGCCTTCCATCCTGCCAGCCTCTGCTCCATCCTCCCTGAGTACCATGTCCCACTCTGTTTTTCTGAGTCTTCCTGCCACTAACGGTAACCCAAGGTATGAGATGGGTAACTTGCCTAGGGGGCAGCCCAATATCGTTGCTCTTGTGCCGCTTTCCTCCTCGTCCATCCCAAATTGGATCACCACTGACTTATTTCTATTTATCTTGAGACCTGAGATGCTGCTAAAGATGTCAACCAGTTGCCTGGTTCTTCTATGCATTTCTTCCGTGCCGCCCATGAAAATCACCGTGTCGTCTGCGTACTGCAATAGTGGAATCGAGATGGACCCCATGCGGAATCCTTCACACCACCCTTCGTCGACCGCCCTCCTGAACATTACTGCGAAAGCATCAGCCACCAAGATAAAAAGCATTGGTGCTAGTGGACATCCCTGGTGCACGCCCCTCTGAGGTTGAAAGAAACCCCCCTCAGGCCTTCCATTCACAAGAACTGTATACAACGAAGTCATGATGCACCTCTTCATCCAGGATATCCATAGATCAGTGAAGCCACGGCGTCGAAGCGAAGCCCACAAGAAATTCCAATTGACACAGTCATAAGCTTTCTCGAAGTCGATCTTCCACAACAGCCCCTTCCTATTCTCCCGCCGCCACTGCAGGCAGATCTCAGACGTCATAACCAGCCCATCAGCCATCTGACGACCAGGGATAAAGGCCAACTGATTCTGCAGTATAACCGTATCCATGACCCATCTCAGCCTGTTTGCTAACACCTTGGCAATGATAAGGTAGATTACGTTAGATAACGCAATCGGTCTATAGTCCTCCACTCGCAACGGATGCTCCTTCTTGGGAAGGAGAAACAACAACGCACGATTAACCTTCTCGAAGCCCATATTGCCACCTCTGAACTCATTGAGAACAGCCATCACGTCTTCCTTCAGTAATTCCCAAAACTCCCTATAGAAAAAGACCGGGAAGCCATCCGGTCCTGGTGCCCCATCCGCGTTCAACCCCATACCGCATTTTTACCTCCTCCTCAGTAAAAGGTGCTTCGAGCCCCCGCGCCTGATCCTCCGATAAAGCCTCCACCCTACTCCACGCCACCCCCACCCCTCCCCTTGCTGTCTTCTCGACATCCCCACAAAGTGGTCCCGGAGAGCCCGCCCCAACAAAACTTCTCCCTCGACCCTTTCCCCTCCTACCTCAAGGCCCTGTGTAAAGTTCCTCCATCTTCTGCCCGATGCCATCGAATGGAAGAACCTCGTGTTCGCGTCCCCTTCCCGTAGCCATTTTTTCCTAACCTCTGTCTCCATTCCACTTCCTGCTTCCTGTCCTCCAGCTGCAAAACATCTAGCAAGCTTGCTCGCTCCAACACCTCCTCCTGAACCAGGCCCCTCTCGTCATCAAGCTTATCAAGACGGACGACCCTTGTTGAGCCTCATCTCTTCGCTGCCTTCTTCGCACTCTCACTTCATGCCCGAACTCAAGCAGGAACTTCTTAAGCAAACCAAGCTTGGATGCCAAACATGTCACTGCTGAGCCTTCAACCTGCCCTTTCCACCCTGTCCACCGCGTTGCAACCTCCTCCCTAAACCCCTCTTCCAGCAACCAGGAACGTTCAAATCTGAAATAGGATCTGGGCCTCTTTTGCTCCTCAGACGACCAAATTATCAGCGTATGGTCAGAATGAGCACGCGGCAGAGCCCAAGCCCGAGAAAGGGGGAAAGTCTCCAACCCCATAGGCGATATCAGAAACCTGTCCAGCCGAGATCTAGACCTCCTATTCCACCAAGTGTAGGTGCACCCAACAACATCGATAATTGTTAACCCCATGTTATGAACCTGGTTCCTGAGGTCCTCAGACCCTGCGTCTTGACCGCCAGCCCTCAACGGTCGGTCCTCTGGAAACAACGTCACATTAAGATCACCACCAATGAGCCATAAGTCATCTTCTATGGCTGCTCCCACCTCCGAAAGGTCAGAAGCCAAAGACCCCCAGAAGCGACCCTGTAGGACCGTAAACATTGGTCACTATTAATATGACCCCGTCCGCCCTCCGCCTCAACCGCACCGATAAGAGAACAAGAACCTCCTCTCTGCTAGCTTCTCGAACCCATTTGTCCTCCAGCCAGAAGAAGCCCGCCTGCTGCTCCGTGAGCCTTAACCTCAGCGAATTCAAAAGTGGAGTCACCACCCAGATCTCGCCACAATTCCCCCCAAGCCTCGAAACTTTCTTCTCTTGCAAGAGCACAATATCTGCATGAGCCTCCAAAACCAGCTTCTTTATTCCCAGTCGTTTTTCAGGACGACCCAACCCTCTTACATTCCAAGAGAGCACTTTCATTGGGAAACAGATTTTGACTTCCCGCGGGGAGGCACCACTCCCAAGCTTTCCGCAAACCCCATATCAAGCAGACTGAAGAAGCTCGGTCTTCCGATAGGCGACCACGGTCCAACCTCCTCAACTTCCGATTGGACACATGCCGCTTCTCCTAGACCCCGCCCTGACTCAAACAAAAGCCTCTTCTTCCCCTTCTTGCCCCACCCCTGTGTCTTCCTCTCGAAAAGCCAACCAGACCTTCCCTCACCGGTGCCCTGCGCCCCTCTCAAAGCTTCCGGTCGCAACACCTCCAGCCCTAAAAAATCCTTGCCCTTATCTTCCAAGCCCCTCCCTGCCCCTTTCAACACCTCCCCTGCCTTCCCCTGCAAACTTCCTAACACTTGATGATCATCAAACTCCCCCTTTGGGTTCCCCTCCCTGGGACCATCTTAACCCCCTCTACACCGAGGGCACCAAACTTTAGTGCATCCGTACCACCTCCTGCCCTACCGAAACCACCCCCTGCTGGCTCTTCCCCTTCTGCCCTCAACAACCTAACCCCTGCTGCGCACACCACCGACGGCCCCATGGTCTCCATTGCCACATCTTCCAGTCGCTCTCCCCCATGGGGTATCCCCCAACATGGTTCAACCAATGTCCCCGCACCTGCCGCTTGCCGCAGATCCACCACCAGGTTGATGCGCCCAGCTTGAAGGGCCTTCTCTTCCTCCTCGCGCAAAGTTTCTGGCACACCCATAGGGGTTCTCTCCGCCTCACCATCACAGCATGCATCTAAAACTGACGGACTCCCTCCGTCTGTCGGCGCGTGACACTCAAACCTTGATGGATCCTCCTGCATGCCATGCTCGCCTGGAGCAATTGAAAGCTGGTCCGTGTTCACGACCTGTCCCGAGTTCTCGTCCATCTTCTCACGCATAAGGGTCTCCTCCTTCAAAGACCTTCCAATATCTTTACACTCCTCTCCTAAGTTCTACCTCATAGTTTGGGCCCCAGTAACTTTTTCCAAAATATTCCCATGATTCATAATTACCCGCCTCCCGTATCTAACGTCCTGTCTCCTGAAATTCCCTTGAGAGGCCCCAGTTGCTGGAGTTGAATGTTGGAGGCAAAGATCCTCGCTGGAAAAATTAATTGCTGAAATCCCATTCGTTACCTCAATCTCCGGAATTGTTCCAAACTTGATTGCTATATTCCTACGTTCCGCCGTGATCTTAGGAATTGATTGCGGGAGTTGAAGCGACGCGGAACCATCGGGATTCTCCGTTGCCGATGCACGTTCCGCCGCGATCTCAGGAACTGACTGTGGTAGTCGAAGCGACGTAGAACCATCAGGATTCTCCGTAACCGTTGCCGCAGCACGCACTACCGGAAACCCAGTAGACCCGCCTCGTGGCCATGTTGCCGCACCGCCGGACTGCTGCGCCTGGCTCTCCTCCCACGGCCCCATACAAGCCGAAGCAATCTCCAAGTGCAGGCGCTGCGCCTCCACGAGAACTGTCCACCACCCGAGATTCTGAGGGTGAAGATGACGAACCCATATCAGCGGCTCCGTGCCCTCTCTCGGAGAACAACCCGTGGTTAACATGCCCTCGACCACTGCGATACCTCTCAGACACTGCCGTATACGATGCAGGCTATGCCACAGAATCGGAATTCCCTTAATCCTTACCAAACTCAAGCTTCGTTGCGCTAAGACCCCATCGTCAGCCCGCACATGCCTCCACCTCAGAAGCGATCTCCCCTCATACGAAAGAGCTAGTAGAGCAGCCGCCTCACCTTCGGACAAGCCACGAATGAGAACCTTCCACTGTGAGAAGGCAGCCACGTCTCCTTTGAAACATCCTCCCAACGCCAACCCAACATCCGAGGTCCCCCTGACCAGAGCTCCCCCGCCTTCCCCCACCAAAAGCTGTGTCACCGTCGCAGAAGCGGATTTGCACCGGAAGGACCGCCCCCCCATTCCGCAGTTCCTGCTTCGATGCGCGAAACCCTCGTACTTGAAGCATCTGACTGGTTCTCTGCATTGCCTCGCCCAATGACCGAGGGAGCCGCAACGAAAGCAACCCCGGCCGAACGGCAGCGTACCCCCTCGACTGTGCGACAGCACTTGCAGACCTCCACGAGGAACGTGGTTCCTCTCCTCCTCCTTCCTTGCTCGCCTATTGCGACGCACCAAAGTCCACCCCTCACCGTTCTCTCCGCACTCTCTCATGGTTCCCCTCCAATCGAACACGCAACCTTCTGATCTGGAGTCAGACGCGCTACCATTTGATGAATCTCCATTTCATCACCTTTATTCTATCATTTTGGCCTCAAAAACCCCAGGAAATGCATGTAAATAGCATCAAATTGTATATAATAGCATTCATGATTCATTGTATTAATTACACATTAAGTAAGGGTCTTAATGCCAAAATTATAGAATAAAGAGGAGAAAAGAAAAAGGAATAAAATATTGCAAATATTTTATGACCCAAACCCCGAGACCAAGGTCAG
Organism: Ottelia alismoides; assembly: GCA_037367405.1. Classification (NCBI taxonomy): domain Eukaryota; kingdom Viridiplantae; phylum Streptophyta; class Magnoliopsida; order Alismatales; family Hydrocharitaceae; genus Ottelia; species Ottelia alismoides. The sequence goes on from JAZKJV010010102.1 coordinate 1,406,035, forward strand.
TATGGTATTGGTCGACAAGGAATAAAGTAGGGGGAGATAAGGGGCAGTGTACAATAAATACCTCATTTATTCATGCATCTATTTATGCATTTTTGACACCTATTTTATACATAATTATTTATTCATCAAATAAAGAAACTTTGTACATGAAAGTTGTAGATGATAATGTAAATAAAAATACAAAATTGAGTTTGTGTAAAAATAATACTCAGTGTACATTTTATACACAGAATAAAAAGCCAAAATCTCAACTTCACAGACCCATATCTTGCAAATAAAAACTCCAAATCACCCAAACTCACCTTTAATTGTATATAGCATTCCAAGAACTATTTAAAAAATTGGTTTCATAATTTTTGGAGTCCATATGCAGAAGTTAGGTTTTTGGCCCTTCTTGTATATAGGATTGATTAAAATATTCTTTTTATTCGATATTCATTATTTTTATAAATTCATATTTTTAGAATTTTGTAAATGATGTATATAATGCATACACACATTAAAAGTAAAGGAAAACCAAAAATAATTTGTAAAATAAAATAAGTCTACAAATTCATAGACAAAATACCTATATTATATATCTTTATATAAATAAAAAGGATTTTAATCCTTGGTTCTTTTATTCTTTTATATTTTTATAATAATGCACACATTATACATAACTCATTAAAAATGTAAATCCAAAATAAAAATCAAGAAAGTACATTAAATAAATTAAGAATACAAAATACATAGGTAAAATACCTATAAGGATACCTACATATACCTATACCTATTTATTTAAAAATGTAAATAAACTCCTAAAAATTAAATAAAAATACCATTATACTCACAAAAATAAATTATAAATTTATAAAATAAGCCAATAAAATAATAAAAGAAAATAAACAAATTAAAAATAAAATACCCAAAAATACATGTAAATACATACATATACACATTATTAAATTAAAACCATAATAAAACACTTCGAAAAATTCAATAAAAATCATAAATAAATACTAGATGAAATAATACACATTTTTATTTTATAAAAAAATAATAATAAAATTGTTTACTATGTCAAATAAATCAATTTCTAATCAGATCTCCTATTTTGGCGCCTAGCGGCCGACGTGGACCAATCAGCAGCCGGCCTTCGTTGACCCCCTGGTCAACTGTCCCATCCAAGCCCTGCGCCTCTGAACTGTCCACTCCCCGATTTTCCTCCAATTTTTGCGGTCATTCCTTCCATCGTTCAAGCTCGCTTCCTTCACAAGAATTGCCCTCTGATCATCCATGATGCCCGCCAAAATCTTAGATCAATCAGATACTCATTGGATCAGTCAATAATCGCCGGTTAATAAGGCCCCTTGCCAATGTGTATAAATAAGTAGCTCCACCTCCTTCCTCGAATTTGGCCACTTTTCATCCGACCTTAAGCCTTGATTCCATTCCTGGGACATTCCTCGTGACAGGGGGAGTGTGCTGGCGTCTCGAATCGGCCGGAGGGAGGAAGGTTTTGTCGCGGCGGAGCTCCGGCGTCCGCCCTGCTCCCTGGAGGCCCCCAGGTATAAGAGTTGTCCCTTTCATGCTTTTTAGTTATTTTTAATGTTAGTTTTTCATTCCTGTAGTTAGATTAGTAGTTAGTTAATCCCCTTAGCGTAAAAATCCAAATTCGAAGTTCACCGGAGCTGCGCTCCGGTGACTTCTTCACCGTAGACCCGACTGTTTCCGACCACCCTGAGCACCCCATCTCGATCCCCATAGCTTTCTCCATCGTTCTATCATCTTGGTCCAACCCAGGACCTTCGGTCTTGGCGAGTCGGGGCTCCACCTCCGCCGTACGCCGGAGCCCCTCCGCCCCACTTCATCTCGCTGCCAAGCTTCAAAACCCCGGGTCGAGGAGGTAGCTCTCTCGCCCGCGGTTCTTCCTATGCAGGTACAACGAAGGATAGAGCCCATCTGGGCTCGAATCGATCCAGGAAGAGGTTCCTGGGGGTCCACTTCTTCACCGACCTCGTCCGAACGACTCGGACCTCCAGGAGCCATGACAGACCCATCAGTCGACGCGGAAGCTTCCCAGCTACGTCCAGAGTGCTTCAGATGCACGGGAGGTGCCCGGAGGAGCCCGTGCTACTCGATCGAAGCTCGCCGGGGGCGAGCTTCTCCCCCGTTCTTCCAGACACCTCCAATACCGTTGGATCGGGAGGCGAGGCCCAGATTGAACGACGACCGTCCGATGAAGACACGCGTCCACCGTCAGATCTGCGAGGATCGTCTAATCCAAGCCCTTCATCGACGAACCGGTATCCGCCGTCGGATGTTTGACACGTGGATAAGTGGCGCATCCAGCGCCGCAGGATGATGCGCCTTATTTGGGGTAAATTTCACATCTAGCCCCCCCGCTTTTTGTATTTATTGTTTAATACCAAAAATAAAATGTTACGTTGTAAATAAGTTGTAGAAATTGCAGAAGGACCCTTAAGGTTTCTGGATTTACATTTTAGTCCCTCCGCGCCTCACGTGCAGCACCCACGTGAGGCGCGTGAAATTTGCATATGAACCCTGCCGGGTTTTTTTATTTGTAAAATGGTCTTGAAAATAAAAGTTAACGTTCATTTTTATTGTGATTTTTGCATGTATGCCCCTGTCAATTATTTTATTTGCAAAAACACCCTTGCTAGGCCATTTATTTTTGGAATGCTTTGTCTATTTATTTTGTGCTTTATATTTCTTCGAAAATTATGCAAAAATAGACATAAGTTCCTGTTAGTGTACCCTTGCACGCTATATTTTTAGTTTTTAATTTAGATGCATTTTTGCATTTATTAAAAATCAAAAACATGCATTTTATTTACTGTCTAGCTTATAAAATACCAAAAAAATATTAAAACCCCTCGAAAAATTCCAAAAAAATTAGTTATGGTGTATTTTGACCTATTTCAGTGTTAGTCCAAAAATCCATAAAAATCTAAAAAGGAAAACCTTAAAAATTCAAAAATACCCAAAAACTTCAAAAAAATGTATAAAGTCAAAGAAAAATCAGAAAAATATGAACTCAGTCACTATTTCTGCTATATTTTATTATCTTTATTAGAAAAATAGTATGGAAAATTTTTGAGGTTGTTATCCAGTTTTAATGCCTATTTTCTTGACAGCCAGACCCTATTCCACTATTTGCTCTTGTTTTGCTATTTGAAAATACTAAAAATATTTTCAAAAATGCCCAAAAATCACAAAACAGTAACAAATCGTGAAAATTCTAAAAAGACTTTATTCCTGAATTTTTGCATATTTTTTGAGTATTTTTATAAATATTATAATACCCCTTTTATGTATATCTATGTATTTCCAAAAAAAGAGAAAAAAAGAGAATATATATATATATATATCTAACTATTTATATGTATTTATATATCTATTTATTAACCCTAAAAACAAAAAAAAGAAAACAAATATATACTTTATCATACTTATATATACCTATATATATTGTATGTATTACAAGCTATATATTAACCCTCTATGGGTATACATATATTTATAAATTTATATTTTATATATATATACTACCTAAATATATTATTAAAAACAAAAAAATAATATATATAATAAAATAATAATAAAATAATAATAAAAAAATTTCTAAAATTCAGAAACCCACTTCACACAAGGATGACTCTGAGATACATGTAGGCTATGGTATTTTGTATTGCTCTCTGTGGTTCGACCTCTACATGCTTGTTCCCTATACAATTTATGGTAGAGTAATAAAGATTAATTCACATTTCTTTTTGAGCTTAATTGTTTTATTCTTTTATTGTGGGTTAATTGCTGGTCAACCCAATGTTCGGTGAGAGGTCGCCACAACGACACTTGATACATTTATTATGGTGACCCTCGCTGAATTTTTGCGGTTATCAGATGGCGCCGTTGCCGGGGAGCAATGAGCATAGCCTAATTTATTTTGTCATTCTTGTATAAAAAAAATTCTTGATTCATCATTCATTTTTGTGAGCAGCTATTTTTATTGCTATTAATCACCATGCTTCATTTATTCATTTATTGTGATTCTTTTATCTGCTCTATTTGATTGATTAAGCTATTCTAATGCACTCTTTTTGTAACTTTGATGCGAGGGCCCGCCACGCGAGGATGGCCTCTTAGGAGGCCAATGCAGCCAAGCTTGGAGGAGGATGGTCTTCTTCTCATGACCATCTGGAGAGAGCACCAAAGAAGCAAAGAGATGAGGACTAGATAGGTGTAGATATTTAGGATTATTTATTTTGTAATTTATGGTGAGAGAGAGACTATTTTGGCATGTAATTAAACAGGACTCTACTCTTCACAATGGGGTCCAGTGCCCGGGTGATTGTTCACCTGGGGGCCTCATCGCGGCTTTTCGAGTTTTCATCACTTTATTTTCTTTGTTTTCCGAAGTTTTGAGCTTTCCGCCTTTCTTTTACTTTGTTTTGTGTGCTTGGAGCCCCTAGATATAGGTTGCTTGACTCGGTAGCTAGGTCCAAACATTAATAAGAATGCATGTTCCTATAGTCTACTTCGCTTGGATCTAGTCAAAATTAAACAAGCCGTTCATTTGTCTCTTAGCCCTCTGTGCCGTAGCGAGCCATATAAAGCTCTTTCTCCTACCCTCAATTTGTTGAGCAGAGGAGGGGTGAGCCAAGACCGGACCCTCTTGGGCAAGAGATAAATGAGCGACTTATGGTTCTTCACGCTAATAGCAGCTTATGTTTAGGGCGATTTTTGTGCCTTGCATACCGACATGTAGATAGGTTTAAAATTTCTGTTTTGCATACCACATGGAGAGAGCTGGGATGCACTGTAAGTCTTCTAACTCAGCATGCATCATTCGGTTCAATGATGATATTTCCATCATGGAACCACTTGCACGGCTTTTCCGCTATCTCCCTCTGATTTTGAGCACCTAGGACTTAAATGAAAATCTACAAAAACGTTAGGCGCTGGTATGAAACAGACTCAAAAAAAAGTGAAAACCCAAAAATTAAAATAAGGGGACTGCTAAATAAACTTTGACCTTAATTAAAATTTGTAATGGACTATCATTGTACCGGGTGCATAAAGCCCTCGTTGTTTTCAGGTACCTTGGAGGGGGACCGAACCCCTACTCCCTTGAGCGAGTGCGACCCCTAAGGATTAAAGCCCAAAACCCAATCTGCAACTGCCTTGTGTATCGCATGAATTTCTGAAGTAATGGCGCTTCTATCGTACGTAGGCGAGTAGGACTTGGTCACCAATGGTGACTCTCTGTTGTGAGAGCATCGACCCTGTCCGAAGTATTGAGCATAGGCCACGCCTTCACGGGGGTGTCTGTCTCATTGTCCTGCGTCGAAGTAGGTTCTTGCACGCTCACGGGTGATTCCGTTGTGAGCGAGAACCGAAGTACTGGTTTCACCTATCGGCTTCCTCTCTCTTTTCTTTGGCTGAGTAGGGATCCAGGAAGGGTTACAAGGACTCCAAAAAGTACAGACTACAGGTTACACAGGAGGAGGACAAGTACGGGATACTCTTCTGGCAGTACTCTCTCTCTTATAGGGTAGCGTACTAAGGACTTGTTATAAGATATGCCTGAAAATCACAACTCTAAAAATGAAAAGATCATAAATAGCCGAGCTTTTACGGCTTCACATGGCGTGAGTTGGTGAACCTGATTTTGTATTGTGTTTGTATGGATCTAGATTAAGGTTCAAAGATCAAGTCCCGCGCATTTGCGCACATTTTGTTGTTTCTCCCTTTGACCACCCCGCTCAACCGAGCCTCTCTACTGTTTTACACTCCTTTTATTCCTCGTTGACCATCGTATCTTTCATCCAACATCCAATCTTCTCTTGTACTCCGCGAAGTTGATTCATGGATGGTTTCCGTCGGGACCATGCTGACACCCACATCGATTCCATGAACTCAACTCAGCCAATAAATTCGAGGCGATTCCCGAGAACCCGATCCGGACTTTGCGGATCGATCTCCAGACTCCTTGTTTTCTACCTTTCTCTTGGTCACCCAATAAACTGGGATCACTTTTGTTCCACTTCCGCCGTTGTGAATTGGAGTCGATTACAGTCTACATCCTTTTCCATTCACAACATGCTGGGGTTGACCTGAATCCTAGCTTCATCACGGCAGCTGAAAGTTAAATTGCAAGTGATCTGATTCGGACTATCTCATTCTGCATATAGAAGACAGTGCGAGCCCTGGAGACTACTCCGGAGTTCATCTCGTCCGACTCAGACCCTGACATGGCTCCAGGAGGAAAGGGCAAGGGTCAGCAGCCACCACCAGAGGGACAGGTGCCAGATCAGAACCAAGTCAATGCACAGTTGCTGGCATCTATCCAGGCCATACAGCAGCAGCTGACCGAGCAGGCCCTGACACAGATCGCATTCCAGGATATGTTGAATGACATGATGAACCGTGATGATGGAGGAGGAGGCAGAGGCAGAGGAGGCAGGGGAGGAGGAGGTGGAGGTGGAGGTGGTGATCCTCCTGATGATGATCTTGAGTTACCACCACCAAAGCCGACACTCAAAGAAACATACAATCCGGGAGACAGCCAGATGACCGAGTGGATTCTCATTCCACCGGTACACGCTCACTTTGAGCTGAAGCCCCAGTTTATTGCCCTTCTCCCAGCATTTCATGGAAACACAAGAGAAGAGCCGTACATTCACCTGCAGCAATTCTCCCGCATTTGCCGTACTACACACTATCCCAATGTCCCTCTAGACATTGTAAAGATGATGGCTTTCCCCTTCAGCCTACAGGACAAGGCCCTCTATTGGGTCAATCATTTGGGAAAGGTCGTGACGACCTGGGAGGAGTTGAAGTCCGCCTTCCTGCACAAGTATTACCCTCTCGGTCGGCTCAACCAGATGCGAGCCCGTATCAGTAATTTCACCCAAGGACCCCACGAGTCGATACATGAAGCTTGGGAGAGATTTACTGACCTGCAGGAGAAGTGTCCCCGTCATGATATCCCGAAGACCAGCTTGGTCCAGCATTTCTTTGGGGGACTGAATATTGAAAGCCAACGGCTTGTGGATGCAGCATGTGGGGGCTCCCATTTTAATAAGGATGAAGATGTCGTCTGGCAGATATTTGAAGAAATGGCCGAAGGAGAGGCCGCCCTCTCTTCATCCAAGGCATACCAGAAGCAGCCCCAGATCCTCCAGAAGCAAGTGCACATGGCCGCATCCAAGGAAGCAGAGAGAGATGAGAGCTCCAACCTCAGCATCATCGGGGGGCCATCTCTCTAAGGTAGATATTATTGAGAAGCGATCACAGGACCTTGAGAAACTCGTTGTGATCGAGAAGAGGATCCAGAATCAGGACAAGCTAGATCAGATCAACAAGTACCTAGAACAGTTGGTCGGCACTATCAACTCTGTCCAGTCAGCTACACCATCGGACGCTCCCGCTGAGAAGAAGGACGAGCAGCAACCGCAGCATCAGCCTCAGCCGAGCCAGTAGCCACCGGCAGTCCAGCACGTGTACTACGTGCAGGCGCCCGACCAGGGCCCACCGCAGCAGTAGATGGTAGTGTACCAGTCAGAGTTCCTCTCAGTACCTGATCCAGTCTTCCCACCACCACCCCTAATTCAGGAAGTGAACGGGGTATGGGCTCATGATGCACAGCCGACCCGTCCTCAGGGACAACCCCAGGGTCAGCAATTTGCCAATCGACAGTACCACCAACCTCAGGGTGGTCGTTTTGGTCAATCCTCTCAGCAGCACCAGCAATACCAGCAGCCTCCTCAGTTTACACAGCAATGGAGGCGGAACTTTCCTTATCAACAGCAGCCGCAGTACCGCCACCCGCAGCCGTATCACCAGTACGCGGCTGCCCCCTCTCAACAATACAAGTAGTATCCTCCTCCGTCATACCAACAACTTCAACTTCCTGCTCCACCGCAGCAACACCACCAGTAACAGCCTCCCCACCCATCTACCCAACAGCAGCGTGGTCTGCACGCTGAATCTTCTGAAGTGCCCCCTGCAAATCTCGCCATGGATTATCTGGCCCAGCTTGTTAACGGGCTAGCGGATATGACAAAGCGGCTTGATGACCTGACCGCCACCCGAACTACCATTCCGGCGCAGGTCGAAGTGAACCCCAATAATTTCAAGAAGAAAGAGCAGGTAGAATGTGATGTCCAGTCTGTGTCTGATAATGATATTACTGTTTATTCTAATGCTGTTACTCTCAGGAGCGGTAGGGCCTTGCCTCCGCCTGCTACCACCAGTGGGGTGAATAAAGAAATAGGTGGATCGTCATCTTCTGCATCAGCCGTGCCAGCTCCAGGGGCGGGTGAGGAGGAAGAAGAAGGAGAAGCCAGTCCAGCCGTCGTGCCATGTCAGCAGCAACCTCAGCTAAAAATACAAAAAAATCAGCAAAAACAAAAACAACAAAAAGAAGCTTGTAGCCGAAGCGAAGCCGTGCCAGCCTTGGAGAAGCCGCCAGCAGCAGCCGATCCCTCGCCAGCCGATGGAGCAGACGCTACTCTTTTTGATCGCCCTGCAGCACCAGCATGTTCAGATCCATCTTGTACTCCTTTTTGTAATTCGGATTTACAACGTTCTGTGGGCGATGATTTTGATGTAAATAAGAACTCTCATTTTCCTTCCAGTGGTGTAAATATTCCTTTTCTACAAGCAATACAAAAATCCAAAAAAAATGCAAAACGAAAAAAGGCATTGTCTGATCCAGGTGTTGTGGACATTTTGAATAAATTGACTGTTGAGATTCCCTTGTTGAAGGTCGTGGAATACATGCCAGCTGTGAAGAAAGGACTAAAAGAGGCATGTACTAACAGGCGTCGCCCAGCGCAAGAAAACAGACGCCAGCAAGTCGAGAGGTATGTCCTCACCTTAGCCACGGTAGCAGCCATCAGCAATCTCCCCCAAAAGAAGCAAGACACAGGAGCGCCTCTGATCAGTTGTGAGATTTTTGACCAGGTCTTCGAGCGCACTCTCTTGGATAGTGGATCTTCCATCAACCTTCTACCCTCGTCCATAATGCAAGAATTCAGGCTGGGACCGCTCAAGCAGACACGCATGATCCTTCAGTTCGCTGACCGATCCGTCAAGCGGCCCCGAGGTCTATTGGAAGATGTGGTAGTTAAGGTGCAGGAAATGAAATTCCCAGCTGACTTTGTAGTCCTTGATATGGACTCGCCTGCACCCCTGCTCCAGACCCCTATCATCCTTGGCAGACCATTCCTTCGCACTTCAGGTGCCGTGGTTGATTACGGGTCTGGAGAATCACTTTCAGCTCGAACACCCAGCAACTCACGATAAACATGAACAAAGAGCCGAACGCCACAACTGATGAGAGCCAGGCAGCATCAGAAGCAGATTGTGATTTCATTGCGGAGATCAGAGATTCAGCTTTATCATTGGATGATTCATGGACCCGAGAAATCCTCACTCTTGAGGAGGACTCGGAAAGCGCAGTCAGCATATGTTCTGATGATTCTTGGGAGACAGATTCTCAGATGCAGGCGCATCTTCTTGAGCATTCACTCCAGACCGAACATGATCAGCTTAGCGCGGAACCGTTCGGTGCATCACTGGGATCTCAACAGGATGATGAGGATGGTAAATATCTCAAAGAAGTACATCCCACCACCAGCATGGTATCAAAAGTGACAGATAAAGTGGACAGATCAAAGCCAGAACTCAAGCCACTTCCTGCAGGCCTGAAGTATGCTTTCCTTACGGGTGAAGAACACATGTATCCGATCATCATCAGCAGCAGGCTGATGCCGGATCAGGAATCTCGTCTTCTCAGGGTTCTAGAAAAGAACCGCAAGGCACTTGGTTGGAGCGTATCAGATCTTCGAGGGATAAATCCAGCCTTGTGTTCACACCATATCTATTTGGAAGAAGATGCCAAGCCGTCCCGTGAATTTCAGAGAAGGTTGAATCCTAACCTTCGGGACGTCGTCATGAAGGAGATCACAAAATGGTGTGATGCAGGCTTCATCTATCCCATCTCCAACTCGAAATGAGTAAGCCCACTGCATGTAGTTCCCAAGAAATCAGGGCTTACAGTGGTAACAAATGATAAAGGAGAGGAAATTTCCACTCGGGTACCAACATCCTGGCGGGTGTGTGTCGACTACCGCCGTCTCAATGCAGCAACCAAGAAGGACCACTTCCCCTTGCCATTCATTAATCAAGTTTTGGAGAGATTAGCAGGCAAGGAGTTCTTCTGCTTTCTGGATGGGTACTCCAGGTACAACCAAGTGGCGATCGCTCCTGAAGATCAAGAGAAGACTACCTTCACTTGCCCGTTCGGCACCTACGCCTTCAAGAGAATGCCCTTTGGATTATGCAATGCACCTGCAACCTTCCAAAGATGCATGCTAGCAGTCTTCGCCGAGATGGTAGGCAGTTTTCTCGAGGTGTTCATGGACGATTTCTCTGTCTATGGTGATAGTTTCGATGCTTTCCTTGAGCATCTAGACAGAGTGCTTCAGAAGTGCCGAGAAGTTAATTTAGTGCTCTCATGGGAAAAGAGCCATTTTATGGTCACTGAAGGTATTGTGCTAGGCCACGTCGTTTCCAAACGTGTCATGGAAGTCGATCCGGCGAAGGTGGATGTTATTTCGAATCTTCAGCCACCTCAGTCAGTGAAAAATGTGAGGTCATTCCTGGGGCATGTGGGATTCTACAGGCGATTCATCAAGGATTTCAGCCGCATTACCCGACCTCTGACAGAACTCTTGTGCAAGGAGACTGAGTTCATTGTTGATCAGCCAGTTCTCCTTGCTTTCAATCAATTGAAGGAGCTCATCACTCAGGCTCCAATCTTGCAGCCTCCTGACTGGACTCTTCCCTTTGAGATAATGACCGATGCGTCAGATTTTGCAGTCGGAGCTGTTCTTGGGTAGAGGAAAGACAGAGCGCCCTATGCCATTCACTATGCCAGCAGAACATTAGATGAAGCATAAAGAAATTACACAGTAACAGAGAAAGAATTGATGGTTGTGGTTTTCGCCTTAGAGAAGTTCAGATCCTATTTGTTGGGATTAAAAGTCACAATTTTTACAGACCACTCTGTTATCCGGTACTTATAGCAGAAGAAGGATGCCAAGCCAAGACTGATTCGTTGGATCCTTCTCCTCCAGGAATTCGATTTGGAAATAAAGGACAAGCCTGGAGTTCAGAATGTGGTAGCAGATCATCTCTCTAGAATAGAACAACATGAGTCTCCCCTGATCAATGCACCTATCACAGAAACCTTCCCTGACGAAGCCATCTTAGCAGTGGATTCTCTTCCTTGGTATGTTGATATAGTCAATTACCTCGCCTCTGGGGTAATACCTTCGGATTGGACGAAGAACCAAAAGAACAAATTCATGTCGACCATCCGCTTCTACCAATGGGAAGATCCTCTTTTATTCAGAGAAAGAGCAGATTATATTTGGCGCAGGTGCATCCCTCAGACGGAGCAATCTAGTGTCCTCGAGCATTGTCATTCGCTCGAATCTGGTGGACATCACTCTGGAGATCGGACGGCAGCCAAAGTACTTCAGTGTGGCTTTTGGTGGCCCACTTTATTTAAGGATGCAGCTAAGTTTGTCAAAAGATTCATTGACTGTCAGAGACTGAAAGGAACACTAACTGCCAAAGATTCAATGCCTCTGAAAATCATTCAGATAGCAGACGTTTTCGATGCATGGGGCATTGACTTCATGGGGCCTTTCCCTAACAGTCAAGGTTTTGAGCACATCCTTCTTGCGTCGATTACGTGAGTCGTTGGGTTGAAGCTGTTCCCGCCCGAGCCGCCGACAACAAAACAGTTTGCCAGTTTCTGAAGAAGAACATCATTTCGCGGTTTGGGATACCAAAGATTCTCATATCAGACGGGGGCAGCCACTTCATCAACAAAGAGGTCAAGAAGTTAACAAAGGAGTACGGCATCGATCACCGTGTCGCGTCTCCTTATCATCCGCAGACCAATGGCATGGCGGAGTTATCCAATAGAGAAATCAAGACTATACTGCAGAAACTTGTTAGACCAAACAGAAAAGACTGGTCTCAACTCTTGGACTCATTTCTATGGGCTTACCGAACAGCCTACAAGTCTCCCTTGGGCATGTCGCCCTATCATCTTGTATATGGGAAACCATGCCATCTTCCCGTGGAATAGATCCACAAATCTCTTTGGGCAATCAACAATTGTAATTTGGACTCACGCAGAAGTGGTCAAAAGAGAAAAGACGATCTGAACATGCTCTTGGAATTCTGAGACTATGCATACGATAACACCTTGATGTACAAGGAGAAGGTGAAACGCTGGCATGACCGGCACATCAGACGGAAGACCTTCAACGTTGGACAGAAAGTGTGGCTATTTGATGCAAAGTTGCGGATATTCCCAGGTAAATTAAAGAGTAAGTGGACAGGGCCATTTCGAATATGTGAAGTGCGTGACAATGGAAGCATCGCTATATCAGAATTGTCCCCTGACGCACAGCCCTTCATCGTCAACGGCCAACTACTGAAGCCTTACCTCGAACCAGATGCATTCTTGGCCGTTGTAGACTCTATTCAGCTAGTGCACCACGATGACATCTTCACAGCACCTGCGGCATCGAAAGATTCAGACGAAGTAATCCAGCCTCTGTTTATCTGATTTTCTTCTTTTCTTCTTTTCTTCTTTTCCTTTTCTATTTTCTAAAAGGTGCCGCCCTTGTAGACAGTTTTCTATACTTAGGACGTACTTTGTCCAAAGTATAGGGGGGATGTGCACCTAGAGTTTTTCATTTCGGTCTGATCCTCTCCATTGTCTCCTCTTCTTATCTATACTTAGGAGTATCTTACCCTAAGTATAGGGGGAGACAATCTGAGTACGATCTGTGTATTCCCACCCTTGACCCTCCCTGCTTTGTGTACAGTCTGTTATACTTAGGATTAATTGATCCTAAGTATAGGGGGGACGGTCAACTTCTCATTCATTCATTTCAATCTTATTTATTCTTTAGACTTGTCTATACTCAGTACGAGTTATGTCTCTGCTTTTCTCTTCGATCTATGAGGACATAGCTCAAGCTAAGTATAGGGGGGTCGTATATACCATGTATATACTATAAGCCATAACTCATACTGAAAAATAAAACAGCAATTCAATCTAAAAAGTAATAAGTAACTCTATAATAAAAGATGATTGTGAGTTCCTCATACTCTTTATACTTGTACTGATTATTAAGTCAGAAAAAGCGTTTTGTGCAAAACATTCACCTTTGAAAAATATTGTGAAATAGTTTGAAAATAGTGTGTACAAGTATTCAACCTTTGAAAAATCAGTTTTGTGTGTAAAATTTATTTTCTCTAAGTGAAACCAAAATGTGTGAAAATCAGTGTGCAAATGATTGTGAAAATTTGATTGTCAAAATTATTTTGAAAAATCTATCTATGTTGTGTAAACCTTTGTTAAAGGATTTTCAAATGCGTGAACATGTTTGCAAAATTACCGTGGACTATAGTTTTTAAAATCCTTGTGAAAATGATTCTCAAATAAGTCTGAGGAGTCCGCACAAAAATCTCTCATTTGTAAATAATGAATAAGCCCAAACAAAGCCTATAAGAACGAAAACCATATTGTACATCCAATACAATTTTTCTTCTTTTATCTACTGATTAATAAATCAGGTACCTATACAGTATGATTGGAAAAATAGTGTGACCAGTTTGAAAATTTTGATGTGAAATGATTTCAAATGTGTGAAAATGTTTTGATTGAAAAACGTTTTCTTTGTGTGGAAGAAAGGATTTGAAAAACCTATGTGCAAATATTTTGAAAAATGCTTGCCAAAAGTATTATGAAAATTGTATATATTGAGTATGAAAAATCTTTGCAAAAATAGTTTTCAAATGTGTGTAAATGATTGCGAAAATTATTGTGTACTATAGTTTGCAAAATTATTTTCAAAAACTAATAAAAACACCATTACAAATACTTGTAAATCATGAATAAGACACATACAACACTTTCTGTACAATTCTAAATAAACTACTTCATTCAAACTTGTAAAGTTTTTAGAAATTCATACATTTTGTAAATAAAGCGGCATGCCTGTGTAAATAATTGTGTATACTTTTTGTATGTGTCCAGTTCTTAGTTTATTTGCAAAATATCTTGGTGTAAAAACATTCTTTGATTCTTTCAAACTCTTTGTGAAAAATTGCATCATTCATTGTGCATAGCATAAGCATACCATTCATATTCTTTTTGAGTGATCTTGATGATTGAATCAGTCTAATAAAGTCTCAAGTTGGAGCTTGGTTGGACCTTACCGCACCTAATTGCACTGGAACCTTATGGGAACTAGGTTTAAGGTACTTCAGGTCTATGCAGACTTAATTCTTTGAGAAATTAGGGCTGGGTTCAAGTCACCTCAGTGGGCTAATTAGAACTTTTTGAGACACACGTACGACTCTTGCCGACTGTGACCTAACTTGGACACTTGCACCTTTCACTTGGCTCAACTCAGTTGGAGTGGTGAGGGGGTTGGATTTGCCAGTCTGAGACGCACACGGGTGGAAACATTCGTCCTCGTCTAGGGAGGGAAGTGCACCCCAACCTGGTCCAATAGCCATGAGGTCTAAAGATAGGAGATTGTAGGTTGTGATAAAGCTTCAAAAGAGGGATAGTCTACTGGCTCAAGAGGAAAAACTCCTTATGTAAATGCTGCTGTGAATAGTATGAAAAAAAATGGTCAGGCCTGTACAAAAATAAAAATGCCTGCAAAGTATGTACAAAGTCAATAAGCAAGCTTGAGCTCCAAAGACAAATATGTGAGCCTGCAGCTGGATGACTTGACTACACTGGTCTTGCATCCCAGGATAGGTAGCTACACTGGCTACCGTCCATTCTTCTCTTCACCCCCTCCTCTTGAGCTGGTTGCCACTTGAACTTAGAAGGGAATACCCTGCTCCTCGGGGAAAGAACTTTTGGATTGGGGAATCATTGGGTTGTCATTCTGGAGAAGTCAGTTCTTTTATCATTTCAGTTGGGGAGAGACACTATCACTTACACCGTACAAGTCAGCTTCATAGTTATAAGGGTTTGCGTATGATGTAGACTAGTTCTGACCCGGCTATTGAGGTGGGTTGAACCGAGTTCTGTGACTATCGAAGGCTGTTGTATTTTAGAGCTGGTTCCCGACTAGGTTCCACACACATTCGCACCCAAGGTCTGACAGGAGCTCCAAATTCAGATTTTGTAAAGACCCGCATTGCACTGAAAGCACCCCTATTCACTCTATCTTTCTTTCATTCTCCTTTTTCTTTTCTTTATTCTTTTTGTACTTATTGCATAAGTGTTTGCTAGGGACTAGCAAAGGCAAGTATAGGGGGGTGATGAATATCCATTTCATCACCTTTATTCTATCATTTTGGCCTCAAAAACCCCAGCAAATGCATGTAAATAGCATCAAATTGTATATAATAGCATTCATGATTCATTGTATTAATTACACATTAAGTAAGGGTCTTAACGCCAAAATTATAGAATAAAGAGGAGAAAAGAAAAAGGAATAAAATATTGCAAATATTTTATGACCCAAACCCCGAGACCAAGGCCAGTATGGTATTGGTCGACAAGGAATAAAGTAGGGGGAGATAAGGGGGCAGTGTACAATAAATACCTCATTTATTCATGCATCTATTTATGTATTTTTTACACCTATTTTATACATAATTATTTATTCATCAAATAAAGAAACTTTGTACATGAAAGTTGTATATGATAATGTAAATAAAAATACAAAATTGAGTTTGTGTAAAAATAATACTCAGTGTACATTTTATACACAGAATAAAAAGCCAAAATCTCAACTTCACAGACCCATATCTTGCAAATAAAAACTCCAAATCACCCAAACTGACCTTTAATTGTATATAGCATTCCAAGAACTATTTAATAAAATTGGTTTCATAATTTTTGGAGTCCATATGCAGAAGTTAGGTTTTTGGCCTTTCTTGTATATAGGATTGATTAAAATATTCTTTTTATTCGATATTCATTATTTTTATAAATTCATATTTTTAAAATTTTGTAAATGATGTATATAATGCATACACACATTAAAAGTAAAGGAAAACCAAAAATAATTTGTAAAATAAAATAAGTCTACAAATTCATAGACAAAATACCTATACTATATATCTTTATATAAATAAAAAGGATTTTAATCCTTGGTTCTTTTATTCTTTTATATTTTTATAATAATGCACACATTATACATAACTCATTAAAAATGTAAATCCAAAATAAAAATCAAGAAAGTACATTAAATAAATTAAGAATACAAAACACATAGGTAAAATACCTATAAGGATACCTACATATACATATACCTATTTATTTAAAAATGTAAATAAACTCCTAAAAATTAAATAAAAATACCTTTATACTCACAAAAATAAATTATAAATTTATAAAATAAGCCAATAAAATAATAAAAGAAAATAAACAAATTAAAAATAAAATACCCAAAAATACATGTAAATACATACATATACACATTATTAAATTAAAACCATAATAAAACACTTCAAAAAATTCAATAAAAAACATAAATAAATACTAGATGAAATAATACACATTTTTTATTTTATAAGAAAAAAATAATAAAATCGTTTACTATGTCAAATAAATCAATTTCTAATCAGATCTCCTATTTTGGCGTCTAGCGGCCGACGTGGACCAATCAGCAGCCGGCCTTCGTTGACCCCCTGGTCAACTGTCCCATCCAAGCCCTGCGCCTATGACTTGTCCACTCCCTGGTTTTCCTCCAATTTTTGCGGCCATCCCTTCCATCGTTCAAGCTTGCTTCCTTCACAAGAATTGCCCTCTGATCATCCATGATGCCCGCCAAAATCTTAGATCAATCAGATACTCATTGGATCAGTCAATAATCGCCGGTTAATAAGGCCCCTTGCCAATGTGTATAAATAAGTAGCTCCGCCTCCTTCCTCGAATTTGGCCACTTTTCATCCGACCTTAAGCCTTGATTCCATTCCTGGGACATTCCTCGTGACAGGGGGAGTGTGCTGGCGTCTCGAATCGGCCGGAGGGAGAAAGGTTTTGTCGCGGCGGAGCTCCGGCGTCCGCCCTGCTCCCTGGAGGCCCCCAGGTATAAGAGTTGTCCCTTTCATGCTTTTTAGTTATTTTTAATGTTAGTTTTTCATTCCTGTAGTTAGATTAGTAGTTAGTTAATCCCCTTAGCATAAAAATCCAAATTCGAAGTTCGTCGGAGCTGCGCTCCGGCGACTTCTTCACCGTAGACCCGACTGTTTCCGACCGCCCTGAGCACCCCATCTCGATCCCCATCGCTTTCTCCATCGTTCTATCATCTTGGTCCATCCCAGGACCTTCGGTCTTGGCGAGTCGGGGCTCCACCTCCGCCGTACGCCGGAGCCCCTCCGCCCCACTTCATCTCGCTGCCAAGCTTCAAAACCCCGGGTCGAGGAGGTAGCTCTCTCGCCCGCGGTTCTTCCTATGCAGGTACAACGAAGGATAGAGCCCATCTGGGCTCGAATCGATCCAGGAAGAGGTTCCTGGGGGTCCACTTCTTCACCGACCTCGTCCGAACGACTCGGACCTCCAGGAGCCATGAGAGACCCATCAGTCGACGCGGAAGCTTCCCAGCTACGTCCAGAGTGCTTCAGATGCGCGGGAGGTGCCCAGAGGAGCTCGTGCTGCTCGATCGAAGCTCGCCGGGGGCGAGCTTCTCCCCCGTTCTTCCAGACACCTCCAGCACCGTTGGATTGGGAGGTGAGGCCCAGATTGAACGACGACTGTCCGATGAAGACACGCATCCACCGTCAGATCTGCGAGGATCGTCTAATCCAAGCCCTTCATCGACGAACCGGTATCCGCCGTCGGATATTTGACACGTGGATAAGTGGCGCATCCAGCGCCGCAGGATGATGCGCCTTATGTGGGGTAAATTTCACATCTAGCCCCCCACTTTTTGTATTTATTGTTTAATACCAAAAATAAAATGTTACGTTGTAAATAAGTTGTAGAAATTGCAGAACGACCCTTAAGGTTTCTGGATTTACATTTTAGTCCCTCCGCGCCTCACGTGCAGCACCCACGTGAGGCGAGTGAAATTTGCATATGAACCCTGTCGGGTTTTTGTATTTGTAAAATGGTCCTGAAAATAAAATTTAACTTTCATTTTTATTGTGATTTTTGCATGTATGCCCCTGTCAATTATTTTATTTGCAAAAACACCCCTGCCAGGCCATTTATTTTTGGAATGCTTTGTCTATTTATTTTCTGCTTCATATTTCTTCAAAAAAATATGCAAAAATAGACATAAGCTCCTGTTAGTGTACCCTTGCACGTTATATTTTTAGTTTTTAATTTGGTTGCATTTTTGCATTTATTAAAAATCAAAAACATGCATTTTATTTACTGTCTAGCTTATAAAATACCAAAAAAATATTAAAACCCCTCGAAATATCCCAAAAAAATTAGTTATGGTGTATTTTGACCTATTTCAGTGTTATCCAAAAATCCATAAAAATCTAAAAAGGAAAACCTTAAAAATTTGAAAAATACCCAAAAACTTCAAAAAATGTATAAAATCAAAGAAAAATCAGAAAAATATGAACTCAGTCACTATTTCTGCTATATTTTATTATCTTTATTAGAAAAATAGTGTGGAAAATTTTTGAGCCTGTTATCCAGTTTTAATGCCTATTTTTCTGACAGCGAGACCCTATTCCACTGTTTGCTCTTATTTTGCTATTTAAAAATACTAAAAATGTTTTCAAAAATGCCCAAAAATCACAAAAACAGTAAAAAATCGTGAAAATTCTAAAAAGACTTTATTCCTGAATTTTTGCATATTTTTTGAGTATTTTTATAAATATTATAGTACCCCTTTTATGTATATCTATGTATTTCCAAAAAAAAGAGAGAAAAAAAGAGAATATATATATATCTAACTATTTATATGTATTTATATATCTATTTATTAACCCTAAAAACAAAAAAAAAAAGAAAAAAAATATATATACTTTATCATACTTATATATACCTATATATATTGTATGTATTACAAGCTATATACTAACCCTCTATGGGTATACATATATTTATAAATTTATATTTTATATATATATACTACCTAAATATATTATTAAAAACAAAAAAATAATATATATAATAAAATAAAAATAATAAAATAATAAAAAAATTCTAAAATTCAAAAACCCACTTCACACCAGGATGACTCTGAGATACATGTAGGCTATGGTATTTTGTATTGCTCTCTGTGGTTCGACCTCTACATGCGTGTTCCCTATACAATTTATGGTAGAGTAATAAAGATTAATTCACATTTCTTTTTGAGCTTAATTGTTTTATTCTTTTATTGTGGGTTAATTGCTGGTCAACCCAATGTTTGATGAGAGGTCGCCTCAGCGACACTTGATACATTTATTATGGTGACCCTCGCTGAATTTTTGCGGTTATCACCATTGCGCCACGGATCCGGTGTAAAACAATTGCACCAGCCGGGAATCGATATAATATGAGGAAGGGGAGCTTGCACCAAGGTGCATGTAACTTTACATGCACCAGCGCTTATATTTTCCATATTTGTTTACTTTTTTGAAAAATACCACCATGTATATTCATCCATATATCCCTCCAATATGTCATTCGAATTTCGTCAAAAACAGAGACTCCTATGACCTTCATCCAGAACAGGTCGATTACAGCAATTCTATGAACGTTAAAATTACCTGTTCTGGATGGAGGTCATAGGAGTCTCTGTTTCTGACGAAATTCGAATGACATATTAGAGGGATATATGAATGAATATACATGGTGGTATTTTTCAAAAAAGTAAAAATTTGTGGAAGATATAAGCGCCATGCACCTTGGTGCAAGCTCCCCATCCTCTCTCTCTCTCTCTCTCTATATATATATATATATATATATATGGAAACCTTGAATTGAGGTGCCACCTTACCATGACTATGGTGCGACACCTCTTAGGAGCATTCCGATTTGGATCAACGGTGGTTTACAAACCACTAAAATAAATCCAAAACCACCATCGAAACAACCTCCAAATCGCTATTTTTAGAAAAAAATTTGGAATATTCCATTTGATTAAGATATTATCCCGTTGCTTATTAATTAATCGAATTTAATTTTCTAAATATAGCATCCATCATGATCTTAGGTCTCTCGAATTTCCAAAAGAAAAACTCGATAAGGGTCCTCTCGCCTTCTCTATTCTTCGTCAACACTCGATGCAGAGGTTGTGGCTACGTTTGAAGATGATGGTGTATGACAAGGACGATGGGGATGCATGGTGATGATGGTGGTGCATTGAGTGGTGGGAAATGCTTTCCTTTTCTTAGTAATTTATTCATAATCTTAGTATTTTTTATTCATCCATTGATTGAGATCTAGGTTATTTTACATTGCTTTTATTTTTTATTTTGATTTTATTTTTTCTTTTGATTTTGGCTCCATATTGATCCAATATCTAATCATCCTCGATTA
This sequence comes from Ottelia alismoides, assembly GCA_037367405.1. Lineage (NCBI taxonomy): Eukaryota > Viridiplantae > Streptophyta > Magnoliopsida > Alismatales > Hydrocharitaceae > Ottelia > Ottelia alismoides. Next base: position 1,426,598 of record JAZKJV010010102.1, read on the forward strand.
GAGATTTTTTTCTCCTCTGTATAGATTACACAACATGTGTATACACATCCGGTTTTAAGTTAAGTTCTTTTTAATTGCATTAATGACTTATACGCATAAAATTTTCTGTGATTTTGATAACGTTATATTAACAATACGATATAATAATTACAAAATATGGGATTATTTTACATTTCATCATCTCAATTTGCAATGTCATGGTATATTTTACATTTAAAAGACTTCTGCACCACAAGTTCAAACATGCAGCCGGTATTTTTACATTACCTATGTTCATTTTACATTTCACACTTTTCATATTATCCTTTTTAAAGAATAAATGATAAATTACTGATTGATTCTTTTATTTTGCAGATCAACACATAATTGTTACAGTGAGAGCATAGATTTTACAAAAGCTACAGATACTTTACAGTGGATGATGAATTTTGATAGAGCCACGATATTGGAATGGATGGACATTTAAAAAAATATACATTAATAATAAGCAAACTATTTTACAAAAATCACAATTATTTTACAAAGAGACCGTAAAATTTACAAAATAATACCACGATTTACAAACTTTGCTCCGACAGAATGTTCTCAAAGGAGACTGCAGAATTTACAAAATAGTACATCCTTCATTTAAACCTCCTAAAATAATATATGTATGATGTGTAGCATATATATAACGTGTTCGAAATTTACCCCCATTTGATAAATTAGGAAATATAGTTACAACAAAATTCTCATCATGGTAGCATTAATTGATTTTCACGTGAAAATCAATTAATTATGCTATTAAAAGCCTCCTATATTTTAGGAAATACAACTATACAGAATACACTATTTTTTGTCGAATTTGAACTTTTTTCTGTACATCAGTGATTATTATTTTTATAATTTACAGCACATGATTGTAAAATATATCAATCTTTTATAAATTGATAACAGTTATTTCAAAAAAAGCAAGCATTTATTCCATCATATATTTCTGGAATATACAACGCGCACTCATCGAGCTTGTCTAAATATAGAATATTCAATGACGTGGATTGTACTAATTAAGCATTAATTTAATATCCCCCACTTTAGGAAGCTTTGTTACACCAAAACCACCAATTATACCATTGTAGTTTTCATCTACATCGCACATGTGCCATCCAATGGTCGAAATTGACATATTTCCAAAATCAAGGAAAGGAGCCACCTTAATTCAAGTGCTCCATGTGTGTGTGTGTGCATGTGTGTAGGAGTGATCCTATGAGAGCAATATATATATATATATATATATATATATATATGAGATTAATGGGGTTGCCCCCTTGGGGCAGCCAACATGGCTGCCCCCGCACCATTTTCGGTATTTTTTTATTTTTTTGAAAAATATCGCCATGTATATTCATCCCTATATCCCTCCTATATGGAATTCGAATTTCGTCAGAAACAGAGACTCCTATGGTCCCCATCCAGACAATCATTTTTTAACGGTCGTATGATTTTTTAAATCGACACTATCTCGATGGAGGCCGTAGGAGTTTTTATTTCTGACAAAATACGAATGGTATATAGGAGGGATATAGGGATGAATATACATGGTGATATTTTCAAAAAAAATAAAAAAAACACAGCCCCATTAAATCTTATATATAGGGACCCTTTCAAATGAGGTGGGGTCTCACCAATATTGTGGTGAGCCATCGTTCAGATTCGTCAGATTTCAATCTGACAGTTGCATCAAAAAGCTCATCCAAAGGGTATTTTTGTCATCTGAATTTCATTAAATTCGAGTTTCATCTATTGATTTCAAATTTTCATTCTAAGCTTTTTCTCGATTTGGTATTTTCACTAATGCATTTATTGATTTATTTCTAATTTTGTTCCAATCATTCTGGAATCAACCATAGCTTTGTAAAATACTAAAAGTTTTTGTAAAATATATTTTTCTCTTTGTAATTTCATTAATAATTTTGTTTTTTTACAGTATTTTTATTTTGTAAATGGTTATTTTTGTTTTGTAAATAGGTGCATTTATTTTTAACTCCAGTGAGTTTTGCAAGAGTAATTTTCTTCTTTGTAAGCTTCAATCCCTTTTTATAAATGTGTATTTTCGTTTTGTAATAATTCCGTGAATATTTGTAATTGTATCTCGTTCTTTTGTAAAATTCACGCGGAGATCTGCAAAATAAGAAATCAAAAAATGAGATTTGTAAAACAAGTGAATCAAATTGTAAATATTAAAGACGTATATGTAAAATAATTAAACCACAATGTAAATTGGTGCCTCGTCTCCCACGTCCCTCTTGTGCGGCCGCCTCCTCCGCTCGACGATCGTCGCTCTCGCGCGAGCACCCGTGCATTGACCTTCTCCGCCTGCGTCGTCGCCACCTGGAGCTTGTCGCCATGTGCCACTAATGCTCGAAGCTGGTTAGAAATAGATCTCTCCTAGAAATAATGACAGATTCTTTGGCTCTGCAACCACGAAATAAAAGATGTCCACCAAATTTCCAATGTCCAAATTCCATATCTAAAACGACTAAAATCTAAAGATGTCTATTGGATTCCCAATCTTCAGATATCATAATTTGAAATCTCGTCGTCAAATACATCACCTCCATGTCAAGCGTCGTCATCCTTTTCATGGATCTGATCGGATCTGCGTGAGGAAGGTGTAGAGCGTGTCTTTGTCAATGTCGTGCACGCCATTGAGACTGTCGAGGTCTTCTTTGTGCTCCCTCCTCAACACATCTCCTTCCTCCTCCTCCCTCCCGCCGACGTGGGCAACCTCGTGTAGATTTTACTGCTGCCGCTAGAGAGAGAGAGAGAGACGACTGATTTAGGGTTTTGAAAGATATGGAATAAATTTATGGAGTCAATTTAGGTTAGAGTTGTTACACTCTGTTTTTAGAATGTGATAATGACCAAAATGGCCTTTTAATCAATTAAATAATAGTAATATATAATTAATATAAACCATCGGATTGAATATAAACGAACGTGATTGTTGGCTCACTATGATAATGGTGAGACCCCACCTCATTTGAGGTTTCTCCTATATATATATATATATATGAGTGATCCTGTGAGAGCAAAAAACTGTGAGAGAATGAGAGCAATGATTTTGGACCACTAGATTCTGTCTTCTCTCTCCTGGTTGAATCTATTGGTCCAGAATCACCACTCTCATGCTCTCACAGTTTTTTGCACCCCCGTGTGTGTTGGGGGGCGTGTGTGTGCATGTGTGCTTGTGTGTGCTTGTGTGTGGGTGCATGTGTGTGGGTGTGTGGGGGAGGTGTGCGTGGGGTTATATGGGTCTGCCCCCACCCCATTTTTCAACAATTTTTTATTTTTTTTGAAAAATTATCACCATGTATATTCATCTATATATCTTTCCAATATGTCATTCAAATTTGTCAGAAACATGAGACTTCTATGTCCTCCATTTAGAACAGGTCGATTATAGCAATGTTTAAACCGTTGAAATTACATGTTCTAGATGGAGGGTATACGAGTCTCTTTTTTATGAAATTCGAATGAAATATTAGATATATATATATATATTGATACAATCATTTTATAATAATCTAAGAACTATTTTCTAATGAAAATGATTGATTATAGTAAGAGCATGATATATCATTTTTGTAAAATAATAAATATTTTGCAGACAATGATTGTAAAACGTGTAAAATGAGATGCTCATTCGAGCCTTGTGCTCATTGAAAATTTCCTGAAAATTAAAATAACAAAGAAAATATGCTAACATTAATAGCAAGAAGATGAAAAAAGAGAGATCATATAAGGTTATAGAGTGGATTTTAAAAAATAGAGTATTCTTGTATCGTAATTATATAAACATTTGCATACAAAAGGTATTCTAGATGTCTAATATAAATATATAATTTACAAACATATATACACATTACGTGCATGGAAGGATTTTTGGGCACAAATCCACCAAAATGTCCAATACCTATAAGGCTATAACCACCAAAATTTACAAGGATTTTTTCCTACATGCCCATGCGTACTTTTGTATTGGCATTTTGACCTCTCTATAATTCGTATTTACATCTAGATAAATGAATAGTTACTGTGTTTTGCATCCTAACGCCTGATATTGCTTTTCTCCACTAATCTAACTAGCCCTAGAGCTAATCTAATCATACACACATCCAGCCGTATAAATTTATTGGTTAAATTGCGTGGAATATATCTAAAAAAACTAAAACTTGCATTTGGTCCAACAAAATAGAATAATTTCAAATAAGCAAAAAAAAATAGCAAAATTAAGAACACAGGAAAAAACAAAGAGGGAGGGGGAGGGTCTTCTCCAAAAAGATAGCTCTCCTCACATGTGGTGAAGAGACGCTTTTTCACCTACTTAATATCAACTTGTGAAAATTATACGGGTAGGAAGTAATAGGATATGATAAGCAAATAAATCAATAAGGTAAAAACACAACAAAGAGTGCGAAAGTCAAGAGCTGGATTGCAAATTGACGTCAAATTAAAGATTTCATACAATAGCATCGACGATATTTTTCCCATCATTTTTATATATTTTTATGGGTTTTTATCAATTATGCTCCTTTGAGATATTGAAATATCGGTTATACCCTTCCTTTTTTGGAATATCAGTTGTGCCCCTATTTTCTTGCAAAAATTTATAGTTCTGCCCTTTTGTAATATCTGTTTGCCCTTACTTTACTTTAACAGAAGGACAGAACTGTAAATTTTATGAGAAGGTAGGGCACAACTGATATTCCAAAAAAGGGAGGGATATAACTGATATTGCAATATCTCAGAGGGGCACAACTGATAAAAAATCCTATTTTTATTATCTTTTAAGATACCAAATATCTTTCAGTTATCTTTATTGATGTCTATTCTGACTTCTCATCTCAAAAATAGGTAAAATGAGGATGCCCCCAAAGGGGAACTAAGTTACTGATAAAAATCCATGTACTTTTGTGTAATTTACTTTAATAAATAGCATCTTATTAATTATTATTTTCTTTTAATGTAAATAAAAAGAAAATAATAATTAATAAGATGTTATTTATTAAAGTAAATTACACAAAAGTACATGGATTTTAAAAGGTAACAATTTGATGCACAATCTTTAATATCTGTCTCACTGTGATTTTTAGCTATAGAAAAGTCATAGCATAAACAAAAATATTTGCATAATAGAAATACAATTGAGAAAATAAAATACTGCTATGACAAGTAAAATCACGATAAATAATACAAGGTTTTTTTTGGAAGTATGCCCTAAGGCAGCAACATGATAGCTTATAACGACAGGATCTACGGCGTAGATGTCGTTGAGACGATGATGCTAGATGATGGCAAGGAATCCTGCTGTTTGGATGTAGAGGCGGGCACCATCGATTTGGGGAGGCAGCGTACGGGTGGGCGGAGGGCAGAGTTTGGTGATTCTTTGTTTGATTGCGAGCCAAATAAGAATGATGGTAGGAAGTCAGGAAAGGGTAAAACTGGCATCGAGCGGGTGAAGATCGATGGAAGCACGTCCCGGTTGTGGAAGAGAAGCTTGCAATATTTAGCAAGAGCAAGATCAGAACCCCATATATGGAGCCCCTAGCTTCGGTTTCGTCACGTTGTCGACGGCATTACGATGAGGAGGGGAGGAGCTAGAGGGACGGGCTCATTTTGTAGTTGTTGACAGCATACGGAGAGGAGGGAAGGAGCTAGAGGGGGCTCGGAGGTGGGGAAGGTGGTTCATGTGAGAGGTGGAAGCGTTGTGGTCGAGTCATTGACGCTGGGAAGAGAGGCGACGTGGGAATTCCTACAAATGTCAAGGGCATGACCGGAATGATTGGATGGACGCAGTGGGCAAAAGTGGAATGTACACTAATGTCTTGCTCGTCCAAGCTTGCCTATGCGGCCTCCGCTTCCTAGTTCTTGAATCTTTTTCCTTTCATTTTTGTTCTGTTATACCTCTATCCATGTTGTCATCATCCCTTCGTGTTTTTCTCCTCACTGATCTCTGCTCAGACTCATACCCTTCCCATCCTTATTCACCTCAATCCCTTTGCTTGAGATCCATCTCTCTCTCTGCTACGGCAGTGGAGATACAGTTACATCAAGAAACACTCGCTGGAACGGAGAGTAGCTAGAGGCATGGCCTTAATCTTGAACCCCATAGCTTGAAGTTGAACCCAATACCATCGCCAAGCATATCAAGCAGAGCAACTCGATAATCTTTCCACGAAACACATTCGATCCATCGTAGGAGAATGGCTGCACTTGATCACCACCTCTTGGATAACTTGATTTGGGGGAGAACATCTCCTCGTCTCCATGTGGTAAAAATTAATGGGCAGGGGTCCTGCTCCCCTATGTAATGACTTGTTTTACATCGGAAATCAACGTATCGATATTATATATCTTTGATTTGTAATGGTTGCATAGGAAAGCATTTTGAGTTGCTATTTTTCTATCTTAACATATCAAGAACATTTTTAGTCGCTCTTTTTGATATCTTGATAACAAAGATAACATTATCTCCAGCTTTGTTTCAGCAAAGAAAAAACTCGACAAAGACAGAGATTTTTTGAATTGCTTAGTGGATAAAGCATTGTTTGTTGACAGGCTCCTTCTGCTCCTCTTATATCTTCCAAGTTAGAATGTGGTATGTGCAATCTATAGGATGAGACAACATTATAATGGTAGTCTAAATTCTCTTACATCTTTCACAGGCTTTCGTTGAACGATAAGAATAAAATTGATAAAATTACCCCTAAATGGGTATACAACATTTCAGTTTATTTGTTTGGTAATATGAAAATACTGAACACAGGGTTGAAGATCCAGCAAGTGTGCCTAGGTAATTTGATGTTACGCATAATTTTTCTTAAGATTTATGAAAATTCATAGACTTTTAGTCAGTTTAAGTCAGTTCGTCGAAATGGGCAATTATTTTACGTCAGTACCTAGGTAGTTTTTTGAGATGTATGCACATTTAATTAGTGTCAATTAGCAATGCATGTATGTACATGAGAGAGAAATCCAATAGCTCTTAGATTGCCAGCTATGTTTGTAAAAACATCGTCAAAGATATGAATTTGTCAGATTCTATCGATTTCCCAAAAAAAATCCGAGCTTTAATTTGTAGAACACAATTCCAACAAAATGATAGACCCTCTCCGATCTTTAATTTGTAGAAAAAATTTCAACAAAATGATAGACCCTCATAGATCTAAAGATGGCAAATTTTTTCATGAAACCTCGGGCTACCAGCTAGAATTTTCGCACGATTGCGGCCTCTCCCTTAATTGAGCAAGAATGCAAGTGTGGATGGCATGAAAATGAATATGAACACATGATTGTAATTCAGAAGGTCACCACATGGTAAATCGTTGACTACGACCGTCCGACTGGTGATCCATAATAGCTGAGGATCGTCGTCTTGAGGAGACTCCTTCTCCATCTCATTCTCTGCCAACACTACAACATCTCAGCCGAATTCAATTCCTCTCCTATTTATGCCATTCCCGGCAACCATGGGTTACAGCAGATGCTGCAGGTAGATACTCTCAAATGGCTAGTGGCCATCGGCAATTGGCTCATGTTGGGTGTTGGTTGGCTTTGGATTACGTGGGAGCCGAGGATGCGGAGGCGTATGGCATCTTGGCGGTGATGCGGGGAAGGATTTCTAAAATGGGGGCGAGGGGGAAGGGGGCGAGGAGGCAATGCCGGTATGTTCACGATCGGTAACCTCATCTGAGGCAACTTGTGGCTTTCGGGACCAATGATTGCAGCTCGAACCCTTGCGATGAAGGAGGAAGGTTAGGGCGGAGTTCATCCAGAGATCTGGAGCTATAGTGACCTTTTTGTAGCCGTCGTTGATGGAATCATAGTGAGAATGGGAGGAGCTTGAGGAGGGGAAGTGGATTGATGGGGTCGACGGTGGGGGACGGGGTAGGAGGGGTGCAGGGGAGACGGGGTGGGAAAAGGGCAGATTAGGAGAGGAGAGAGGTCCTCGAAGTCATCAACGGATGACAGGAAAGTAACTATGGATTTTTCAGATTGAAAACTAATGTTTTGTTGGTAGGGTTCCTCCGTCACAGTGGTAACGGAGGATGGCCTGCTGCTGGATCTAGAGCTCGAGTAAGCATAGGTTGTAGCCGAGGTAGTCAGAGGGGGCGGGGAAGGGGTGGAACTGGCAGGAGGAAGAGGAGGAGAGGTGGTGACGTGATGGTTAGGGTTTGGGTAGTAGGACGGTGCCATCGACGGAGGGGGTGGGAAGGGTGGGCGGACGATTTGGGTAATTCCTCTGACAGGGCGAGGGAAAGTTGAAAAAATGATTAGCATAGGGCATAAATGGAATTTTCGGGCACAAATTTAATAGATGGTCGGTGGCTCCCCCTGCTTAAAAGATGTTATGTTATAGATAGATGTCCAGTTGCAGTAGTAATTCAATGCAACTTATCAAAATCACACGGAAAATTTAAATTCAATGCAAGCGTATTTTTCTATTTAGGAGGTTCAAGGTCGATCTCGAGGAGGCGTGTTTAGCATAGGGATCTAATACACGCAAATAAAAAACAATTAAGCAATCCAGGTAAATATTTTTGGTGTGTTTAAATTTGAAGATGCGTAATCGAAATGGAATGTGTGAACCAATGCAAGTGTGTGTTCAAACCTAGAATACCAATATATTAAGGATCTTTCGAATTCAAATCCGATGTTCAAACATATTCCGAAAAGTGGGACAAAATCATTTTGAACTTAGAGAGACAAAATCTAACCTAAATGATTTTTGAATATTTTTTTAAAATGCATAAAGTGGTGGCTAAAAGTCTAATCCCCCATGCCACCATAACTCGTCTACTTAAGCAGCAGTAGTCCCTTTCGCCTGAGGGCTCAGCTCCCTTGATATAGATTTTTTGTGGTTGCCCTGTGTTTTTAGTATTATTGGAGAAAATCATTGTCACATTTCATTTTTCATTTTTCATTAAATAAAAGTGGTTCATTTCATTCTAGAAATGAGCCCACTTGTGCATACACAAGTGAAAAGCATGGGCGATGAGGCCAATACATAACATCTGTTGAAGAGATAACTCGACTAGGGTGCAGATGAGGCTTTGCTTCTGAAAGAAGCCACAGGGAATCAAGGTTGGAGTTCAGTCGCATCATTTCGATGACTCCTTTCCTCCTCTCCTTCGAGTTCTCTCTACATTTTTTCCTCCCACCATACAATCTTCCTCGTTCCACTACTAGCCTGGGAATTCAATGTATACTTTCTTACCTTGCTTGCTTGCTATAATTTTTTCCTTTTTCCTTTTTTTGTACTCCATACCGCTACTTCTCCACTATAGCAGGATTTCCAAGAGCCTCTTCAGCAAGAAAGCCATGAGAGAGATGAGATGTTATATAGTCAAAAAACCATACTCTTCGATTTCTAGTCCAGTAGTACCATATTCTAGGAGATTTTGAAGAACAATCATGATATTAGATTTCTAGTCCTGCACTAGTCTTTTGCATAAAAAGGGGGCCGGGAAAAGCTAAAGCATTTAACTTCCGAATTACCGAGAAAATACATAAAGGTGGTTATTTTGCATAATTATATTTTTTACTTGTTAGAGTAATTAAAATACTATTGGTATGATTTTTTTATATTTTTAAAATTTAATATGTAGCTAATAGAAAATGATAAGTTAAGTCCCTTACCCCAACACGTTATTACAAGGAAGCGAGCGTGAATTGAGGATGAGGAGATCTGTGTGAACATGAGGGATGTAAGGACCTATAGGTCTCGAGCCTAGAGTGGATTGAGATTAAGCGAAGGTGATGGGAATGTGCATAAGAGAAAGGGTGAGTGAAGCATCAGTAATGGAAGAAACATAAAAAAGAAGAGGATAAATAACATAGAACGAAAGAGGTGGACACGAAATAAAAAACAAAGGAAAAGAAGAACAAGATGAACAAGACCCAGGCCTCACCTGGATGTGAAGGCCTAGTAGCTGAAGGTCTGCTAACCTCCACTAATGGCGAGCAGATCCTATGCAGTACTGCAGAGGTCTGCTGTAAAATCATCGATCACCCAAGCTGCTCGATCTTGATCGAGCGGTTCACACAGAATCGGTGTTTTTGTCTGCTCTTACTGTAGGAATTCATGCGATCCGCTCAATCAAGATAGAACAGCTGAAGCTTGGTAGCTATTTACAACAATCATCTGCAGTACAACATAGAATCTCTAATGGCTCAACAACCGACATGAGATGGAGATTGGTGTTTCCAACAACATGTGTGTGCCGGGAGAACGATCCTTTAGATCTCGCCTTCAACTGTGCACCTTCTTACCCAATGGCGGTCGAGCTCAACCTGTCACATGAGATAGAGGTTGGTGCACTACATGATAGTTGTAGGAAATTAAATTTCATGCATTTTTTATGTTGACACCATGACTCAATTCGACGTCTACAGAGAGTCGTGATTTTTTCCCATTTTTAAATTTTTTTAATTGGAATATGGATTTTATATTTTATTACTAAGCACCTTCATATATTTTTATTAGATTTATTAGTTAGGTTGATGTAGTCTATAATTTAGAGTTAGTGATTCACAAGTATAAAATGTCTATGATTCATGAGTTTTTATTATTATTCCTTTTTATTTGTAATTATTTTTATTGTCTTTATATTTTTATGGAGAGTATATATACATAAGTAAAATTGGAAAAGTATGTACAAGTTTGTGTGTGTGTGTAATGTGCTTGGGATACAAGTGTCTGAAATCAATAGATGTGTATAGCATTTCGGTAAAAAAGACATTACTTTCCTTATATGAAATTTAGTTGATCCGAAAGTATGTCCAACAAGTAGTATATCCAAAAGTATGTTCAACTAATTGTATATTATTAGTTTCCAACAAGTAGTATGTCCAAAAGTATGTTCAACTTATCGTATATTGTTAGTTTTCAACTCCAAGTGAGTAGGCTTCAATTGAAGTTCATTTGCTTGAGAAACTCAGTTTCCAATCATGCATAATTGTAGTGTTTATGTTCTCTTGGGATTTGTGCACAATATAATTTTTAACTTATTTTTATTCGCACTATATTGAACTAATCCTATTATAAGAAATCAATTGGACTTATTATGAGCTATGTAAGAAAATAGAAAATTTTCCTAGTTATTCACTGTTAGTGTAGGTCTAATGTACATGGACAATTGAGGCTCTCTTTAATTTCTTTCTCTGAATTGTTATTTAATTGGCTTATGTATATATTAATGAAATTTATTTAACATATTTTCATTTTTAACAAGTTGTTTGAATTATCTTACTATTTTATGTTTTATGTGTGGATTTCTCAAGAATCATGGACAAATTTGAGTATAATGTAGATGAATGACAAATTCATCATCAGGACACCATGAAGAACGTGGGACTGAGAATAAGAGCCATCGAGTGGAAGGAGAGAACCACGTGGTGCATCTACAACAAGCATCAAGATGGTCAGCACTCGTACAGATCATAAGGATGGACGGTGAGATGTAATGGTGGTGCATAGAAGGAAGAACGGGAGGGTGTTGAGTGATTATCAACCTTTGATGGCCGTGTGCAGAAGGAAGGATGAGGGGATGTTGGAGTGATCGTCAACATTGGATGAAGATGATGAGCTAATTGATCGCAATCGATTGATTGCGATGAAAATGTGATCAACTTTTGCAAATTGGAGTGATGATAACTCCTATATCGCTCACACGTACATGAATCGCTTCTCAGCAACAACCTTCGGGTGCGATAGCAATTTAATTCTAGTGATGACTATAGTGTTAGGATTAGAGTCATATTAGGATTGGGAATCCTAATGAGATTGGACTCCTAATCCTAATAGTAGTTGAGTTGTATTCTATTTATAGTCTTATGGGAATAGGACTATGGGGTTGTACTTGGACTATATAAAGAGGGGGAGGAGGCATTGCCTCAACACTACCACCGACAAGAACAATGTGACCCCTAGAGAGAAAGGGGGAGGGGATAGGAGAGAGGAAGAGAGCGAGGGAACAGAGAGAGTTCTACTCGTTCTTCTTTTAGCGATCTTTCTTCTCCGGCGGTCGCGAGAGGCGACCGACCACCGTTATACCTAGTTGTTCTTTTCTACATGTGCTTTTGTGATGGTGATCGATTGTGCATCCACATATGTATCTATATCCACTTCCATATCCAGGGGTTCGGTATCCGAGAGGAGACGATATCAGCGGACCATGTTCCCATCAACTGGTATCAGAGCAGAGTTGGTGTCGCTTCCGCTCCCAACAAGTGGTATTAGAGGAAAAGAGTTGGTACCGCTTCCGCTCCCAACAAGTGGTATCAGAGCTGGGTTCATTATTTTTGGAGGATACAATGGGACGTATCAGAGCCAGGTTCGACGACAATGAAGGATACGACATGGCGTATTAGAGCTTAGTTCGACGGCAGCGAAGGATACAACGTGGTATCAGAGCAAGGTTCGACAATAGCGAAGGATACGACGTGGCGTGTCAGAGCCAGGTTCGACGATAGCGAAGGATACGATGTGGCGTATGAGAGCCAGGTTCGACGACAGTGAAGGATATTTCAACGTTGTTGAAGGGACACGATGCGAAGGATCAGAGCGAAGCTCGACGTCGATGAGATGATGTGACACAGAAGATGCGCAATCCGCAGAAGCCTTCATATGGTGGTCTCTTGGAATCGACCAGAGGCGTCGAAGAATTCTGCTAGCGACGGCTGGCAGGAGATCGTGCAAGGTGGCACGTTGAGAGCACCCAGTGACGGGTGCATCACCCAGAGGTGGTGAGTTCCTGCTAACGAGACGTACAGATGACGAGGATGCTAAACAAGGTGTATGAGCTCGAGAGGATGGTCGTGACAGATGATGGAGCTCCAGTTATTCCCAGGACGAGAAGTACGATGAGAGAGCGACAGGTTATCGGCATCTCTGCTTAGATAATGCCGAAAAAGGGAGAAGCGAATGCGAGTCACTTTACCAGAGGATGTTGGCACAATCTCCAGTCACGAGAGATTTGTGGTGCCGCATCATGAGGCACAATGTTGAGTTGTGCGAGTGCCCGAGAGGAGCACTTCGAGGGCGCCCAGTGACGGGTGCATCACCCAGAGTCGGTGAGTCACTGCTAACGAGACTTGCAGATGACGAGGATGGCCCAGTGCAGACCCAAACGATGAAGAGATCGTGATGAAATTCAACTCATGGGGGATTGTTAGGATTAGAGTTATATTAGGATTGGGAATCCTAATGAGATTGGACTCCTAATCCTAATAGTAGTTGAGTTGTACTCTATATATAGTCCTATGGGAATAGGACTATGCGGTTGTATTTGAACTATATAAAGAGGGGGAGGAGGCATTGCCTCAACACCACCACCGACAAGAACAATGTGACCCTAGAGAGAAAGGGGGAGGGGGATAGAAGAGAGGAAGAGAGCGAGGGAAAGGAGAGAGTTGTACTCGTTCTTCTTTTAGTGATCTTTCTTCTCCGGCGGTTGCGAGAGGCGACCGACCACCGTTATACCCTGTCGTTCTTTTCTCCATGTGCTTCTGTGATGGTGATCGATTGTGCATCCACATCTGTATCTATATCCACTTCCGTATCCAGGGGTTCGGTATCTGAGAGGAGACGATATCGGCAGATCGTGTTCTCATCAACTGGTATCAGAGCAGAGTTGGTGTCGCTTCTGCTCCCAACATACAGTGCATGAATATGTAACATGAATAGTGAGAGCAACCTTGACTGAAACTGAACAAGCACATGTGAGAAACTATCGGAATGCGTGCTCCTTTATGTGCGAGCAACAGTGATCGACTAGTAGAAAATGGACCAAGTGGAGGTTGCTAACCTTGCTGAACTAGTATGAAAGTATGATGATTGCAACCTGCTCGCACGATTGTGAGTGATGTGCCGAATGATAATTGCCCGCAGGTATGGCAAACTCACTTGTAGATAAGGATTGAGATGGCACATATGGATGTGTTTAGAACTAGAGGATGGGAGTGGTGGTGGTGTTTTCCCCCCTCATGCACATGTTGAGATTGATATGTAAATGGGGGTGCAAATTTGGATCTGATAGGTCACGAGGGATCATGATCAAGGATGGTGAATGATGATGGCAATCCCAACAATACTTTGGTGTCCTACCATTCGTGAATTTGAAATGCCTTATGGCTTGCTGATGTTAATGGATGATGAGGCAGAAGTCGACGCAGAGGCGAAGAAGATAGCCGAAGTGATGGTGAAGTTGGGGCAAAGCTGTGGGAGGGGAGATGGTGGGAGTCCAAGCAAAGGTTGTGGTGGGGGACGAGTCTGGATGGAAGTGGAAGCAGTGACTGAGCCAAGGCAAGGTCGGGGATCAAGGTAGGGGTAGGGAAGGAAGAGGAGGCTACGAAAGGAGGAAGGGGCAACGTCAAAGAGGGGGAGGGAGGGGTAAAGGTGGGGAGTTGGAGGAGGCTGGGGGAGAGGTTGCAAGTAGTATAATTTACAAATGTGATCAAGGGAGAAGTGCAAACTTGCTACTTCTTAAAGGATGCCGTCAAACAGACAAGGATGGGCGGAAATTAATACATGAATATGCCATATAAATAATCAAGGATGAAAATAAATGAATATAAATATATTTATATTTGATCCGCTATCATATTCGTTTTATACATATTCTGACGTTTGTATTCACATTTGTTTTAAAGTGAATGCAAATATGAATCACTTTGACATTCGCTAATATTCACATCCATATTCATATGTTCATTTTAGACTATAAATATAGTCATAGATTTACTTACTATTATGAGCAACATTTTATGATTGCATTTACCCTCCTTGATATAATTGTTAATAAATAAACATATTGGGTATATCTAATTTATGTGTAAACAATCCTAAATATGAAAATGCACATGATCATGTAGAGATTGAAAATTTCAAAATTAAAAAATCCATATCCATGTCATTTCCAGCACTGCTTGTGGCCCTCCAAGGTTAATCACAATTGTAAGGTTGCAGACAGAATAGCCGTATGTCCTGAGATGCATCTAATCCAACCAAATAGAGGTTGGGAGATTCCTGGTCATAAAGATAAAGTTCTCGGCACAGGCTTTTCAGTTGCCAGTCAATATTCCTTGTCTGTAAATTCCTGAACTCCCAACTTGGAAGATTTTAATTAAAAAGAAGAAAAAGAAATACTGACTGACGATGTGGGGGCCAAGAAAAGGTTTGGTATGTATGAGCGGAACTTGGAATGTCTCACTCTCACCTTTATATACCTGATGGTATATTCACTGCAATGTATAGAGATGAGGAAAGAATCTGCAAAACCAAAATGATAACAAGCACTGCAAAAGAATATTCTATCAGTTGTATATTTCTAAGCAAGCATTCTGATTAACTACATAGTTTCAGAGACAGCAAGGGAAAATCACATATTGCATTCAAGTGCACATGTCGGACCTTGACTCAGGTTACATTGCACTAGTGATGCTCTATGATCTCCCTGAGAAACCCTCTGCACCACAAAGCTGGCTTAAAAATAATGCAAATAATGGTTAAAATCAATCCAATCGTGTCACTGACCATAGTTTAACCTATTAAACGAGGATCCTGGAAGACGATTTGATTCTTCTACACTAACAGTTTGGGATTATGCAGTGGGAAGCACATGCTCGTGAATGTAATTCTATAGGAGAGAATCCCCTGCACACCACGGCAGGATGGTCCACATCATACAAACATCACATTTCATTGGCCCGTAATTCTACAGTCAAAAGCAACCATTCTGTTCAGATTCAACTCACTTAAACTGAATTGGAATTTAATAGACCAGGAAAACGCTGCTCTATATACCATTGAACCTCTCCAAGTGGGATGTCAATAGTTACCGAGTAATGAATGGAAATAGTAGCACATTCCATCCCAGCAGCAGAAGCTGAAGAGATAACAATTCAAGCGCAAAATTTCTTCATGAATTCGGATTACACACGAATGTTCCACTAGCAAGCACAGGTAAGGTACACGAATCACAAATTTCTTACCAGCACATTGTTTACCTGTATTAGACACCTCAGCAAATCCGACTCAGTGCAGTCCAAAGAACTAGCATGCTCTGTGTTTTGGATGATCAGAATTGCATCCGTCCCTCGTCCTCGTCTTGTAGTTGGTCACTGAACACATACTGCTGCTGGCATTCCATCAGGTACTGAGCCGATCTCTTCACATCAAGAAACAGCTGGTATACCCTGCTAATGTCCTCCATCTCCACAACCTTCCCTTTCCGCTTCTGGCAAGCCAAAGCAGATGCCGTTATCAAGTGGATAGCATACCTCAGCGATGTCTCCACACCGATCTTTGTTAGTAGAACCCTTGCATCCTCAGACATCTCAACCTCTTCCTCTTGGCACCTGATGTCAAGGATTTTTCGGATCTCATCCTCTGTGTATGGCTGGGTAGAGATGATGAGAAGACGATCAAGAAAATCAACTGGAATGCCATGTGGAGATTTATAATCCGTTCCACGGATCTTCGTGATCCCTCGGTTGGTAGCAATTACTAAGATCGGGGCCATCTCAGAATCCAATGCCCGGTTCAGGAAAGAAAAGCACTCGATGTCGAGCATGTGCACCTCGTCAATAAAGAGGACACCTGGAACTATTTCAGCCTTCCCCTCTTCTTTCCACTCTGCGACTTTCGTATCTATCTGATCTCTTACTTCAGCACGTATTTCTCCCGTATCACCAGTGAAAAGGGCAAGGAAACCTTGAGTTCTGGAATAAAGATTGCAATAGAGCAAAAAAAGACAAATTATGTTTATTAGATACGATGAACTCTGTTTAAAATTGTGAAAGTATAGCATGTAATCACCTAGATAAGAACATGAGTTGAAAGTGTATTTAATAACGAGCCCTTATAAACAAAAAATAAGTTAGAAATTATGCATGGTATAGATTATAGCACTAAGTCAAAACCTAGAAAACGACAGTTCTAAAGGGGTGATTCATGTTCTTCCGGTTACAGAAGTTGTGCCACTTGAGGGTAGAAAGCCCAGGCGGAAAACTACAATAATAGGAGTTGAGGAGACCCAAGTCCCGGTTGAACTGCCGAAAGGGAGGTGCGTGAGGGGTAGCGGAAGCAAGTTATCGGCTGAGCGTCGCCTGAGGCATACCAAGGTATCATAGCCTTGCTTCATCCGAACGCCTCGGCAAGCCTCTAGAACTCAGGTGCACTTATTAAGAGTGACAGACCACCATCAAAGCAATTTAACTAAGGGATTTTTACCCGGCAGACCCTATAATATTTGTCAATTACCTATACGACCTTTGAAACAACGTAATTCCTTCCTCGACCCCGGAAACTTGCTCCATCTTACTCCACAAACCCTGCCGTTAAATTGACACATTTTGGCCTAACTTGCTTGGGTTAAAAGTTAGTTAATCAAACCACATCAGATCTAATGGTGTCTTTTCTTCCACTCTCTTCTTTCTTCTCTCCCCTTCTTCTTCCTCTTTCCAACGACGCATATTGAGGAACGAACAACGACTGGAATAACAACATAAGGAGGGGCGCGAGGGCCTTCGAGTGGCGGGCAGGGGGCGGCGACAACGGGAGGGGCAGCTGGGCACAGGACTTTGAGCGGCGGGCAGGGGCGGGGGTGTTTGAGGCGAGCTGGGAAGGCGGAGGAGGGGGGCAGCTGGGCTCGCGGGGTGGGGGGCCTTTGAGGCGAGCTGGAAAGAAGGCGGCAGGGGGGGGCAGGGGAGGCGGCCAGGAGGGGGGGGTGGGGGGGTGGGGGGGGGGGGGGGGGGGCTTTGACGCGAGCTGGGAAGGCGGCCGAGGGGGGGGGGGGGGGCTTTGACGCGAGCTGGGAAGAAGGCAGGCGAGGGAGGGCGCCGACCAGCGGGCAGGGGAGGCGGCGGGAAAGCTTCGAGCAGCGGAGGAGCCGGGGGGCAGCTGGGGGGCTTCCAACAGGGAGGCGGCGGGGGAACTGCTGGGCACGGGGCTCCTCAACGGCGGGCAGGGGAGGAGCAAACTAGGCACAGGGCTCGGGGGAGTGAGGCTGGGAGGAGGAGCACTGCGGTGCTAATTACAGGGGTATGGGTGTAAAAAACCTTGATATAAAAAAATATAACGGAATTCGGTCAGTTTTAACGGATAAATGGATGGGGGTTAACCACGAGGTCTGTGAGGTAAGATTTAGTAAGTTTACCGAGTCGAGAGAGGAATTACGTTGTTTCAAAGGTCATAGAGGTAATTGCAAAGATTATACGGTTTGTCGGGTAAAAATCCCTTTAACTAAACCAATAGTTTGCTTTTTTTTGTTTTTTAGACCAAGTTTGCTTTTTTTGTTGTTGATAGTATTCGACAATAACTACATTAATGAACTATTCACTTTTCCCTAATCAACATGTTCAATACAATTCTACCATAACTATACTGTCTGTGTGTTTCCAGTTTTATTATCTACGTTTTCAAACTGCAACCTCATGCACTCATGTTTTTTTCACTAGAAAACGGGGGAGCCCTCCGAGGCGGGAGTCACCATACCAAAATATTCATTAAGTAGCCAAAAATACAGCAGTTAGATATTCAGAAATTGTACATAGCATTACAGTGGGCAACAACATTTTCCCAGTAGAAACGCTACCCCTTGAAAGTACGGTCATTCCTGCCAAGTCAGATAGCCCACAACACGGCGAAGGGCCTGGACACATCCCCAGAGGACCCAAGCCCCACCGAACGGATAGACCTCCAGAAAGGACCCAGGCCGGATGCCTGGACCCACGAAGTCTCCATAGCATTCCAAACCTGCGCCGATGTCCTGCAACCGAAAAAGATGCGGTCCACGTCCTCCACCTCTTCCTCGCATTTGTCACACTGCAGGTCCGTCGTGCCCAGAATCCCCCCCTCCTCATCTTATCACACACACGGTTCTCCTAAGGCACCAAAGGAAGACCTTGACTCGAGTAGGAATCTTGGCCGCCCAAATCACTTTCATGTCCGCGCAAAGGTCTTCATCAATTACCATTGTTCCATCTCTCAACTTCATGTAAGCCATCTTCACCGAGAACTTACCATCTGCCCAAACGAAGTGGTCTGGGTCGCCATACATCTCCTCAACAGCGGGGATCTCAGATAGCAGCCGCAAAAAATCCTCCATCCTCTGATCCGAGAGATCATAGTGGAACCTCGAAGCCCACGATCCCGAATCAGCCACCTCGGCCACACGCACCCATCTGTCTGCAGCCAGAGCCAGTAGCCTAGGGAACCGGGTAGCCAGCACCCCATCCCCAGTCCAATCATCCTGCCAAAAACGAAACAGGAGACCACTCCCCAACCTCGGGCGAAGGAAGGGCACGAGCCCAGGAAGCACAACACGGATATTCGTCCAAAGGGGAGACTCATGACGTAACCTCTGAGCCACCAAGTCCCCAGCGACACCATAGATCGACCTCAGCAGACGCAAGACCAAAGAATCGGAAGTGCCCCAGATCCGCACCGCCCACTTCGCAAGCAAGGCTTTGTTCATCAGCTCCACATCTCGAATACCAAGCCCCCCCTCCGAGACTGGGACCACCACATCCTTCCAAGCGACCAGGTGGAACCCCTTTCCCGACTGCTTCCCATCCGACCAGAAAAAAGCTTTCCTCAGGACCTCCACCTTCCTCCTCACCCCGACGGGCATCAGTCTCGTGGAGTAGAAAAACACCAGAATGGCAGACAGAACATGCTTCAGCAGGGTAAGCTTCCCACCCTTGGATAGGGTGGTGGCCTTCCATCCCTCTAGTCGCTCCTCCAACCTCCGCAGAACACAGTCCCAATCCGACTTCCTCAATCTGCCCGCAACAAGAGGTAGCCCCAGGTAGGTAATCGGCAAATGTCCCCATGGACACCCTGCCCACTCCGCGAGCCTGCTACTCTCCTTATCATCCATCGCGAGCGGAACCAGCACCGACTTCTGCCTGTTGATCTTCAAACCGGACAGGCACCCGAAAATGACAGCCAAAGTAGCCGCATTGCGATTCTGCTCTTCCGTCCCACTCAGAAAGATCAGCGTGTCATCGGCATACCTGCAGAACCAGAATGGATATGTCCCCAAACCTGAATCTCTCACACCATCTCACCTCAATCGCCTGCTGAAACAAGACATCCAGACAGTCCACCACCAGCACAAACAACAAGGGAGCTAGCGGGCAACCCTGGCGCATGCCCCTCTGCGGCTGGAACCACCCGCCCTCCGACCTTTCATTAACCAACAGATAACACGAACAGGTAGTGACGCATCTCTTAATCCACCCAATCCACTCCTCTTCAAAACCCCTTCTCTGCATCGAAGTCCAAAGGAAATTCCAGCTAACACAATCGTAGGCCTTGGCGTAATTAATCTTCCAAACGGCACCTTTCTTTGCAGACCTCTTCCATTCCAGACAAGCCTCAGACGCTGCAACGATCCCATCCGCCATACAACGACCAGGGATAAACGCAGATTGGGCTGGTAAGACCACAGAAGCCAAGACTGCTCTGAGCCTGTTCGCCAACACCTTGGACACGATGAGATATATGCCATTGGAAATTGAGATAGGCCTAAAGTCCCCAACATCCACAGGATTCTCCTTCTTGAGCAGCAGAAAGATTAAAGCCATGTTAACCTTCTCAAAACCCTTGTTAACACGCCTGAACTCGTCCAAGACCTCTAGAATATCTCCCTTCAACAAATCCCAGAACTCCCGGTAAAAGGAAACGGAGAAGCCATCGGGACCGGGAGCCCTGTCCCCATTCAGATCCCAGACCGCTCTGCGGACCTCCTCCTCAAAGAAAGCGGCCACCGACTCAGACTGAGCAGCAGAGAAAGACCCAGCACCTCGGCCACTCCAACCCCAGCCGTCCTCCCCCCTCACCCGCCTGGAGACCCTCACGAAGTGCTCCCGTAAAGCGGCCCCAATGTTCTTCTCGTCTGACACCGATCGCCCCCCCCCCACCTCCAGCTCATGCAAAAAGCTCCTTCACCTTCTCCGAGACGCCACTGAATGGAAAAAGCGCGTATTTGCGTCCCCTTTCCTTAGCCACTTCTGCCTCGATCTCTGCCTCCAGTGAACCTCCTCTTTCCTGTCCTCCAGGTACACGGCCTCTAGCCACGCGGCCCTCTCCTCCACCTCCACCGGTGACAACCCGCGCTCATCATCCAGCCCATCTAACCTGCTAATCCCTGCCTCAGCCTCTGACTTGACCGCCCTTCGCCGTCGCACGACATCCTTCCCGAACGCTAGCAGTAACGGCCTAAGGGATGCCAGCTTTGCCGCGAATCGCGACACCGCTGACCCTTCCCCCACGAAGCTCTGCCATCGCTCAGTGACCAAATCCCGAAAGCCATCCTCTAGCAGCCACTTCCTCTCGAACCGGAAAAAAAAACGACCCGGGCGGTCGTCGCCAGAGCTCCAGAGAATGAGAGTGTGATCAGATAGCGTCCTCGGCAACGCCCACGCCCTCGCCAACGGGAAGGCCTCCCCCGCCTCAACGGACATCAGAAATCTGTCAAGTCTGGATCTGGATCTTGCATTTCTCCAAGTGAACTTGCACCCAGTCGCATCCACTAAAGATAGCCCAAGAGAATTGGCCACCTCCCTGAACTCCCCAGAACCCTAATCAGAACCCCTTGCCTCCCCCGGCCTGTCACCCAGAAGCAAGGTGACATCCAGGTCTCCACCAATAACCCAGACCGCATCTCCCGCCTCTTCCGCAACACTAGCCAAATCCGCAGCCAAAGTACGGTCCTCCCGCCTACATGGGCCATAGATATTTATGACCCAAAAACAACACCCATCCGCTCTCTGCCGCAGCTGGACCGTCAGCGTGAACACGGACTCGCGGGACCTGAGCAAGTCGAAAGAATCAACGCGCCACCCAGAAATGATCCCCCCCGATGCACCATCAGCCCCTTTCGCCACCAACGCAAAAACACCTCCCCTACTGAGTTCACGACGCAAAGAGTCATCCAGTACCCACAACTTGGTTTCCTGAAGCAAGACAATGTCTGCCGCCGCCTCTCTTACGGTCCTCATGCACTCATGTTCATTGACCTGACCTTTCCAGGTTTTGCACAAGGTGCTTGAAAGAAGGCATGCTATAACTTAACCACCGAACTTTGCAAATGTGATGAAGAAGCGGACTAGTGAGTCTTATTATAAACCTTACGGGTACGGGTTTCTAAAAAATCACTGTTCATAGCATTCAGAAAGTAACTGAGGATATTATTTCAAATTGCCATTAGTTACATTGTTCAACCTATGTATTAGAAGTATATTATAAATGAACTTGGCTCTTAGTCAACATGTGATATGAACCATGCTAACGAAATTCATTTGTCAAATCAAAGTTCAGAAAAATTACTTACCAAATTATTCTAACAGCCAGAATCCAATAGCTATTAAAACATGCCATGAAAATGGGAAAAACTACCATATTTTTAATCTCAAAGCCCTCACTGTTGGGATCGGGGAACCCATCTAAATTAAAATCTAAAGGATAATATGGAATCACAAATGTGAGAGCAACTTAAAACATTGCATCATAGAAAAGTTAAAACCATTATAGGCCAACATGGTCTTGAAGCAGGGAAAATCTATAAATGTAGTATAACCAGCATGGTGTTGAAGCAAGGAATAAGGCCAATGTAGCCTTGAACTGAACATGTATAACTATGATCTTGCCACAACGGTCATGAAGAAGAAAGTGGCAAATATTGCAATCATCACATGAAGAAAAAATAGCTTTCGTGTTGGGATTTTGTAGCTCTCGTTGCAGTGAAAAGTGGGACTATTGACATCTTTCCGTCCAAGTCTTTTCTTGCAGTCCCACAACTCCTCTGAGTTTCAACCCCCCATATTTAGTCCCTGTCTTCTTTTTCTAACCAATAATATCCACCACGCATTCCATCCTTATCAGCTTCCAATCTTCCACAGAGTTCTTCCTTCCGTGGTTCTTCAAGATTCATAGTTACCAATGACTAAGTTGCTTCTTCCTAACATGTGTGATTTCCACATCACAAAACAAAATATTATTCTCAACACAAGACTCCGCATCCAACTTATTTTGTTTAGCCGTTGAGAAACTAACTTCTGCTCTCTCTTTTCCATGTCTCGGCATCTCATCTCGAATCATACAAAAATTCAAATTAGCATGCACCTCACTGAGTGAAACAAAGCATGAATGGCTGGATATAACCCCATTTGGCACGTCTTTGTTTCTCTTCGTATCATTCATTCCGTTTTCCCAATGTTTGTTAACAACAAACCAATCATCCACCCAATTCAAATCATCAATCTACTGGTTAGGCCCCGTCTTCTTTTTTCTAACAAATAATCTCCACCACATATTCCAACCTTCTCAACTTCCAATCTTCCACAGAATTCTTCCTTCCTCAAGATCCATAATCACCAAGTGATTAAGTTGCTTCTTCCTCACGTGACATTTCCACGTCACAAAACAATATATTATTTTCCACATAAAACTCCCCATCCAACTAATTTTGTTTGGTCGTCGATAAATTAAACTCCCACTCACTGATATACTTCTGCTCGTTTTTTCCATGTCTTCGTTCATGTAAATCTTGAATCACACGAAAATTCAAACTTTACATGCACCCACTGAGTGAAACAAAGCCTGATTGGTTGGATGTACCTCAATTTGGCTCGTCTTTGTTCCTCTTTGGTTCTTTCATTCCTTCTTCACATTGTTTCCTAACAACAAATCAATCATCCGCCCAATTCAAATCATCAATCTACTGGTTAGCTTGTAATGTTGGCCTCGTCCTTCTTCCCCTACTGCAATTGTTGCTAGAAGTGGGTGTGATGCAGCAAAATAGGCCCCTTAATAATTTTCCAGTCCATTCAAAACTTCAGATTTCAAAGGCAAGTTGTTTGGGCAGATGATATTTTGTTATTCAACATACTCTGCGTCTGATACCAGGAGCAATTACTACGTATTTAGAGGTACACTGGTATTTTCTGTTCATGGTGAATTTTTGTGTAACCCTAACCCTAGAAATAAGGAACCCCAAGGTATTATATTCAAATAAGACATTCTCTCGTCTCATTCAACTTAGGATCAAAACCCCCCTCCCCACAGCCTCCTCACCCTCCAATCCTCCTCCATCATCCCTCACCAGGGCCACCAGCAGCCTCTGACAATCCCTGTCGACATCCACCAATCGTTTTCTTATCAACCATTCAGTCTGCGCAAGATTCTGAGTATTCTAGGCGCGAAGTGCTCGAGGCGAGGAGGAGGCGTAAGCCTCGATGTGGAGGCTTTTTTTTATTTTTTGGTTATTTGCTTTGCACCCGGCCATATTTTTACTTAAGCATTGTTTTTTTGTTCTTATTTATGTTTTCATGTTAAACCCCGCATAGTTGCATATTTCTATATATAGCTCCAAGCAAAAAAGAAAAGATCGTCTGAAACAATCGAAGCTCAATGATCTTGTAGATATCATGTTCATTTTAACATACATCTACACATACTAGTTCTATTGAAAATAGATTTGAGTTTAAATTGCAATAAATTTGTATATTAGTTCAAGTTTGCAACTTAATTTTGTTATTTGGTTGTATGAGTAGTGACCCATGTCTTGTTGGGGTATGATATGGCAGGAGATGCATACGACGGTTCTCCAACTACATCCAGCAAGACCTATGGTTGGGATTCAAGGCATATCAATATTTTTTTACTTTGAACACTAAAAAATATGGTTTCTATTGTACTTTTACTATCAAGTACAGACATTAGTTCGGTACTCATAGAATTGTTGAAGTTGGAACTTGATATTTCATATATTAGTGGTTTAATATTAGTTTTTTTGAACTTCAATGCTTTCATCGCTTATGTGATGTATCCTTTACTATTTTGAAATTATTTTATAATGTGCTTTTGACATAACTTAATATTATTATATATTTTTTAAGGTATTTTGCTTTAATTTTATTTAAAAAAAACGAGGCTTACGCCTCGCCTCAATTTCGGGGAAAACGCCTCAGACCGCCTCGTGCTTTTTTAAACCTTGATTGCAAGGAAACAAAAATAAAGAAAATGTCGAACAAATCCGAGGTAACATCCAAAGGAGATGATGGAGACAGTGCATGTCTACCATCATTTGACTCAATCCCAAAATTAGATGAGACTAATTATCCTAAATGATTAATGAGGTTCCCAATTATTGTACAATCGTACGATAAAGAATATATTCTTCTTAAGATAGAGCAAGCTCACCCTCCCCACGGCCTCCTCACCCTCCAAGCCTCCTCTATCATCCCTCACCAGGGCCACTAGCATGCTCTGACAATCCCTGTCGACATCCACCAATCATTTTATTATCAACCATTCAGTCTACGCAAGATTCTAAGTATTCATGTTTTTTTCAAGAATTGCACTTAATGTGGCATGATCTAAACCAACACCATATATTTATTTGTATTGCAAGTAAGCAAAAATAAAGAAAATGTCTGAACAAATCCGAGGTAACATCCAAAGGAGATGGTGGAGAGAGTGCATGTCTATCATCATTTGGCTCAATCCCAAAATTAGATGAGAGTAATTATCGTAATGATTAATGATGTTCCCAATTATTGTACAATTGTATAATAAAGAATATATTCTTCTTGAGATAGAGCATGCTATCAAAACAAGAAAATACGCCACATGAGACAAAGACAACCGTATAATTTATTACTAGACTATGGTGAGCGTTATTAACAAAATCACTAATGAAATTTTATTTTATAAAATTCATATGAGATGTGGATTTTAAATTTATTCAAAAATTAAGCAAAAATATACTATTAAAATATTATCGAAACAAGATGAGAATATGAGAAGATCATTTCCATAATTATCTACCATCACATTAAGACATTATAATTACATATAATGTTTTAAACATCAATTTTCCTAATTTCGGATTAATTATGACATAAAAACTCCTAATTCTTTAATTGATATTATATTTCACCTCATGTTTTCCAGGTATGTATCTACAAATAAACTTCTATTTAGTAGGCTACATAAAAGTATTTAAAGAAAGATATACCTTTTAATCATAATCATACTCATATCAAGAATCAATGCATTAAAAAAAACCAAAGAATACTATGGTCATAAACAGTCCAAAAGTAGAAAAATGAGAATGCCATATAATCCCATTTATATTCAAAGAATAGAGCTTACTTATTTTGCATTGTTGTTACAGTTTAGAAAGTGGCAGCATTCTTTTGATTGCTTTTATTTAGGACGAATGAGATTGATATCACCTTTAATATGCACTAATGACCGACCGTAATGATCGCATTCAAAACTTATATTTTTTCGAGTCAATCTCGCAACCTCACATGTGGATTGAGGTGATCACATGTGCACTGAGGTGCATGCCTCACATGATGTGGATGAGGCTTACGCCTCGAGGGTTTATTGTCAAAAATGCCTCGAGGCATATGGCTCATCACTTTGAGGTGTGCTTTTTCATGTAATTGTCATGAATGGTGTGTTTAAGGAGGGCTAAGATCAAAGTAGCTAATAGGATGGATGATCATCAATGTTTTGATGTGCTCATGCTATCGACGTTGATTCTGATAAATGATACTAGAGGCAGAGCAAGATCACACCGATAAAGGGTGGTGTTTGATGTCCTTGGATGAAATGTTGTGGGATCGAGGTGGCAGCTGATGTGTTTGGGGAAAAGATGAAAAGGGAAAAAGAAAAAGAGTGACAAGATCGTAAATTGATCGCAAATTTTCCTAATTTCAGAATAATTATGACATAAAAACTCCTAATTCTTTAATTGTTATTACAATTCACCTCATGTTTTCCAGGTATGTATCTACAAATAAACTTCTATTTAAGTAGGCTAAATAAAAGTATTTAAAGAAAGATATACTTTTTAATCATAATCATACTCATATCAAAAATCACTGCATTAAAAAAGACCAAAGAATACTAAGGTCATAAACAGTCCAAAAGTAGAAAAATGAGAAGGCCATATAATCCCATTTATATTCAAAGAATAGTGCTTACTTATTTTGCTTTGTTGTTATTGATTGCTTTTATTTAGGATGAATGAGATTGATATCACCTTTAATATGCACTAACGACAGACTGTATTGATTGCATTCAAAACTTATATTTTTTTGAGTCAATCTCACAACCTCACATGTGGATTGAGGTGATCACACGTGCACTGAGGTGCATGCGTCACATGATGTAGATGAGGCTTACACCTTGAGGCAGTTTATTGTCAAAATGCCTCGAGGCATACAGCTCATCACTTTGAGGTGTGCTTTTTCATGTAATTGTTGTGAGTGGTGTGTTTAAAGAGGGCTAAGATCAAAGTAGCTAATATGATGGATGAACGTCAATGTTTTGATGTGCTTACAGGTTGTCGACATTGATTCTGATAAATGATACGAGAGGCAGAGCAAGATCACACCGACAAAGGGCGGTGTTTGATGTTCTTGGATGAAATGTGGTGGGATCGAGGTGGCAGCTGAGCAAGGAGCATTGATGTGTTTGGGGAAAAGATGAAAAGGGAAAAGGAAAAAGAGTGACAAGATCATAAATTGATGAACGCTCAAGAAAGGGAGTTAATTGGGAGGACTGTGTTGAATCAACACAATCATGTTGATCCATTGGCTTGCATACCCTATGTTCTAAAGGCTCCAATTCCATCCCCATAATAAGATTAGCATGCATTGAACCTTTTTAACACGGATCAAGAAGATCATGAGATGCATGACAACAAGAAATCATTTTCTTCAAGCACTTTGTTGACGGGAGCATGTCACCATTGTCATGTTTTCAAGGTGCATATGCGATGCTGGGACAAGCGCTCTCTGGAGAAGTTGTTGCCATGGAACATACAGGTAGCGAACTAGATGCGATTGTTGGATGTGTTAGGTGTGGGAGACAAACAGCTTAGGATCATGTTCAACACCATGAAGTATTGTTGTCCTTTTGTTTTGGTTGTGAGTAGAGGATCAAACTCCCTTGATTTTCTTCAACTCTTTTGGGGAGTATAAGAGAGCACTCAAAAGGCTCAAAATGTTGGAGTTGTTTGTTCATTCTTCGTATGGAGGTGGTGGTTTATGCCGGGATGAAGAGATTGAGAGCAAAGCTAGGTGGGATAGTGTTAATAGAGTTGGATAGTGATAGGATGACAACGAACAACAAGGCATCTAAGGCCAAAATAGACTTTGGTAGCAAGTGTATAGAAGACACGGTGACAAGGAAGTAGGGAAGAATTTTGTGTGCACAAAGGATGGTCTACAAACAATTATGTGATGGAAGAGGTGTGGTCGCGCAATCAAGTTCGAGGGAGTGATGCAATTATGATTCTGTGCCGACAAGGGAGTGTGGGTGCATCGAGAGGGTGCAAGAGCGAGGAGGGCATAAGAGGAGGGTGTAGGGGAGACACTAAACCTGGGATGGGGGCCTTCTGGAGATCGTGATGTGGCTAAAGAGGGAGTAGGTCGAGCAAAGATCTTATTCTTAAAAAAATTCTCTTGCTACACAAGCTCGAGCGGGTGCTTACCAAGGTCAGAAGATCCACCTTTGTGCAAGAGGGTGACCATGTTGCTCCATGTGCAACAGCGGTAACAAGGATCAGGCCACCTTTTCTTTTATTGCACTTGTTTTTTTTGGAAAGCCTCTTTTATTGCACTTGTGTTCGTGACACCAGGGATGCTTCTGATATACGTTGGGTGGATCTCTCCTCCCACGCTAACTTTGGGAGCACGTTGGTGGCCAACCAGTTCAGACCCATGGAGGAGCTTCTATGCCATATTGACACGGTCTGGGCAATCTGGTTGTCGCGCAATGGTGTCATCTTCCGGTCGGACAAGTTCTATGTTGACAATGTAACCCATCTAGTTAGATCTCTCCTTGAGACCTAAAGTATGCAAGTTGTTATATATATATATAATATTTATGGGGTGGACACCTCCAGAGTGTTTTCCCTTTTTGGATACAAAGAAGGATTTGATTCCTCGTATAAATGAAGATCACATCTCAGAAAATACGAGTCAGCGTAACCCTGCGAAGATTGTGATAATAGATCATTAGCTTAGTAGATGGTCATCGGATTTGATATTTTTATAGGAGACTCTAGTCAAGTGTTGGAATACGAGTATGAGTACTGGCTTAAGGGGGATAGGATTAACATATTTCGCTTTAGACTCATATGGTAGGTCACATCAATGTAATGCTTGTTAACTAAAATGCGGGCATGCTTGATTTCCTGGACATATTATAAAAGAAGACTTTGTCCATCTTGCTGACAATGAAGGTAGATAGCTAAAGGTAGCTGGCTTTTGTTTTGTAACTACTGGGTGTATCGAGCCTATCGGCGACGAACGCGGTATTACTCCAAGAGTGTCGCTTTCCAAATTCAAACTTTTACATCTAGTAGGTAGGTGGGTGGTGGTAAGTTTAATGCTACCTTGTAGGTAGAAGGTCAGTCTAAAACTTTAGCGAGTCGGATCAATGATCTTTAGACAAGATCAGAATGGTTGGTACAAAGAAGAAGTTATTTTCAAGGGATCGGATGGAGCGCGCCCGGAGAGAGAGGTTCCGGTGGGCCATCCAGGAATGGAAGCGGGTTTAGGAGAAGGTCTCCAATCTCGAAGGTAGAGAAAGGAAGAGGGCCACCACAATCGAAGAGCGGGAGGAGAAGAGAGCCACCAAAAACGAAGAAAGGGAGAAGGAGAGGAAAGTTGAACGTTTGTATCTCATAAAAAACGACACTGCTACATGTGTGGGGCATATGGTCCTCGCGTCTCGACGTGTTTAAGGTTGCCGTGTTGCTTTGGGTGTGGGGAGGAGGGCCATCGCTACGTTGTCTGCCCCTGAAGCAAGGCGTACCGCCAAAAGAACATCATCATTTTGCCTCGACCGACGTCTCGCAGTCAAACTTCCCCAACCAACGACAAAATCGTGTTGGGATCTTGTGTGGAGACACCGCGGAATGTTAGCACAATTCGAGAAGTCATTCAGTTGTGCATACGGAAATCTTTCTCGGGAGATGTGGTTCTTCTTGAGAACAATCTCTGTTGCGCAAGGGGTCTCACTGCTCTTAAGGTCGGGTTGGTGTTCTCTTCGGCAATGAAAGGTGGAGTTCACTAGAGACAACCTCGCTTTATATAGATGGGTAAGCATCTTCTCCGGTGACACAAGTAATGCAGATTGCTAGAGTGCCTTTTCTATCTCGGACGATGGAAGCTCTATAGCCAGCTCTTAAGGAATTTGGTATTCTCACGAAGATCATGTTGGATGGATTGAAGCTTGGCACCAATCATGAGGAGGTAGTCGTGGTGCTGGAGAGGGAAAACCGCTCCTCCATAAATCGGAGTGCTCCTTGTTTGTTGCTCGTGCTCGCTTTCCCCTCATGGCTAGCAAGGTGCAACCGCCACCTCCACCACCACGCTACTCGTAGGAGGCTGAAAAGAAGATCTCGACGTAAAGATCTTCACCAGAGAAGGAGCTCCTGGTGACGATCGTTACTCCGGTAATGGAATTCACGTCATTAGAATCAATGGTGAAATCTCCGGAGAAAGATCTCGTGGATCACGGTGATTCAATTTCGAAAAACTCCCAAACCTGAAAATCCATAACCTTCAAGCTCCAAACCTGGAAATGCCCGATCTTCAAACCTTGAACTTGGAAACGCATACCTTCCTCATGCCTTTATTGATAGGATTTGAGGTGAGAATGCCTCCTACGGATGTTAGGGCATTGTTGGTTATCCTCTTTAGCATGTATCATGTGAGTTCCCTAACAGCAGCGGGTCTGACCCGTGTTCTGATCTTATTGGGTCTTCCTAGTGTACATGATTCTTCAATTGAAATTGGCATTGATCGTTCGGCCTGACCTCTTGCTTTTTCAGATCTCCTAGACAAACCCGACTCTCTAACCGATGTGGATATGATTGTTGTTTTAACAAGGAGTAATGAACCCGATACATCGCCCATCAACGCGGTACCTCCAAGTATGTGGAACTGGAGCTTCGAGCACCTCTTCAATGGCGTGAGTTTGACGGTGAAACCATCCCTAGTCCTCGGATCATCCGCTTCCGTCGTGGATGAGCTCCTCAGCACCCAAATGGCATCCCAATGCTAGAAATTGCCTCTATAGTGGTTTTCCTTCATGAGGAAGTGGCTCAAGTGCCGTTGAATTCAGATTGGGACATGAGGGGTCTCAGTTAGGTGAAAATCGGAGTTTGGGAGATTACCCTGAGTAAATGAGTCACTTAAACAGTGCGGTAGAGGAGTTGGGTTCCTCTTGCAGTGGTGATCCAGAAGCTGTTAATAATCCCCAATCGCTTGTGAGCGGGGATGATGTTCAAACTTCTTCGTCCAATCCTTCTATTGCGGAGAGGGGAAATGGAGACAAGCTTAAACAGTATAGCAATCAGAGAAAATCTAAAGTGGAGAGACACGTAGCCATCCCAATTTCATAAATGTGGCATGGTGAAGGTGACATTGGATAAGGAAAAACCCGTGGAATATATTTTGGAGAGGGGTTCGATCAGAGGAGAAGAGTTCAAGTAAAGAAGAAAGTTCAATGAATCGGGTGGGAGGATTTGCTTTAGCCGTGAAGGGTCTTTAATGCTTACATGGGCCATGTGCATTGCACATGCCCACTTAAGAGGTGATCTATGTGCCTCACACTCACCTCAGCACCTCAATGCATTGTCTTCACCTCGCTCAGACTATGTGCATGCCTCAAGGATAAAGGCAGAGGTTTAAGCTTCAAGGCATTTCAGGGGCACCTTAACTCGAGGCATAATCCTTAACATCTTGAAGAGACGCTTTTTAGAACCATGGCAATGACATGTCCTTTTCCCTTGTGCATCATGCTCTCATCACTCAATCTCCAACAATCCACGCCTAATAGGCTTTTCAGGCTATTGTTCATGCAGCATGAATTTTTCGAGAAGTAAATTGGACACACGTGGTAGGTGTTCATGCAGCCCCCAATTTATTAATCATATACTAGAAGCACTGAAGCATGACAACCAAAACTTACAAAGACAACATTAATGTGCAATCACATTCTACAAAAAATTATCATTTGGAACACCACCACATGTTCAACCCAAATGAATGCATAAGGCATTGTCTCCTCTAGCTTGAGATGGTAAATTGCTTCCCCAAAGCTGTGGAAAAACTCTTACGGGTTAGTAATAACAACCACAATATCCTTGCATTGTTTCAAACATCCTTTTTGAACTCGCGCTTGAAGAAAAGATGGGAGATATCCCCATCGTCCCCCAAACAAACCGAGCAAGCCACCTCTGTTGATGGGATTAAATGTGCTCTAAATAAATGAGTCATACCCCCCCAGTAATCACATAAAAATCTTCACTCACAGCATAATCAGCCTCTTCCAGAACAATTGACGGTCTCTCTCTAAGTCTACAACCACATGCATTTCCTTGTCTAAACAAAACTTCGTAAGCCTTCTTCGCCAAGAATTCACCATCACCCTAAACTAGGGATGCAAACGAATATGGAAATATCTGTATCCAATCTAACACCGTATCCGTTTTATAAAGATTTTGGCATCAATATTCGTGTTCATTTTAAAATGGATACGGATAACCAATATCAAAAACGTAATCATAGATTTATTCTTAACCATGTATAACATCTTATTTTATACTTTCTTTCACAATCTGTATCCATATCCATATATATGTTTTCATATAACCATATATAGCATAATCTCATATATCATTACATTTGCCATAACTATTATGATATAAGAATATTTATTATATTTAGATCATGGTGTATACCATCCAATACACGTATATTTAAGTTAATTTATAGAGTATTTCTAATATTATTTGTTTTTTAAGAATATGCTAGCATATTTTTCATATCCATCAATATGTGTATCCACATCTATATTCATATTTAAAAGCGGATAAAGATATTGTAACACCTATATGTCTATAAGTATTCGTCCATTTGCATCCCTATCCCAAACCCAATGATGTCGAATATACCGTCAAGGGTCCCGCTTTCATCTCAAAGCCTCTTGATGCTCCATAAAGTCTGAAAACCATCTTCTGAAAGACCCAAAGTGAATGGTGGGCACCAGTTCAAGCCCAGCACAAGATCTAGTTCATTACTCCTCCATTGTAACATTCATATTCTTTGCCATCACGCAATCCTAAAGAATCTATCACAAACAGGTCCAACTTAAATCCAATTATCTGTCCAGAGCCCAAATGGCATGTCCACTCTCAAATATCGAACACAAAAATGAAATTGCCTTTGTCAATGTCATAATCAAGCCCTAGAAATATGATGGGTGTGTTACCCTGACAAAGGATGTCTCAAGATCCACCCCAAATTTGTAGACTCTTCTCATAAGATGGCAAAGTCTTCATCCTTCCCCTAGATGCATATCATTCACTTGATTGAAAGGGCTTGATTCATCTCCCGTAGTCTAACCACTACAAGACCTCCAACAATTATTGGTACGATGTTCCATGCAACCAAAACCATCCCCCTACTCCCCTTTGCATGAGGCTCTCAGTTTTTTGTTAAATCCCAACGGACATTCTATACATAGAGAGGAAGAAGACATGAATCACCGACAACTTTAATCATAAGAGCACTAAGCACCCTCCCTCGAACCTTCTCCAGCAAAACCTCCCAATCTGAAGGCAATGGTCTACCATCCTTTAGAGGAAATTCCAAAAATATAAAAGGGAGCCAACAACTAAATGATCCCATAAACCAACGACAAGCCCCCACCCACTTCTGATTCATGCCACAAAGAACAAAAATCAACTTATGATTAATTTGAATGTCTGAGAAACCATCAAACACATCAACCAAAGCTGAAAGAAACCTAGCCTCAGTGTCACACATTGTCCTCCCCGAAGAACAAAATGTTATCCGCATATTTTAGCACCAAACTGGATGCCCTGAGCATCTAAAATTACAGAAATCGCCACCTAAACCACCCAATGTGCAACAATAGCAAAGCAAGATGAATAACGAGAGTGCTAAGGGCAATCCCTATCATACCACACAATAAGACTGAAATAAGCCCCCTTTCAGACAACCATTGCTCAGGACAATGAAAAAGATGGTAATGCATCTCTTCATCCACACAATCCAAATGATGGCCTTTAAATATCAATATCAGTCTTCTTTCCCCGAGCCCGAAAAGAGAAATACGAGAAAATATCATTGATATGTCATTGATATCGTCAGAAATCATGGAAATGACTATAATCATTTTTCTCAAAAAGGATTTCAATATTCTCAAATCAATAAGTAAAATAGAAATACGCACGTATTTGCTATAATAGAGTTGTAAATAGAAGGTTTGACTTGCTATTGCATCATATACGACATGTTGAAACAATAAAAAAATGACATAATATGCAATTGTTTATCTAGGAATATAATATGTTATATTCAATTACAATTATCATTGTATATATGTGTATCATGTAAGGATTGATGTGATGATATGTGCAAGCACTCCTAGAGCTAAGATTTATGAGATACCTAGAATCTTAATTTGTTGGTTAGCTTTTTATTATACTTTCATGGCATCCCTCATTGTTGAAGCAGAGTGGGGTGAAACTTAATCAAATATGGCCAAGGTTGGAGAAATCAATAGTCAATACTCGATCGACGAGGTCACTGACTAAGGATTAATCAGCAGTCGGGCGACCAATCAGATGTAGTCGATCATTAGTCGATTTTGAATTTTCAATTATTTTAAATATATAAATCATTTGCAGTACATATACTCTTATATATTTACATACATTTGTACTTTTTATATACTATTATAATGAAGCAAAAGAACGAATTGACTTTAAATATAACATTAAGCATATTAAGTTTGCTTTTAAAAAAAAGTTACAGAACTAAAAAAACTCTATGTAAAAGTGCTGGTTAGTTGGTCGAGTAGGCCGACTAGTCGGCCCGATTAGTGGGGTTAACCGAATAGGCCTAGTCGAGTCGGCTACCCCCAACTCGACTAGTCGGGCCGACTAGTTGGCCTAGTCGGCCTCTACTTGTGACAATCTAGTTGCCATCTATCCCCGTCTATATTTTGATATCATGTGAGGTAGTGTGTTGACATGCATTGTGATGCAGCGTGACCCCAAATTATAGGGCCACATTTATTTAATTAATTATTAGTCAATTTTATTTACGTTTTTAGCGGTCGTAATGGGCTAATTAAATAATTGAGATCGCCTGTGATCTCAACGTTTATTTCGTAGATTTTAATTGCAATTTTAGTCAATTAATTAGATTAGAGTCTAATTAGAGTAATTAGAGGTCAATTGAAAGTTGTTAGAGTCCAATTAGGATAAAGTTAGTTGTCAATTTTGATTTGTTTACTATTTTTGTAAACCCATCTCTCCTATATAAAGAGAGGGTAACCCATTGTTTTAGACAGTCAAGTATGAATTAAAAATTGAGTTTATCTCATATTATCCCTCTCTCTCCCTTCTCCCTCCACGCGATCTCCGCGGTCTTCTCCTTCAACCTCTCACTACCGGCGAGTTTTTCTTCTTCTCAACCTCTCCTTTTCTCCACCGATCTTCCACCGCCAAATTATTTTGATTTTTATCGTCGACGCCGGAACCGGATTGCATCATTTGGTATCAGAGCATGGAAACCGAATCGTTCCTACGATTCGACGATCCTGTTGAGTATTGGCAATTGCAACTCAATCTCAGTTGCATATCTCACGATTCGCATGCTCGTTCGCGGCAACGGAGGTTCAAGAAGCGACTTATATCAAGCTTGAAGGTCCAAGCATGGTTGGACACAACTTTAGATGAAGATTCATCCGTCGACGACGAAAATCGGATCGTGGCAGCCACTGTCCAACCCGATTCTCATTCGGAAAACGAAGGACCTATATTCGATGAAGATCCCGCGGATAAAGCATGCCAAAATGTCGATTTCTTCGCAATAACCGTTGCTGTCCAGGATGTTTCAGACCAGCTACCGCCGTCGAAATCAACCCCGATGATGGTTCCAGCATCCCGGCCGTCGCCTCTTCCCCTCACCACATCCCCCCGACCCTCTCCCACAACCCCAGCAGCCCTTTTCCCAGACCCGCGCCCGCACCCAGCGCCCCCTTCCCACTCCAACACGCCTCGCCTACCCCTAGCGCCGCCCCCTCCCTTTCTCCTCCCAGCCCCCTACCAGCAACGCCCCCTTCCCCCCGTCATGATGGTGCGCCGCCAACCATCACGGCTCCCCGATCCCCATCGCCCCACCCCCGCACACCAGGCCCCGCCCTTCCGCCTCCCCTACTCCGGCCGCTCCCGCGACCTCTTCGGTTCCCCGCGTCACCGCTTGCCCTGGTCGCGACCCCCTTCAGCACCCCGCAGCGCCGCACCAACCCTCGCGGAGCCGCCCTCTCGATCCGCACGTGATGCGCCCGACGCTCTGGCAAGCCCTAAGCAAAGGGCCGAAGGTTACGGAATACCAAACCCAGGGATTGTGGGGATAGAGATTAAGTGGGAAAATTGCAAAGAAAAATCCCCTGAACCCCCTAATTGCAGCAAGGCCAAAAGTGAACAAATATTAAGGAACATTGAAGGGGTACGAAAATTGCAGGGACACCCTCCAATTAGAAAGAACTACAAACGTAACCTTGAAAAGGATCTAATTGAAGGCATTTGAAGCTACAATTCAAGGACGAATTCTCCAGCACGCACCTACATCAAGCAATTCGTCGGGAGACGAATTTTTAAAGCGGAGGAGAGTTGATGCAGCGTGACCCCAAATTATAGGGCCACATTTATTTAATTAATTATTAGTCAATTTTATTTACGTTTTTAGCGGTCGTAATGGGCTAATTAAATAATTGAGATCGCCTGTGATCTCAACATTTATTTCGTAGATTTTAATTGCAATTTTAGTCAATTAATTAGATTAGAGTCTAATTAGAGTAATTAGGGGTCAATTGAAAGTTGTTAGAGTCCAATTAGGATAAAGTTAGTTGTCAATTTTGATTTGTTTACTATTTTTGTAAACCCATCTCTCCTATATAAAGAGAGAGTAACCCATTGTTTTAGACAGTCAAGTATGAATTAAAATTGAGTTTATCTCATATTATCCCTCTCTCTCCCTTCTCCCTCCACGCGATCTCCGCGGTCTTCTCCTTCAACCTCTCGCTACCGGCGAGTTTTTCTTCTTCTCAACCTCTCCTTTTCTCCACCGATATTCCACCGCCAAATTATTTTGATTTTTATCGTCGACGCCGGAACCGGATTGCATCACATTGGAATCATTTCCAAGTACTTTTGGTCATTGATTGTTGCAAGCTGACTTGAGTGGTCATAGTCATTGATTTAGATCGAGTTGAACAATTAACTACTTATCATGTTCATAAAACCTCAAGTAGAGTTTTTTCTCCAAGTGTTAGAGAAGTCAACAGAGGATAAATTGGAATTAATTTTGGCTTGCTTGGTTGGTCTGAATGTGTTTTTTTGTCATTCTTCAGTGAATTTTGGAACCAGGTGCAATTGGACATTATGAAGATGATTGAGACATTCCGATAGGTTTCCCTCAATCTTTGTAAGAATTCATGAAGCGAGGACTCTATAAAATGTGTAACCTTGGAGATTGCTCAAGACCGTGCCACCTATTGATACCGCAATGTAGCATTTTAGCCCGAAGTACTATTGGTCAATGCAGCTGACAAACAGAGGCAAACTGCCTCATGAGTTTCAAAATTTTGCGTCTTGGTGCACGAACTCTGTGACGATATTTCATTATCATACACCAATAACACACAATATGCATCAACCGATCTATTATCATGATCAATTTGCGGTGCACAACGTGAAAAATACCTGCTGTTGATGACGTCAATCTCGTGAAGGGTGGCACAATGCAGAACCTCCTTCCGCTTCTGGAGCTCCCCCTCGGGGCACCTCACGAACCTCGTTTGCGGCCCAACAGCATCATAGTCTCTTGACCGCCCAATGGAGCGCCCCAGCTTTGTGACCTTGCCGGATGCCTTGTCCAGAGCCACTACATCCCCGCTCTGCACCTTCTCCTTGGAGAGCGCCTCGATGAGCTTCCCACCGAGCTCGTATACGGTCTCCATGTCGGTGGTCTTAAGCGTGATCTTCCCGGTGCGTGCAGCGCTATCAGCAGGGCGGTCAACGGTGATCTCAACGACCTCACCTTCGATAATCTCGGTTTCCTCCTTGATGCGGACGCCGATGGCCTTGCGGAAGGCCTGTGTGAGGGCCTCGGTCTTGGAGAGGTCGAGGGAGAAGAGCTCGGAGGCGGAGATGGGGGCGAAGGGGGTCTCAGGGCCGAGGGATTTGGCGAGGGCCATGGCGAGGGCGGTCTTGCCGGTGCCGGGGTGTCCAGCGAGAAGGACGGCGCGGCCGGCGATGCGGGAGTCACGGACGAGCTGAAGGATAACAGCGGCGGCCTTGCGGGCGGGGAGCTGCCCGACGAGGCCGTCGGAGACGAGGCGAGGCTCGAGGGAGGAGTCGAGGCCGAGCCCACGGACGTGGGAGTGGGCCCCGATGCGCTCCACGCGGGTCAGGTCACGCGACTCCGAGAGCTTCCGCAGCTCGGCCATGATGGCGAGGGTTTTGGGGGGTTTGGTGTGAGTGGTGGGTGGAGGCTAGGAGGTTTTCCAACGAACAATTTGTAGTAGAAGATTTTGAAAGTGATATGATTTATATAGACGATGAGTCAAAAGGCAATAAAAGTTTGAAATGCTAAGTTGTTATAGGTACATGTGGATTTGATTGAAATGAAAATCAATAGTGATAATCTTATTACTTTTTATTATATAGAAATGAGTGACAATTGAGTTTGTTCAATTAAGTAAATGTTGTTGAAAAAAATGTGTTTTTCCCTTGTAATACCCTCACATGGAGGCTACTCAATTTTCAAACTAATTGTCATTCAACATATATTGATTTTTACTTGTTCAACCGACTTTTTCCAAAACTTTTTCGGACAAGGTGTATGCACATTTTTTCACGATTACACC
This sequence comes from Ottelia alismoides, assembly GCA_037367405.1. NCBI lineage: Eukaryota > Viridiplantae > Streptophyta > Magnoliopsida > Alismatales > Hydrocharitaceae > Ottelia > Ottelia alismoides. The sequence continues at coordinate 1,465,647 of JAZKJV010010102.1, forward strand.
TACATTGTTCAATCTTAATTGTGAATCAAGGGGCTATTATCACATAATTCTACCTCCTATAAGTATTCTAAATATCAAATTTCACAGCGTTCTCTCTTTGTAGACAGTCAAAAGAATAATTGAATCATGTTATTCGGTCCACATCAAAAATGTTAGGGCACTGACTCAAGGAAATGGAAACTTTAGATAATTTTGGTAGATTGTAATCATGATGTGTAATCACTAGTATAGGATGGTTTTGATAGTAATTAAATCAAAAATAATTTATAATAAGATGCTCTTCTATAAGAGTAGGTTCATACGTAACATTGATAAATCCCTGATTTATCATCTTAATTCATATTTATTATCTTTCTAGTTTAAACAGATTCTTTTAATTAACTCTTAATTAACTCTAATTACTAATTAAGACCTTGTATAAAAAAATTAATTATTGTTTTTAAATAAGTTGTTTGTGTGTTGTACATATTTACTAAATATTTTGTTATTATTCCATATATTCTCTGATCATTAAAAATTCCATAAAAAAATAATAACATAAAGTTGGAAATATAATATGTACGTTATTTATTATTTAAAATACTATAAAAATAATAAAAGAATTAAAACAAGTATTTTTCTTACCTATAAAAATACTTACAAAAATACTTTAATTGTATATCTTACTTATTCTGCTTTCATGTTGAACATTTTTTTCCTAATTCTTTCTCTGACAATTTATTTTTTATTTTACATTTTTTGGGCATTTGAAATTTTCTAATTGGGCCATGTGGCCCAAACATAAAATTACACGTGTTGGTCCTTTATTATATCCCACCTTATTTTCACCATCATTGGATCGGCCTAAATCAGATGAATCCAGGCCGTTCATCAGCACCTTAATCTCAGCCATATGATGCATTTGATTAACTCCATCATGCCCACACAACCGCGCATAATTCCCGATTGTCTGATCTTTGATCATAAGGTCATCATCTCATCACCTATCTCGCCCCTCATCGCTCCTCAACCTCACCGGTTGAGAAACCTCCTCGTGTCTCCATTAACCATCGCTCTCATGACATGCCCTAACCACCTCATTCTGATGCATTTCTCTTCCCTATACTTTCCTTACCTTTTCCCAACCTCTAATTGCCTTCATTGCCCTCATGTGAGTCGTCTGGAGGTGGTTAAAACAACCTTGTTAACCTCTAGCAACCACCACCTCTACTCCAAAAAACACCCTTCTCTGCCTCCAACAATCGCATCCGCTACTTCGTGTGTTAACTCCTAGCCTTCTCCTTCCCTTCTATGATAGAGAACACAAGCTAGGACGAGCGACGATGGAGGTCAACACCGGCGTGATCCATAGATTTATCTCCGTGTTACAGACCAGTAGAGGTGTTACTCGAGCTTCCTCGACTTGCCATTGAGGTTAAGCAAAAATTTGGAGTTTCTCTGAAACTCCTCATGCCTGTAATTCATCTCTCTCTATTCACCCCCAGTTCTAGTTATCACATTGGTCTTTGTTTCTTTCTTGTTTCTCCTTTTTCTTTACTCGTGCACACTCCTTTCAATCATCTAATCTCATGTACACACTCAATGAGGTTCCCTTATCTTTGCATAATCACAATCTACTTTGATCCATATCCAGATCATCGCCTCCATCTCGATTCATCTTCTTCCTTCACCCAAGGAAGAACCCATCAATCTCCTTTCCTCCATCATTGATTAGGCTATAGTCAAATCACCCCCAGATTTGCCTTTGTGCTTTGGTTGTGTACTTAGTGTTTGCAGGAGCTCCTTGTACCTTTACTGATCGGAAAAACATAGCAGTGCTCCGATCTCAACCTTCTTCGCTGGAGGTGATTCATAGACAAGTCCCTATAGAGGTCTTCTCCTCCATACGAACCTTCCTGACCTTCGTCAAGCTAAGGCGTATCTTACGGGCCTTTCGATTAAGCACTGAGAGCACAGAAGGAGCAACATCCATCACGTTGGATCTCTGTTATTGCTCCGCCGCACATGGAGGAGAGGGAGGAACTGGAGAAGTTGTTGTTGTAGGATCAGCAGTGCAGATCAAACAGCTCGGCCCCGAACCACAACATCGAAGCACCAGCCTCGGAGAGTGTTTGCACCTGCATCAAACCTCCATGTGGCCCAATCCACGCTGAGACTGACTCACCCGCCCAAACCTCTATAGCACGCGCTTCATGTGTGCATTGCAGGAGAATTTGCAACAACACCCGTGGAGCTTCCCAAAATTACTTTCGGTCTGGAAAACACAAACATGTTGCACGTGCGCTTAGGAATTTTGCAGGAATGCCACCTGATTTTATTTATTTGCAACATAAGCCTCTTGTCCTTGTATATTTATAAATTTGCCCCAAGTATTTTATTATATTGCACATATGTCCTTGTTTAGACCCAATTGTGAAGTTTTTTTATTAAAATTTTATTACATTTTATGCCCCTATATTGATTGTTGAACAACTTGTGATCCAGAAGTCCATTTTTAATGAAATTGATCTCTTTTAAAGGTCTTTTGATTCTCTTTGATGGATGCATATAATTTCATGTTTTGACATATCTTTCACATATTAGTTTTCAAAGAATACATGTTACTTTTCTAGCTCTTTAATTGTGCTAAAAATGATCTTCATACTAGTTGTTTCCCATTTAAACACCCTAATTTGACATTGAAATATTTTAATCTGATTAGCACGTTTAAAAAATTATTGAATAATCATTTCCTAATTAGATAAGTATTTGAAGTATTATTGAGATGTTGTTCATTTTAGGTGTTTAAAAAGTGACATTTTGATCTAATTGATTATTTGAAGCTAGTTAAGTGGTATATTCATTGAACTATTTTCTATTAATTGTTCAAGTTATAAAATCAGTTAATCGAGAGCATAGTTGGTGTTTGTTTGTACATTGTACTATTTTGTGTGCATTAGCATCATTTTGTCATTCAATATATTTGCAATTAAAAACAAATAAAGGAATCATACATTGCATTGTTTACAATCCCTTGACCTAGATTCACCAATCATTAGCTTAATTGGATATATAATACCTAGGTGAAATTAGTACTTGCTCGTGTCTTTGTGTTCGACCATGGATTTACCCAAGATAAATTCAAACCGGGTCCTCTTCACAGAGACACTATGATTCCGTTCTGATTGATTATTAATTGGTTGTATTATAACAAATGATTCTTAACATAGCCAATTAATGAGTTATCAGATGGCGTCATGGCCGGGGACACGGTATAATAGTTGATTTATAGGGTTAAATATTTCTTTTTGTGCATTTTTAGTGTAATTTAGGTTAAGTATTGTTGTGATTGTTTTATTGAATTGTTATGTGTTTGTTTATCTCTGACTATTGTGTTTTCTAGTTGTTTATCTATTGATTTGATCCAATCTATAGTTGCATTGTGGCAAGGCCCACATAGTCGATGGAAATCGATGTAGCATAGAGTCAAGGAGCTTAGAGCTCTTGCTAAGGAGACCACAACAGTTACTTTAATTAGATATAAATATGTTAGATGATTAGTCAATTATTTTGTGTTTATTTCTATTGTATTATTTATAATAATTAGGTTAATTACCCTAATTACAATGGTTCTCGATTGAGTTCTCATGAGTGTAAACAAAGGCCTCTATTTATTCTTCTTGTTTGTGCCGTGTCGAGGACCTGAGTGAGGACTCGACTTGAGTGGCAAAATTAGGTTAGGCACCATATTCAAATAGATAAATCTAGGTCAAATTGCCTTATGCCCTATCATAAATTAGGCCATACTTTAATCTTTTAAGATTCATGTATCTAAATAGATTCATTAATTTACGAACCTTAATACGTTCAATTTAACTCAAACTAGATTGATTTCTTCTCTGCTAATAGAACTTCTTATTAGGGTGTGATTTCTCGACTTGCATACATCTAGCTAGAATTTATCAATTATGCCAAGCATCCCACATGTAGAGAGATGTGAATCACTACTTAAGTGATACTCAAACTTAAAATTGGAACTGCGAACCAAGTTGAGATACAATTAAACTTGGAATAAAATCAACCTTGTACTATAGATTTCTAAAGCCCTCATTGGGCACAAGCACTTACCCTCAGAAAGAGTGGGTGAGAACGAATCTCCTAAGGTTAGAGCCCAAACCCTTGGATTTCCACCCTAAGTCTCTAGGTCCGACTTTTGCAAGATTCATGATCTACAAGTGGTTGCATCCGACCTTAGAAATATGTTTTGGTTATGTACGCATGTGTGTCTCTTTTGGGTATGATATTGAACCTGACTGGCATTCATCTACCTTATTCTTCCATTTTATCTTTAAATCCTTATCAAAGTATATGTAAATATAGTTTACTTGTACAAATTAACATTCATTATTAGTTTGTAATTGCAATATAAATACCTGTATTTAAATCCAAAAGATAATAATAAAGAAAAAAAATAAAAGAAGTATCAAAGATCCTGAATGACCATGAACCTCAAGACCAAGTCAATATTAACTTGGACGATAACGAATAAAGTAGAGAGAGATAAGGGTCAATATACTGTAAATAGAAACCCTAATTTTAACTCGCCAGATAAGCTGTTTTTACTCTATTTTATTCTGCATTTTTTTACAACTCAAATAATAAAATTTGTACATAAAAATACAATGAAAATTACAAAAATAATTACCAATAAAAATGATGCATTGTGTAACTAGGACACACAGATGAAAAAAAAGCCACAAACCAAACTTCACAATATTAATATCTTCTCCATACGAATTCAAAATTCACCAAACACACCTCCATTGTATTCTAAATTAAATTATCTATTTAATGAAGGGGTTTCATTAAAAATGGAGTTAAGATGCAAAAGCTGACTTTCTGGGATCCCTATTGTATTATGTGCATGTATATTTTATTTACGTATTTTATTCTTTGTATTTTTACTCTTCTTATATTTTTAAATAATTGTGTATATTATTTGAAATATATTAAAAATATAATGTAAAATAAAACAATTAAAATACACTTGAAATAAATAATATATTAAAATATATAGGTATATTATACCTATAATGTATATGCATATAATTATTTATATACGTAAATAAAATCATAAAAATAAATAAAAATGCATAAATAAGTATTTAATTGTATTATAAATACATATAAAAATATGTACATATGATAATAAAATTTAAAAATACAAAATAAAAATAAAGTGCCCAAAATATATGTAAACATACCTATATTTATACTTGTAAAAATAAAAATGTTGTAAAAATAAATAAAAATACATATAAACTAGTTTTAAAAAAAGAAATATTTTCATGTTTTGAGTTTTAATTAATGAAATCATTTAATATTTATCATTGAATTAACAAGGCATTTAATTTCTATTTTGTCTTTCGTTCCTAGGTGGACCAACGAAAGCACAAGGAAAGTTGACCCCTTGGTCTATTGTCCTTGCTGGAGCTCTAACTTGTTAGAATTCACGAGCCACCCATTTTCTCTAATTTGTTCCCCATGATCCATGGCAAGGAAATCTGGTTCCTTCATTAACAAACTTCGCAATATGATCCTCTATCACGCCAAGACTCTAGGTTGATCAGAAATTCACTGAGTGAACCAAAATCCCTAAGTCATGTGAACCTCCTCGCCTTGTCTATAAATAACCTAGTGATGAATCTACGTTTCATCATCTTTATTCTATCATTTTGGCCTTAAAAATCCTAGTAAATGCGTGTAAATAGGCTTAAATTAGGCATTTTAGCATCCATGCATCATTGTGTAAATATTGTATAAAATGTGGTTTTTAAGCCAAAATGATAGAATAAAGAAAAGAAAAGAAAAAGAATAAAATATTGTAAATATTTTATGACCCGAAACCCCGAGACCTAGGCATCTAGATGACTAGGACGACAAGGAATAAAGTAGGGGGAGATAAGGGCCAGAATACAATAAAAATTCCTTTGTTTTTATTTCATTCTTTATTCATTTTGAGACCTATTTTTGGTTCCACTTTTTATACCTCAAATAAAAAAACTTTATACATGAAAGTTGTAGATAATTAAATAAATAAAAATACAAAATTGATTTCACTGAAAAGTAATGTACAGGCAAAAAGTTATGGTCTGAATAAAAATCCAGAATCCCAACTTCCCAGACCCGTATCTCACAAATGAAAACTCCAAATGGAGCAAACTCACCTTTAATTGTATATAGGATAAAATAAGCTATTTAATGGCGGTGGTTTCGCATTTGGCGGAGCTACGGTTTGAAAGTTGAGTTTTTGACCCACATTGTATACTTGTACAGATTAAAATATTCCATTTATTATTTATTCATTAGTTTTGTATTTTTATATTTTTATAATTTTGTAGATATTACTTATTATATATTTGTATATTAAAATCAGAATAAAAACATAAATAAAACTCAAATAAAAATACTTGGATATATCATATACATAGGTATTATACCTATAAATATACCTATACTTTCTATACTTTTATTTTATTAAGTGTACAAAATATATCAGAAAAATAAAATAAAAATATATTTAAGTGTATAAAAGTATTTTATAATTTTATAAAATAACAAACATAATTAAATAAATAAAAAATGCAAAATAAAAATAAAAGAATAAAATATATAGATATTATACCTATAAAGGGTATAAAAGTAAACTTGCAATTAATGACCTCATAAAAATAAATACAAATAATCATAAAATACTTCATAAAATTACAAATATTTTTTATTTTATAACCAAAATTTAATAAATTTATTTACCATTATTAATTGATTTTATAAACATTTTTTTAGGGATTTTCCTGGTTGGTCCACGTGGACCAACCAGGTGACTAGGACAGTTGACCCGCTGGTCAACTCTCCCGTCTTCTCCCTGCTGCATGTCAGAGTGCCCGTGACCCGACTTTCTCGATTTTTTCGCCAACATTGCGTTGCTCGAGGCAAGATGGTCCCTTCATGAAAGTTGCACCTGGTATCTCCATGATTCCCACCGACCACTTGGATCTTCCTAGATCTTCTTCGCGCGCTCGTGATCCTGCCTCGAAGTTCACCGCTTCACCACTTTTCAAATAACCCCCAAACCCTTCCATCCTCCTTGAACCCTTTTGACCTGAGTTTCCCCCGTGCCTTGGAGCTCTGGACCGGAGGCGGTGACAACGCATCCTCCAGCTTCTTCGCGCGAGGCCAAGCGACGGCAGAGGAGCTTCCATTCACCTCCGGTGGCCGCCGCCGTTGAGGTCTACTTCTTGGCTTCTACAGCCAATGGAGGTCGTTTTCGTTCCTTTTTCTTTCTGCCGTTTAGTTAGATGTAGTGCTAGCTCTTATTTAGCGTTTTTTATTTGCCATTTAATCGAGTCATTAGCTTAGTTTCCTTCGTCGAACACCTTGCCGGAGCTCAAGAGCTCCGTCAACCATCATCACCATCCCACGCCGCCTATCTTCGCCCATACACGCTGGAGCCCGCGTATCCTTTTGTTGCTGTGTTCTGTTTGACTCTTGCAGGACCCAAGGGAGACTCCAACACTTCACCTTTTTGCTCGAATAGACGCTCCAGGTGCATTAAAGCTCCAGGGCTCCACCACTGAGCCCGGACCCGTTCGACTCCTCCAACTGACGCGGATTCGCCCCAGATTTCATCTGATCATCCTAGCCGCTTCCGTGGAGGTCGGAGTCGTCCAGTTTTACCGATCGAACGAACTCCAGCGTGTATTCATCGTGCGTTCATCCAAAGGGCCTGGCGTCCGTTCGATCTTGGCATGTTCTTGGCGGGCAACATCGTTCGTTGGATCTCGTGCCCCTTCAGCCGTCAGATCGTGGCTTCAGAAACTAATCGGGCCCATTCAAGGCCAAAGGGGTATCGCCTCCCTGTGCGCCGACACGTGTCCTTAGTGAAGAATCAGCAACCATCGGATCGCAAGTAGCCCTGGGTATTTTGCGCACTTCACCTTGGGCATTTTTGTATTTCGAACGAAGAACTTAAACATTCCTTTGAAGTTGTTTTTAGTTTGTATATTTTGCATTTTGGCCCCGCAGTTTTCATGAATTACTTTTACACCCCTGCCAGGCGCGCGTGCAAGTCACGTGCGCCCTGGCGTTTTTACAAAAGTAACCCAACGATTTTAGGTATTTCTAATTCGTTCAGCAAGTTCGTTAATTAGCTATATTTTTTTGTCTGCAAATTGCGTTTGAGCCCCTAAATGTTTTGAATATTACGAAACAGCCCCTGCATGTATGCAATTTCCTTATGTTTCTAGCATTTTTTGCATGCATCTATTAAACTCGAAAAAATCCACAAAAATCACAGTAGGTCTCTGTTTCATAGTAGTTTAACGTCATATTTTTATTTTTCATAATTATTGCATTTTAATATTTATAAAAATTCAAAAACATCCATTTTCAGCACTGTTTGTATTATAAAATCCATAAAAAATATACAATCATCCCAGCAAATTCCCAAAAAATGTAGTTTTTATATTTTATTGAGTTTTAACTTCAGTCCAAAAATCACTAAAAAATACAAAACCAAACTCCTAAAAATTACAAAACCCCAAAAACCTTTATAAAAATCCTAAAAATTCTACAAAAATCTTAAAAATGCAAACTTTGTCTCTGAATTTTCTTGGTTTTATTATCTTTAAGTGAAAATTAATTTGGAGAATTTTTTTTACTGTTTTTTTTATTTCTCCATTTTAGTTTCAGCCTTGTATTTTATCCACTGATTTCAGTATTTTTGATTTTAAAAATACCAAAAAATTTAGGAAAAATCAAGAAAAATCATAAAAACATTATAAAAATATAAAAACCATAAAAACATTTGATTTTTTGAATTTTTGTTATTTTTAGATATTTTTATAAATATTGTATCACCTCTTCTCTTATATTGCATATATATTCCAATATTGAAAAAGAAAAAATATATAAAATATAAAAAGAAAATATAAAATCAGAAAATTAAAAATCAAAATACAAAAATATAAAATCAAAACTTAAATAATATATATATAATTTAAAACCCGCAAAAAAATAGCTTAGATAGATATTTGATCACACACACACATTTTGAGCATTTTGCCCCGATCTATCCTTTCTGCTCCCTGTGTTCGACCTCTATACATACTTGAACTATACACATCTTGTGGTAGAGTTATAATAAATTTTAACTCCACATTCACCTCCATTTCCTTATTTGATTGTTGTGGGTTAATTGTTGTTTGAATTGCGGATTTCGCTGGAGGTTAAATCAGCAACTGTTGATTCACCTTGTGAGTCAACACGACCTCTCGATTTTCGTGTTATGGCGCCGTTGCCAGGGAGCAACATCGCATAGTTCGATTTTTGCTTTGTGCGTGATTGTGATTGATTGTCTATTTCGCGGCTTTCCTTTTTGTTATTTTATTTTCTTTATTTTTGATACATCTGTTGAGCTGTCTAACCCCCTCTCCTGTTTGACTTTGTGCGAGGTACCGTGGATCGAGGGAAGCGCTCCACCCTAGGCGTCTACACACCCACGTGAAGCCGGCTTCTGCCAGCTTAGCAACAAGGAGATGAGGAGAGATTTTTGAAGATCGAGCTCCACCTTTAGTTGTAGAATTTATTTCCTTCATTTATTTTTGTAATTTAAGTGAGAGAGTGACCTATATTTGTAATAATACAGGTACCCTCGGACACTTGGACATTCGAGCCTAATTTCCAAGTGATTGTTCACTTGGGGGCTCGCCGCGGCTTTTCTCGCGTTTTTCTTCGCATTCTTTTTATTTTGTTTTTCGATTTTATTTATTTTGTGTGATTGAGCCCCTAGTTTTAGGATTGCTTGCGATAGACTAAGGACAAACACTTAATATTTTGCATGCACCTATAGTCTCGTTTGGACTTAGTCAAATTTTAAACAGTTGATCATCACCTTCAATCCGTCGCGTCGCGAGCTCTCCCCGCCAAGCGCTTCTCCTGAACTCGATTTGTCGAGAGGAGGGGTGAGCCTAGACCGGACTCTTGGGTTGAGGATTGGTGGTCAGCTTGTGGTTCTTCACGATAATAGCAATTTCTGAACTTAGGGCGATTTCATCGGCTTTGCATTTGCATATAGATAGGTTTCAATTCTGCTGAGCATCCTTGCAAGTAGAGTGCTGGAGTTAAGGTGAGCACTTCTCTTTAGCATTCATCATTGATTTTCCGCTTGCATTGCTTTTCCGACTCTCCCTCTGATTTTGCCAACCTAGATGCTTAAAGGAATTGACTCCTCGTTAGGCACGTGCATTTTTCATTAAAAATCCAAAAAAGTGATAATCAATAAAATTGGGACTGCTAATATTACTTGACCCTAAAATCGACCAAAAAGAAAAATCTTGTATTGGGGCGAGTAATCCCCTCATTGTCTTCGTTTTACATTGCTCACGCACACACTAAGGTTAGTGCCCAAATCCCATATTCAGCCCCCTGAGTATTTGCACAATTTTGGACTTCTCGCCTAACTCTAAAACAGACAAGATAAAAAGACCGCTCTTTGTGGTCTCTACCGAGTTGAGTAGGTGAATTGAGGGTTTGTATTCTTTTCACTTTTGTTTGTGATTGTTTTGTGTGCATCCTAGATCATCTCTGCGCATTTGCGCCTTTCTCCACACATCTCTTGACTTGACCGTCGTGTTCTCCCGATCATATTTCTCTTGTTTCGAGATGGATCCCTGGAGCGATTTTTATCCGGATTTTGCGGATTCCTCGTACCCTCCAGCCGGTCCACCTCCCTTTTATCAGGAGGATCCTCCTCCTACTTTTTCTGATTTTTGTACATATCCGACCAACCCGCTATTTCAGGACTCGGACTTTGACCTTCACCAATCATTTCTACCACCGTCACCTTCACATTTCGACAACCCGCTCTTCCTTGAGTATCCCGATCTGGAATGTGTTTTTTGTCCACACCCACCACCCACATTCGACACACCCGATCTTGAGATTTTGGAGTCACCTTTCATGATATCCACACTTGAGATCTTGAATCAGATGATGGAGCATATGAATTCGAGGATCACTGATCTTACTGGTTTAAATAAGAACCAGAATGTCGCTCCATTCTTTGAGGATATGGATTCATTTGAGGACGACCATGAGAGCTTGCAATCGCCCAAAACACAAAAAAATGAGAAAAATTTAAAAACACAAAAAGATTTCGGGAGACACACGATCGAGTCAGACTGTGAGGAGAGGTACCACTTGCCAGAACCTTTAACCACACAACCTTTCACACTCGGTCCCACCTTTTACCCCGAGGATGCCGCTGTACAGACTGGCATGCCTCGTGTATATGCTGATTCCGACTTCCTCCCTTGTATGGAGGAGGTCCAAAAATTCAAAAAAATATTGACTGAACCCGAAGTGGTGGCCACTATTCATGAGATCATTTGTGCCCCACTTCATCAGGTCATGACTGATTTATCTGCTCCTCTTCCCAAGAAGAGAAAGCGGAGGAGCAGATCTGAGCGTCATATTCTGACCATGGTCACTGCCCACGCCATCACACACCGTCCCATTCCTAGGAAAAAGAACACTGCCACACCTTTCATCACGTGCAACCTCTCTGACCACACTTGTGATCACACTCTCCTCGACGACGGTGCTTCGATTAGCATCATACCCTTCTCGTTGGTACAGTCTCTTCACTTAGGGCCTCTAAAGAAAACCAGTATGATCGTACAGTTTGCTGATGGATCAATAAAGAGGCCGAAGGGTATCCTAGAAAACGTCGTCATCCCGATTCAGGGCATGAGCTACCATGTAGATTTTGTCGTATTGCCCATGGAGACCTCCACTGGGGAGCACTCTCCAATCATCCTGGGACGACCACCTCACCTCTGCGAGGGTCGTTATTGATTACGGATCAGGAGAGATTCGCTTCCGTCCTGCTGACGAGAGCGAAGCATTGATCACCGCACCCACTGCCCATGCACCTGATGCACCCTCACCCATCTTGGCTGACCTTGAGGACCATGACCTTGATGATACCATCAGAGAATTTTTCTGCTTATTGGATTCCACTGAGACCCGAGAATTCCTCCCAGTTGAGGAAGACTTGGAAAGCATGGACCTCGGAGTTCCTTCTTCTGGGACTTGGCGATGTGTTGACAACATCCACGGGATTTACACGATTGATACCATTGAGCGGAGGGCAGATGTAGAGACCATACAGGACAGACATGTTTTGACTACTTCCACTGATGGGTCCGCTCCTGTTCACTTAGATTCGGATAAGACTAAGGTCGAATTTGATTTGATTGCGTTTATTCGAGAATTCGGGCCTTTTGATGAAAAAGATGATCCGGTTGAGATTATAGAGGACGAACAGAGTTCGACTACTTCCACTGATGAGTTCGCTCCTTTTGGTTTTGACCCGTATGACACCTCGCAGGACGACTCTGAGTACACTACTTCCGATGATGATGAGTTCGTCCCATTTCACTTTGACACTAGCGAGACTCCCAAGGCCGGACCTAGTCACACTTCTTTCACTGATCCGTCTGTGCCTTCACACCCTAAGGCCCCTGAGGACCTTCACTCTGTTGACCCTGATCGGCTTCCGTCCACTGTGGACCCCGATGTCGACCTGCACCACACCAGATCTATTCCTCAGCGGTCATGTAAGAAGGTTCGCTTTCAACCTTCTTGACCATGTGTACATCCGTCTCTGTTGTATATTCTCTCTCGTGTATCTTCCTCTATCTTCCGTATTGCTCGTCCACCCATTCTCGTGTTTGCCTTACTTAGGACGCACTTTGTCCTAAGTATAGGGGGGTGGACGAGTCGAGTGCTCTTTCTTCTTTCCGTTTCATTACTCCTGTTGTCGCCTAGACTTAGGGCTTCTTTTACCCTAAGTATAGGGGGAGTGATGCATACATCCGTCTCTATCCTCTTCCATCTTTTGATCTCTTTTCTTATTTTCTTATTTTCTTCTTTTCATTGTCTATCTGCTTTATCTATCAAAAAGGTGCCTCCTTTGTAGACACTTTTCCATTTAGGACGTACTTCGTCCTAAGTATAGGGGGGTGTGCACCCCGAGTTGTTCTTTCATTTTCTTTGATCCTCTCCATTATCTCCTCTTCTTGTCTATACTTAGGGATATCTTACCCTAAGTATAGGGGGAGACAATCTGAGTACGATATGTTCATTCCCACCCTTGACCCTCCCTGCCTTGTGTACAGTCTACTATACTTAGGATTATTTGATCCTAAGTATAGGGGGACGGTCAACTTCTCATTCGTTCATTCGTTTTTTCATTCATTTATTTATTCTTTAGACTTTTCTATACTCAGTACGAGTTATGTCTTCTCTTTTTCTCTCTGATCTATGAGGACATAGCTCAAGCTAAGTATAGGGGGGTCGTATATACTGCGTATATACTTTAGCCATAACTCGTACTTTTGTATTTTCCTAATAATATGGCTAATAATTCTTTAAAGAATTCATTAAAAACCTTAATAAAAATATGTTTTGTTCCTCAAATTCTTTTTTGTATTTACTGATTAATAAATCAGGTGAAAATGTTTTTGCAAAATGTTTGAAAAATAGTTTGAAAATCTTTGTGAAAATCTTTTGAAAACTATTTTGAAAACATTTTATTTCATGTTTTCAACCTTTGTAAAAACATTTTGTTTTGTAAAGTTTATTTTCTTCGTGTAAAATAAAATATTTGAAAAATAATTTGCAAATGGTTTGAAAAATGGTTGCAAAAATATGTTGAAAAATCTATATATACTGTTTTGAAAACCTTTACAAAATGATTTTCAAATGTGTGTACATGTTTGTAAAATGTTTGTAAAAACTATTTTGGACTAGAGTTTTCAAAAATATTTTGAAAAACTTGTGTCAAATAAATTTGAGGAATATATACATCTCACCAAAATCTATTATTTATATATGTATAAAATAGAGCACTTACCCTTGTAAATTCTTAAAATCCACTTCTTGTTTATATAAGAAGCACTCTCGTGTACATATTTTTCACCTAGTTTTTAGCCAAAACTTTTTGTTTTCAAAAATCCCAAAAACATTTGCAAAATTAAAATCCAAAAACATTCGAAAAATCTTTTTGAAAAAAAATGCATTTGCATATGCATCATCATCATCTTTTCAAAAATCCATAAAAAGTTCAAAATCTTTGAAAGTTGCATCACAAAAGTTTTTTTTGCATCGCATTGCATAGCATTCGCATTTTTCGGATTGAGTTTGATAGTTGAACAAGTCTAAATAAAATCCGGAGATTGGAGCTTGATTGGACCTTAAAATCTACCTAATAACAGGACCCTTATAGGAACTGGGTTTGAGGTACTTCAAGTCTAGTTGACTTAATTCTTTGAGGATCATGAGACTTGGTTCAATGGATTCTTGACTGCCTAAGTAGAGTATTTCGGAGCACACGCACGGCTCTTGTTGATAATGACCTAACTTGGACACTTGCACCTTTTACATGGCTTAACTTAGTTGGAGTGGTGAGGGGATTGGATTTGCCGGTATGAGACGCACACAAGTGGAAACATTTGTCCTCCTCTAGGGAGGGAAGTGCACCCCAACCCGTCCAGTGATGAGGAAGTCTAAAGACAGGAGAGTCTTGGTTGCAATAAAGCTTCAAAAGAGGGATAGTCTACTGGCTCAAGAGGAAAAACTCCTTATGTAAATGCCGCTGTACTTAGTATTTCAAAAAAAATGCAAAGGCAAAAACTCCAAAAAAGTGGACAGGCCTGATTGAAAATAAAATGCCTGCCGGAGTGTATATATGTTGTATAGAAAATAAGCAAGCTTGAGTTCCAAAATCAAATATGTGAGCCTCCAGCTGGATGACTTGACTACACTGGTCTTGCATCCCTGGATAGGTAGCTACACCGGCTACCGTCCATTCTTCTCTTCACCCCCTCCTCTTGAGTTGGTTGCTACTTGAACATAGAAGGGAATACCCCACTCCTCGAGGATGGAGTCATTGGATTGGGGAATCATTGGGTTGCCGTATTGGAGAAGTCAGTTTCTTTGCCATGCTAGTTGGGGAGAGCCACCATCACTTACACTGTACGAGTCAGATTCATAGTCGTAAGGGTTTGCGTATGAGTTGAAATATTTCTGACCTGGCTATTGAGGAGACTTGGACAGAGTTTTGGGATTCTCAGGGACTGTTGAATTTCAAACACGGTTCTCATTAAGGTTCCGCCCGCACTAAAATTCCAAAGGTCCGACTTGAGCTCCAAACTTTGATTTTGTGAAAACAAGTTTGATAATTAAACTAAATCCAATTTCTTCTTTTTCTTTTCTTTGTTTTTCTTTTCTGCACTTATTGCATAAGTGTTTGCTAGGGACTAGCAAAGGCAAGTATAGGGGGATGATGAATCTACGTTTCATCATCTTTATTCTATCATTTTGGCCTTAAAAACCCTAGTAAATACGTGTAAATAGGCTTAAATTAGGCATTTTAGCATCCATGCATCATTGTGTAAATATTGTATAAAATGTGGTTTTTAAAGCCAAAATATT
Source organism: Ottelia alismoides (assembly GCA_037367405.1). Taxonomy (NCBI): domain Eukaryota; kingdom Viridiplantae; phylum Streptophyta; class Magnoliopsida; order Alismatales; family Hydrocharitaceae; genus Ottelia; species Ottelia alismoides. The sequence goes on from JAZKJV010010102.1 coordinate 1,481,184, forward strand.
AGAATAAAGAAAAGAAAAGAAAAAGAATAAAATATTGTAAATATTTTATGACCCGAAACCCCGAGACCTAGGCATCTCGATGACTAGGTCGACAAGGAATAAAGTAGGGGGAGATAAGGTCCAGAATACAATAAAAATTCCTTTGTTTTTATTCATTCTTTATTCATTTTGGGACCTATTTTTAGTTCTACTTTTTATACCTCAAATAAAGAAACTTTATACATGAAAGTTGTACATAATTAAATAATAAAAAATACTAAATTGATTTCACTGAAAAATAATGTACAGACAAAAAGTTATGGTCTGAATAAAAATCCAGAATCCCAACTTCCCAGACCCGTATCTCACAAATGAAAACTCCAAATGCAGCTCCTTTAATTGTATATAGAATAAAATAAGCTATTTAATGGCAGTTGTTTCGCATTTGGCGGAGCTACGGTTTGAAAGTTGAGTTTTGGACCCACATTGTATACTTGTACAGATTAAAATATTCCATTGATTATTTATTCATTATTTTTGTATTTTTATATTTTTATAATTTTGTAGATATTACTTATAATATATTTGTATATTAAAATCAGAATAAAAACATAAATAAAACTCAAATAAAAATACTTGGATATATCATATACATAGGTATTATACCTATAAATATACCTCCACTTTCTATACTTTTATTTTATTAAGTGTACAAAACATATCAGAAAAATAAAATAAAAATATATTTAAGTGTATAAAAGTATTTTATAATTTTATAAAATAACAAACATAATTAAATAAATCAAAAATACAAAATAAAAATAAAAGAATAAAATATATAGATATTATACCTATAAAGGGTATAAAAGTAAACTTGTAATTAGTGACCTCATAAAAATAAATAAAAATCACCATAAAATACTTCATAAAATTACAAATATTTTTATTTTATAACCAAAATTTAATAAATTTATTTGCCATTTTTAATTGATTTTATAAGCATTTTTTCCAGGGATTTTCCTGGTTGGTCCACGTGGACCAACCACGTGACTAGGAAAGTTGACCCGCTGGTCAACTCTCCTGTCTTCTCCCTGCTGCATGTCAGAGTGCCCGTCACCCAAATTTCTCGTTTTTTTCACCAACATTGCGTTGCTCGAGGGAAGATGGTCCCTTCATGAAAGTTGCACCTGGTATCTCCATGATTCCCGCCGACCACTTGGATCTTCCTAGATCTTCTTCGCGCGCTCGTGATCCTGCCTCGAAGTTCACCGCTTCACCACTTTTCAAATAACCCCCAAAACCCTTCCATCCTCCTTGAACCCTTTTGACCCGAGTTTCCCCGTGCCTTGGAGCTCTGGACCGGAGGCGGTGACAACACATCCTCCAGCTTCTTCGCGTGAGGCCAAGCGACGACCGAGGAGCTTCCATTCACCTCCGGTGGCCATCGCCGTTGAGGTCCACTTCTTAGCTTCTACAACCAATGAAGGTCGTTTTCGTTCCTTTTTCTTTCTGCCGTTTAGTTAGATGTAGTGCTAGCTCTTATTTAGTGTTTTTTATTTGCCATTTAATCGAGTCATTAGCTTAGTTTCCTTCGTCGAACAACTTGCCGGAGCTCAAGAGCTCCGGCAACCATCATCACCATCCCACGCCGCCTATTTCACCCATACACGCTGGAGCCCGCGTATCCTTTTGCTGCTGCGTTCTGTTTGACTCTTGCAGGACCCAAGGGATACCCCAACACTTCACCTTTTTGCTCGAATAGATGCTCCAGGTGCATTAAAGCTCCAGGGCTCCACCACTGAGCCCCGGACCCGTTCGACTCCTCCAATTGACGCGGATTCGCCCCAGCTTTCATCTGATCATCCTAGCCGCTTCCGTGGAGGTCGGAGTCATCCTGTTCTGCCGATCGAACGAACTCCAGCGTGTGTTCGTCGTGCGTTCATCCAAAGGGCCTGGCGTCCGTTCGATCTTGGCCTGTTCTTGGAGGGTAACATCGTCCGTCGGATCTCGTGCCCCTTCAGCCGTCAGATCGTGGCTTCAGGAACTAATCGGGGCCATTCAAGGCCCAAGGGGTATCGCCTCCCTGTGCACCGACACGTGTCCTTAGTGAAGAATCAACAACCGTCAGATCACAAGTAGCCCTGGGTATTTTGCGCACTTCACCTTGGGTATTTTTGTATTTCGAACGAAGAACTTAAAAATTCCTCTACAGTTGTTTTTAGTTTGTATATTTTACATTTTGGCCCCGCAGTTTTCGTGAATTACTTTTACACCCCTGCCAGGCGCGCGTGCAAGTCACGTGCGCCCTGGCGTTTTTGCAAAAGTAACCCAACGATTTTAGGTATTTCTAATTCGTTCAGCAAGTTCATTAATTAGCTATATATTTTTGTGTGCAAGTTGCATTTGAGCCCCTGAACGTTTTGAACATTACGAAACAACCCATGCATATATGCAATTTCCTTATGTTTCTAGCATTTTTTGCATGCATCTATTAAACTCGAAAAAATCCACAAAAATCACAGTAGGTCTCTGTTTCATAGTAGTTTAACATCATATTTTTATTTTTCATAATTATTGCATTTTAATATTTATAAAAATTCAAAAACATCCATTTTCAGCACTGTTTGCATTATAAAATCCATAAAAAATATACTATCGTCCCAGAAAATTCCCAAAAAATGTAATTTGCATATTTTGTTGAGTTTTAACTTCAGTTCAAAAATCACTAAAAATACAAAACCAAACTCCTAAAAATTGCAAAACCCCAAAAACCTTTATAAAAATCCTAAAAATTCTACAAAATCTAAAAATGCAAACTTTGTCTCTGAATTATCTTTGTTTTATTATCTTTAAGTGAAAATTAATTTGGAGAATTTTTGTTACTGTTTTCTTTTTTATTCTCCATTTTAGTTTCAGCCTTGTATTTTATCCACTATTTTTAGTATTTTTGACTTTAAAAATACCAAAAATTTTAGGAAAAATCAAGAAAAATCATAAAAACATTATAAAAATATAAAAACCACAAAAACATTTGATTTTCTGAATTTTAGTTATTTTTAGATATTTTTATAAATATTGTATCACCTCTTCTCTTATATTGCATATATATTCCAATATTGAAAAAGAAAAAAAATATATAAAATATAAAAAGATAATATAAAATCAGAAAATTAAAAATCAAAATACAAAAATATAAAATCAAAACTTAAATAAAAAAATATAAAAAAAATTTAAAACCCACAAAAAATAGCTTAGATAGATATTTGATCACACACACACATTTTGAGCATTTTGCCCAGATCTATCCTTTCTGCTCCCTGTGTTCGACCTCTACACATACTTGCACTATACACATCTTGTGGTAGAGTTATAATAAATTTTAACTCCACATTCACCTCCATTTCCTTATTTGATTGTTGTGGGTTAATTGTTGTTTGAATTGCGGATTTCGCTGGAGGTCAAATCAGCGACTGTTAATTCGCCTTGTGAGTCAACACGACCTCTCGAGTTTTATGTTCAACACCTAGCCTCTCCATTTTTACCCTTTTGATATCTTAGAACCACCATAATACACACGATCACCCCCGGTCAGTTCCCCTTGGTGACAGGAAGGCAGAGCACCATATCTACGACATGGAGAAGGAGCTCGTAGTAGAGATCCATGTTCGTTGAACTAGCTCCGATGATGTGATGCTTTCCAGTAACCTTGTCGAGGCTAGGGTAATTGTAGGTTATTTAGATAGCATTTCAGTTTCTTAGCTTAGATGTAGGTTTAGTTCTATTCCAGTTTATTTAATTTAGCTTATTTTAGCCATGTCGTAGTTCACCGGAGCACTAAGCTCCGACCACATGTCTCATCATGACTCAACTATTGTTATGACCCCCAATCCATCCCAATTCACTCCTTCAACATTTCTACATCCCTCCCTCGCATCCAAACCAACATGATCCTTCTAGGATCGATGAATCGAGCTCCTGCTCTGTTGCTCGTCGGAGCTTGTCGCCTCATCTCACCCCCATGCATATGAACTTCAGGTTTTTGGCCAAGGTGCATCGCCCTCGAGTCACCAATCATTTTGCTTATGGAAGGGCTTCAGAGGAAGCACCTGTGAATCTGATTGTATGGAGACTTCATTCCCTAGGTGCCCGGAGACAAAGTCATTGCAATGTCTCCTCCGATGAGGCCTAGACTTAGCTGAGCACCATGCTGATGCGGAGGGGTTCCGGGCAGCTGTAGAGCCCCTCAGCGATGAAGGGGACAACCGTAGAATGAAGGAATCAAGGCTCGAAGCTCAATAAAGGAAAACACTCTTTCTTGTTCTTCATGTGCACCTGATGAATCTATGGTCTTTGATGAGAATCTTCTCTTATCAGAGTCACACTAAAAGATGAAAATAGAGCTTCGTTCCTGAGTAATTAGCTGCATTTCATCATTTATTATGCATTTGCACCATTCATGCACTTAGACATAACACTTGCATTTTAGCACACATAATTGCATTCATAATCATCTTCACATTTTCACCTAACTCCATGAATTTTTAATTAAATCATGCTAACTCCAATTTACATGAAACAAACTTCATTGTGTACATATTATTAACAAAATTAAAGGAAAAATATAAAAAATACTAAATCAAATAATTGGCCTTGAAGGATACTGAGAAATCCTCAAGCGCATCACGGAAGCGTGAGCGTCGTATCGGATACGACGAAGAACGACTAGTCGTACTAGTTGTTCGGTGCAACGGAATTTAAAATTTTATTCGTTGAAACCACATGATCCAAGAACAATTCTCGGATCGTTTCATCTATAACCACAACAAGTATAATGCAATACCTCTTGAAGCGTGGTTGATTGAGTCTCTAAGAGAAGAGACCTCCTGCCTCAAGTCCGATCGTCGGAGAGATTGCTTGCGAGCGTAGGGATGAACCACGTAGTCCTCGCAATCCAAGAAGTTGATCCAAGCACGGTTGCTCCTAATCTCGTCGCACGAGATCGAACGTCTCCTTCGTGAGCGAAGCACTCCAAGTAGACGAAGAACTGCAGAGCGTCGAAGCGGCAACACGATGGCACGGGCGTCGACGATTTTCTCCACCAAGGTATGGTGGACGACCACCAAGAAGAGGGGGAGAGAGGGCTGTCGAGTATGGAGAAAGGGAGAGAGAGAGAAGACTGCTACCATATCATGTAAAGAGAGAGCAAAGTATGCCTCTCTATTTATAGGGTTTTGGGATCCATGGATCTCAATCCATGTGACATAAAAAATCAATAGATGAGATTGATTTATGTCAATCCAATGGTCAAGATTTTTGTTGGTAAAAACCAACAACTTGTGATTTAATTTTGATAAAACATATTTGATAAATCAAATAAATATTAATACCAAATTAAGTCAATCAAATAAGGAGAGAGAAGGCAAAGGAGATCATCCTTCCCATTTAGGGGGAGGTGACGGCCACCAATCCCATAAGGGATTTGGTGCCGCCCCCTCCTTTCCTAATGGGAGGGCAATCTCATGGATTCCCATGAGATTGCACATCTCCTTGATTTTCTCTCTATTTATTTTCCAACAACAATTTGTTGGTATTTTAATTCACCAAAATAATTCTCAATTAATTTTGGGAATATTGCAATCTTGACATTGAAATATTGTGAATCATATTCACAACCCAAAATAAAATGTAATTTACATTTTCAATTAATTAGACAATGTGTATCCAATACACATTAATAATTAATCTACTAATATAAATTGTATTTAACTCTCTCTAATATATTATAAATCACATTTATAACATATTATGAATAATTGGATATTACTATCCACATTATTCTTATCCATAATAATTAAATCACATTTAATTATATTGGATAATTCTTCATACATCATGATAATTAAATCACATTTAATTATCAACTTCTCTTTGCTTAGATCTTATGGAATTGTTCTTAAACTATTTAAGAACAATGCTATTTCTCCTCGGATATTTGGAGATAAGGACAAGGCGATTGTATTGTTCCACGTATAGTGACTTGGATATTGAGATCACATCTCAAATCCAGATCCCATGGACCTCTCATAGATGCTTGATTAAATCAAGACCGTAAGCCTAATCTTCTCATTGCATCTGAATCTCATTCAGATCAATGTCCAATATATGGACTAAGATTAGGTCACTTCTCTAATGAGAGGAGTCACTAAAATCCAGACCTATTTCATCACTCCCTCGGAATGGAAGCATCATGGTTATACAATCGTTTATGATCAAATCACCCTTCAGGTATTCGCAATACCTATACATCCTGCATACTGGAAGACTCATGATCATCATGAAGATACAGATCACTTTTACACTGTCATCTTCATAGTTTGATCATTAAGTTTTCTAAATCTTGGTCCTTGGGATATGGTACAGATCATATGCTTTCACCAAGCATATATCTTACCTTCAAATTCATATCATGCTTCTAAAGCATGATGACCATGCATGGAATTTGGTCAATCCCAATACCTCATGAGTGAGCTCATGTCTCCCGGTTCATAAGTGAACCTGTATGATCCCTTTGAGAGATCGTATTACTCATATGCCCTTACATGCACACCAGCTTGCCGGTGTATAGACCTTGATTCGGTCATCAACCTATTGGTCTGCCAAATGTACATACTCAGACATATAGCAATACATCTGTCTCTGGTCAGAGGATGTTTGCCTGTGATGTGACAACGTTCATTATAGGTCTTTGGTTATCTCGATCTCGTTAAGTCAACTCATTGACTCAACTAATCTGATACCTCCGAATCAATATTCTCATGTAGAGGACCTGAATCAAGAGGTCGATCAGATATCAGTCTCATGAGATGGGATTACCATCTCCCACTCAGACTGGAGATCACTACTTGTCAATCATTGATTATGCTTGATGAGTCCTCTATCTAACTCCTTAGATATTCATCCAAGCATCAGCCTCTATGATTCACTTAATGAATCAACAGCTATGATTATCAAGTTGGCCATGATACATAACCCTTATTGTACAGAGGGACCTTATAGTACATTCATTCATTCAATATCAGAAAGGGAGTGAAACAAAACCAATAACTTTTATTGATAAATCATTTATTACAATAACATTTATTGTAGGAATGGTTCGCCTCGGGCTCACATTGCTAACAATCTCCCACTAGCCCTCAGAACCATTCAGGAACAATCCTTAAACCCATACTCATTACATGTTGGTCAAAAACTTTCTGTGTTAGAGGTTTGGTAAGAGGATCAGCAACGTTGTCGGCGGAGGCCACCTTGGTGATGATGATGTCACCACACTTTTGAATCTCCCGAATGATGTGGTATTTCCTTTCTACGTGCTTGCTCTTCTGATGCCATCTGGGTTCCTTCGCCTGGGCAATGGCTCCCGTGTTATCACAGAGTAGAGGGATGGGAGTATCAGAGGAAACTACGCCAAGCTCCTGTACGAACTTGCGCAACCACACCGCCTCCTTTGCAGCATCCGATGCGGCAATGTATTCGGCTTCTGTTGTTGAATCTGCTGTAGTGTCCTGCTTCTTGCTTCTCCAGCTCACATCACCATCGTTCAACAGGAACACAAACCCTGATGTCGACTTTCGATCATCAATATCCGATTGGAAGTCAGAATCTGTGTATCCCAAGACTTGGAGATCACCATCTCTATAGACCAAGATGTAATCTTGCGTCTGTCTTAGATATTTGAATATGTTCTTTACTGCATTCCAGTGTTGTTCTCCATAGCAGGATTGGTAACGACTTACCACTCCCACTGCATGGCAGATATCTGGCCTAGTACACATCATGGCATACATTAAGCTTCCTACTGCTGATGCATAAGGGCATCCAGCCATGGCTTTCTTTTCCTCAACAGTTTGAGGAGCCATTCCTTTAGACAGGTGGATACCATGTCTTAAGGGTAGGAATCCTTTCTTGGAACTATCCATACGGAATCGTTCAAGAATCTTCTTAATGTATCCTTGTTGTGACAATCCCAATATCCTCTTTTCTCGGTTGCTGAACAGCTTCAGACATAAGATGTAAGAGGCTTCTCCAAGATCTTTCATCTAAAAGGTATGGGACAGCCAAATCTTCACACTGGTCATCATCCATGTATCATTTCCAATGATAAGGATGTCATCTACATAAAGCACGATGAACACAATGGCGCTCCCACTAAGCTTCTTGTCCACACAAGGTTCATCAGGATTCTGCACAAAATCATAACTCTTTATGGTTTCGTCAAATCTGATGTTCCAGCTACGAGAAGCTTGCTTGAGCCCATAGATGGATTTCTTCAGCTTGCATACTTTGCCATCCTCAGTCATGAAGCCCTGGGGCTGCTCCATGTAGATATCCTCCTCGAGGTATCCGTTGAGGAAAGCCGTCTTGACGTCCATCTGCCAGATGTCGTAGTCAAGATACGCAGCTATAGCCAGCAATGCCCTGATGGATTTAAGCATAGCCACATGAGAGAATGTCTCATCGTAGTCGATGCCTTCTCTCTGTGTGTAGCCCTTGGCTACGAGCTGTGCTTGAAAGTCTCTACTTTCCCATCAGGTCCCCTCTTTCTCTTGAAGATCCATTTGCACCCAATGGGTTTCACCCCCTTAGGTGGATCCTCTAGGGTCCATACACCATTCTTATGCGTGGAGTCAATTTCTGACTTCATTGCTAGCATCCATCTATCCATATCATGATCCGCGAGTGTTTCATTAAATGAAGTAGGATCATTGTCAGTTTCACCTGACACATGGAATCCATACCTTTCAGGTGGTGCAACCACCCTCGAACTCTTTCGAAGAGGTATGGGTGTTTCATATTTATTTACTTCTTCAGTTTCTGGTTCAGGAAGCTCAGAATCCTCAGGAGATTCAATGAGTTCCTTTACTTCATATTTATCTTGACCTTTAAGGAAATCATTCTCCAGAAATTTCACATCTCTAGAAACAAAAACCTTCTGAGTCTCAGGGTCATAGATTTGGTATCCAATACCATCTCTAACATACCCAATGAAGTAACACTCACGAGAGAGATTCTAGCTTACTTGCATCCATATTCTTTGCATGGACCAAGCAACCCCAAACCCTCAAGTGATTAACACTAGGTTTGGTTCCATACCAGAGCTCATGAGGAGTCTTAGGTACAGATTTGCTAGGAATCTTATTCAGGATATATATTGTAGTCTCTACTGCATATCCCCAGAAACTAAGTGGTAAATGTGCTTTGCTCATCATTGAACGAACCATATCCATGATGGTTCTGTTGCGTCTTTCAGCAACACCATTAAGTTGGGGAGTTCCATGAGGAGTGAGATTGGAAATAATTCCATTCTCTTTAAGGTATTCCTTAAATTCATCTGATAGGTACTCGCCACCTCGATCAGATCGAATTCGTTTAATCTTCCTATCGGTTTGGTTCTCAACCAAAACCTTAAACTCTTTGAACTTTTCAAAGGTTTCAGACTTATGGCGTAATAGGAAGATAAACCCGTATTGCGAATGGTCATCAATAAACGTCAAATAATATTGATATCCATTTCGAGTCGCGGTACTGAAGGGACCGCATACATCAGTATGTATTAGGTCAATAATACCTTCACATCTTGTAACCTTGTTACAAAAAGGCATCCTGGTCATTTTTCCTTGAATGCAATTCTTGCAAGTAGGCAAAGGTTGAACCTGTAGAAAATCTAAAGGTCCATTCTTAATTAATCTATTGATCTTATCAACAGACAAATGACCAAGCCTTTGATGCCAAGTCTCATTCGAAAGATTTTCATTCTCCCTGGATCTTTTAGGGTTTTTATTAGTGCTTGTAACATTCATAACACATTTATCAATGCACGATTCATAGAGTCCTCCAGAAGTCAAAATACCATCTACAATATATTTATCATAATGGTTTATGACTAATTTATTACAGAACAGGAATGAATACCCACTTCTAACTAGCTTAGATACAGATATTAAATTCCTTCTGACTTCAGGTACATAAAGACACTCTTTAAGTACTAGGACTCTACCACTAGATAATGATAGTCGACAAGTCCCGACGGCGACTGCTGCAACACTTGCGTCAGATACCATCTGGCTGACTATCTCCCCTTCTTCAAGCTTTCTAGTTTCCTGAAACAAATGCAACAAATTGCATACATGAATAGAAGCACCAGAATCAACAACCCAACTTACTTCTCGTCCGACGAGAAAACTGGTTTCAATGATGAAAGTAGATTTCATACCTGCTGGGGCTTTACCTTTGTCGACCGACTTCAGGTAATCCGGGTAATTACGCCTCCAGTGCCCGACTTCTTGCAGTGGTGACAGACGTCGGTTTTCTTCGACGCCATTAGAGTGGATGCATTGGAAGATGAGCCAACACTTTGTCCCTTCTTCTTTCTCTTCTGGGCCAGGCCCTTCCGAGAACCTTGCTTCCGACCGCGTTTCCCTCTGACCTGTGCAACCATTGCAGTGCCAGTGGGACCATCTTTCTTCATTACATCTTCTGCAGACTTTAATGCAGCAAGAAGTCCAGCATTTGTCAGTTCCAGCTTATTCATGTGGAATGACACCACAAAGTTATTGAAAGATTTGGGCAATGACAGCAGAATGAAATCGGATTGCATGTCTGCATCCATCGTCGCCCCCAGAGTCTCCAGCTCTGACAAGTACCCAGACATTTTGAGTACGTGTTCACGGACCGAAGTCCCTTCCTGCATCTTGCAGCGAACCGGTTCTTTCATAACATTGTACCGCTGGGTGCGGTTAATATCACCAAACATATCCTTTAGATTCTGTGCATGATTTCCTGGCAAGTACTCATCTCCACATGTTGTTTCTGAAGAACATTGGAGAGAGAACCCAAGATGTAGCATCTAGCCAAGACATGATCCTCATCATACTTGTCATTGTATGCTTTATCTTCCTTAGATTTAGGGTTTTCAAGCTTGTCTTCAGAGAGCACATAGCTGATGCGCTCTGCCGAGAGTACAAGCTCCAAATTACGGATCCAATCCGAGTAATTTGGTCTAGTCAACTGGTTGACCTCCAGAAGCCTGCTCAGTGGGTTCATGGCCTTCATTTTCTGAAATTGAGAATGCACTATATTAGAACATATAATCATATATTCAATTTTATGATATTTGATTAAGGCATTTTAAATCAAATTGTTCTTGCAATGTCAACTTTGAAAGTTCATTCCCTTAATCACTTTCAAAGTAAGAGATATACTTACCTCTATATCTCAAGCAAGAACTGGGATCTCCTCTTTATCTTTGTTACATCCCAATAATATGAGAAACTGCAACTCCAATAAAGAGAAGCGGGAACACATTCCGCCTTGCAAGTCCAACTTGCATTTCCCAATCCGGTCTTTAATGCCCGGGCCCACCACCCCTAAGGTGATGTTGACCCGTCATTAATTGAACCAACCGTCAACATGATTAGAACTCGCTATGCGCAATCCAATATCGCCCCAATAATATGAGGATCCGATATTGGGGTCATTACGCATACGACCTTACTCTTTCGAGAAGCAAAGAGTCCGATCCAGATGCGCTTGTATGTAGGAGCTGTCACTTCGTACAGGCATCTCCTATATACAATCCCTGGCGACGGAAACCCTTCGCCTTGACGGGAGACCATGGATGTCATTTATGTGATCCTCCACCTCTTATTCAAATTTAATTAATTACTATGAATCACATTCTTATAATTAATTCTTCCAAGGGAATTATTAACTCTAATCATATTAGAGTATTCTTAATTGGACATAATTAACTTAATCATATTAAATTAATTATCAATCCAATTCAATCCATCAAACTTAATTTTATGCTTGAACATATATGGTATTATTCTCAAAGTACGTATTAATTCGTATTTTAATAATTAGAAAAATACATCTTAATCCCTCGGACATTATCCCGGCCCTACCCGCTATCATGGCCAGTACCGACGGGAGTGGGACGGACCACATACGTTGCAACCCGCTACCCCAGCGATCCCCGACTAGATACCATATCCGCCTCGGGAAAAGATAATGCCAAATTGATTAATTTGTACTTGAGATGATCATCGGTTCTTCAACCGAAATTATACCATATAGTAATCAAAATAATTTTGATTATAAGGAAATTTGCTAGACAAATTCCCAATCCTATTCAAGCAAGGAGTTTGATGATTGTGATTCCAATTAAGATTTAGATCAAATCTAATCAATTAATTGATTGGGACCAAGTCAATTAAGGAAATAATCATCTTCTAATATTTCACAAATATTTTCCATAATTATTTCTCGAAATTAACAATTAATGAAATTACAGCAGTGACCCCTACTTGATTAGGAAAGTAATTTCAGCAGTGACCCCTACTTACTAAAATTAGCATATCTCAATCAATTTAAATCCAAATTAAGCAAAGTCAGTTTCCAAAGTTTGCTAATTTGATTTAGGACAGAAACAAGTGATGTTTCACGCATTTCGAGGCAATTCTAAACATTAATTAACATTTTAATCACGTTCAGATTTACAGTTCCCGCAACAGTGCATACATGTTCATTAAAACAACCATATCTAGAGCATACGAAATCCGATTTACGCAAACTCAGATCCTATGGTTTCCTTATTTAATGGGGAACAAAATCCAAGTAATAAATTCGTGTTTAAACAATTTAAACAGTGCCGAATTTATTTACTAAACAGATCTGCGAAATCAAATGCGATGAAAACTTTCGCGACCTTAACGAACCCAAGTCGTCCTCGGTTAGCGAATCACTATTCGAAACCGTCGACCGAAGACTCTGATACCACTTGAAGGATACAGAGAAATCCTCAAGCACATCACAGAAGCGTGAGCGTCGTATCGAATACGACGAAGAATGCCTAGTCGTACTAGTTGTTCGGTGCAACGGAATTTAAAATTTTATTCGATGAAACCACATGATCCAAGAACAATTCTCGGATCGTTTCATCTATAACTACAACAAATATAATGCAATACCTCTTGAAGCGTGGTTGATCGAGTCTCTAAGAGAAGAGACCTCCTATCTCAAGTCCGATCGTGGGAGAGATTGCTTGCGAACGCGGGGATGAACCGCGTAGTCCTCGCAATCCAAGAAGTTGATCCAAGCACGGTTGCTCCTGATCTCGTCGCACGATATCGAACGTCTCCTTCGTGAGAGAAGCACTCCAAGTAGACGAAGAACCACAGAGCGTCGAAGCGGCAGCACGATGGCGTGGGCGTCGACGATTTTCTCCACCAAGGTATGGTGGACGACCACCAAGAAGAGGGGGAGAGAGGGCTGTCGAGTATGGAGAAAGAGAGAGAGAGAAGAGTGCTACCATATTATGTAAAGAGAGAGCAAAGTATGCCTCTCTATTTATAGGGTTTTGGGATCCATGGATCTCAATCCATGTGACATAAAAAATCAATGGATGAGATTTATTTATGTCAATCCAATGGTCAAGATTTTTGTTGGTAAAAACCAATAACTTGTGATTTAATTTTGATAAAATATATTTGATAAATCAAATAAATATTAATACCAAATTAAATCAATCAAATAAGGAGAGAGAAGGCAAAGGAGATCATCCTTCCCATTTAGGGGGACGTGACGGCCACCAATCCCACAAGGGATTTGGTGCCGCCCCCTCCTTTCCTAATGGGAGGGCAATCTCATGGATTCCCATGAGATTGCACATCTCCTTGGTTTTCTCTCTACTTATTTTCCAACAACAATTTGTTGGTATTTTAATTGTCCAAAATAATTCTCAATTAATTTTGGGAATATTGCAATCTTGACATTGGAATATTGTGAATCATATTTACAACCCAAAACAAAATGTAATTTACATTTTCAATTAATTAGACAATGTGTATCCAATACACATTAATAATTAATCTACTAATATAAATTATATTTAACTCTCTCTAATATATTATAAATCACATTTATAACATATTATGAATAATTGGATATTACTATCCACATTATTCTTATCCATAATAATTAAATCACATTTAATTATATTGGATAATTCTTCATACATCATGATAATTAAATCACATTTAATTATCATCTTCTCTTTGCTTAGATCTTATGGAATTGTTCTTAAACCATTTAAGAACAATGATATTTCTCCTAAGATACTTGGAGATAAGGACAAGGCGATTGTATTGTTCCACGTATAGTGACTTGGATTTTGAGATCACATCTCAAATCCAGATCCCATGGACCTCTCATAGATGCTTGATTAAATCAAGACCGTAAGCCTAATCTTCTCATTGCATCTGAATCTCATTCAGATCAATGTCCAATATATGGACTAAGATTAGGTCACTTCTCTAATGAGAGGAGTCACTAAAATCCAGACCTGTTTCATCACTCCCTCGGAATGGAAGCGTCATGGTTATACAATCGTTTATGATCAAATCACCCTTCAGGTATTCCCAATACCTGTACATCCTGCATACTGGAAGACTCATGATCATCATGAAGATATAGATCACTTTTACACTGTCATCTTCATAGTTTGATCATTAAGTTTTCTCAATCTTGGTCCTTAGGATATGGTACAGATCATATGCTTTCACAAAGCATATATCTTACCTTCAAATTCATATCATGCTTCTAAAGCATGATGACCATGCATGGAATTTGGTCAATCCCAATACCTCATGAGCGAGCTCATGTCTCCCGGTTCATAAGTGAACCTGTATGATCCCTTTGAGAGATCGTATTACTCATATGCCCTTACATGCACACCAGCTTGCTAGTGTATAGACCTTGATTAGGTCATCAACCTATTGGTCTGCCAAATGTACATACTCAGACATATAGCAATACATCTGTCTCTAGTCAGAGGATGTTTGGCTGTGATGTGACAGCGTTCATCATAGGTCTTTGGTTATCTCGATCTCGTTAAGTCAACTCATTGATTCAACTAATCTGATACCTCCGAATTAATATTCCCATGCAGAGGACCTGCATCAAGAGGTCGATCAGATATCAGTCTAATGAGATGGGATTGCCATCTCCCACTCAGACTGGAGATCACTACTTGTCAATCATTGATGATGCTTGATGAATCCTATATCTAACTCCTTAGATATTCATCCAAGCATCAGCCTCTATGATTCACTTAATGAATCAACAGCTGTATGATTATCAAGTTGGCCATGATACATAACCCTTATTGTACAGAGGGACTTTATAGTACATTCATTCATTCAATATCAGAAAGGGAGTGAAACAAAACCAATAACTTTTATTGATAAATCATTTATTACAATAGCATTTATTGTAGGAATGGTTCGCCTCGGGCTCACATTGCTAACAGGCCTGTGAGCCAAAAACCTAATTTCATAATAGACAGGTTAAAATGCGTATATCTTCTGCATATAGTGTCTAATTTAGGTCTATTCACTTTTAAAGTAATATGCATTCAAAGACCTTCAAAACAAGACCAATTTCATAAAAATCGGAGCTCATATGTGAAAGTTGGGTTTTGGGCCCCTTTTGCGCATTTTATATTTTAACGGGTTTTGACCTGATATTTTATGTACATACTTCACCCCTTTTTTCTTTTATTTCTTTTTTATTTATATTCTTTGGTGAAAGTTCTAATAGAATTCAAAAAGTCCAAATCCAAAATACGACTGAAATCAAAGAAACTGACCGAGTCTGAGTGTCCCTTGTGAGTCTGTACAAATGTCTTCCATTTTCCATTTTATTTTATTTATCCAATTTATTATTTATTAAAAATCCAAAAATTATAGTAATATGTAAATATTTGTCCTTATTTTATCATATTTTCTCTCGATTTTTATCTTATTTAAAAACCATAAAAATTACAAAACTCCCAAAACATTGGTGTTATATATAAATAGAGTACCCCAAAAATATCATCTTGCACAGATGAACTCTTTTGCTTTAGTCACTTCATGAATGTTGTAGTTATCATCGAGACGAGCAACTTTTATGAAGAAAACTTTTCGATCCGAGGTCGTTTGTAATTTCTTTCTGATTTTTTCTTTTCTTTTTATTCTTGAATTTTTTGGAGTTGACACGTGGTGGCTCCTGGAGCTGCCACGTGTCACTTATGTTATTTATTTTTCGTTTATTTTATTTAAAAAATCAAAATTAAAAAAAAATTTAAAAATACATAATAAAAAACAATTGCCATGTGACGTAATCGTGGCAGTCCGATTTTGCTGATCGGACAGCCACTACTCTTCCTCCTTCCTCCCTCAATTCTCACCAACCCCCTACTTCCAGTGTCGCCCCTCCGCAACCTCCGTGCCACCAACGGTTGGACCTCTCTTATCCCGACACCACCGCCTTCGATCCCTGATGATCTCACCAACCGCCTGTTTCCACGTCACCTCTGTCTCTAGTCCTCTCTCTACTTAAGCCCATCGAGCCCCCAGATCTGCGATAACCGTCAAGATCCATATCTAGTTGTAGGGAGAAGCTCGCGGAGTGGCTGGTGACAGGGGCCTAATCCACCACGATGAAAACCCTTCCTAGACGTGATCCTTCCAGCTTCCCACGACTTCGTCGCCATGGTTGAATCGAGAACAAGAGTCAAGCGGCACCTCCGCCTTCCAATCATCCCTACGACTACTACCCCCCATTTCCTTTGTTTCCCGTGTATTCCTCTGTTTCTTCCTTTTCTTCTTCTGCATTTCCTTCCTCGTGCTCAAACCTTCCTCTCGTTACACCACACCCTCCATTGATCACAAAAAACTTCCACCTCCCACCAACCGCCCTTCATCCACCTGCGCCATCCCATAAGACACCTGGCCGTCACTCGTGACTCTTCGAACTACAACCATCCACGCCAATGCCCGCTGCCTCTGCATCACCATCCACCTTTGGCGCTTCGCCTCCAGCCTCATCCATAATGATATCGACTCCATCCCGACACCAGCATCTGCGCGCAGCTCCTCCTCGAAAGTTGTTGCCCCTCAACCTCGATTCACAGCATCGGTCTTCACGTCACCAACCTTCGTCTGCGTTATGCCTCCCCTGCAGCTCAATTAAAAGGAGCTCTGCCTCCAGTCCGCCTTTGTCGTCTGCCTTCGACGTCCACTGTCACGACCCTGATTACGAGTCGTCGGATCCTCCCATATCTGAATCTGGTTACTCAACAATAATTTATCCAACAATCATAACTAACATTCAGAAACAAACTGCAAATATAAATACTCAAAAAGAAGTATTTAATACTTTTCCATTCACAAAATAAAGTTTACATGATCCTTTATCCGACTACAAGCCTTTACATGTACATCAGCTGGAAGGAAATACACAGAAATATTACTAACCACCTTAGGGAGTAAAGCTACTGTGGCTGTCTGGATGGCTAAAGTCCTTGCGATGGCTCACCGACACCTGTTGGTTTTTCCAATAAGTCATAGGATAGCAATTAGCGAGTGCTAAGTAACGAAGAAGAGAAAAGTAAACAAATTGTGTAATTTTACAGAACTTGTTGTCATTAAAAGATACAATCCTTTCATTAATTTAAGTCGTATTCCTTTCTATTCCACATCAGGGATTAGTCCAGGGGAACCCCACAATTCTTGGACTCCAAAGTTGTGGATACTTCAAGATTGGAGATTGCGTTGATTTGGTGAGATTATGCTGCCGCACGTCGCCTCAACCAATCCTCAAATACTACCCTGAAAATTTTCCTTTTCTTTTATCAATCAACGTTTCAAACCCTCTGCCTGGAACACAAAGGAGCACGTCGTCCTCGAGGACCCGGTTGCTTAAAACCTCAGGTTAACCTTTAATCACATAACCTAGCGGCTTTAAATACAAGTTGTCGTGACCCAGCCGCTATTGAACCACTCGTGTCTCCACATGGCATGACCACATCTTCCGTCGTTCAACCCGAATATATTGGCTCCCGGTACCACGCATTGCAAATCATTCATTTCGTGCGCACTTATCAAAACAAGGCAATCGTGTACCACCTAGGTAGGGTCACACCAATACGGGTTCCTTCCGACAAACCTACAGGTTGCATGCCCGACCTATAGTTCTACTCCCAGTCATTTCTTAATGTAACACATGATCTTTTTCATGATCCAAACCAATAAATATCAATTCCCATGATGTAATTCCTCAATTTAGTCTTATATTTGCATAACCAGAAAATACTGAGTATAGATTTACACATATATTAATTCATATATTTATATACTCATAATTATGCTCATTTTAACTTCCAAAGCCTAACTTTCCAAGACACTGCATCAATTAGATGCTTAGACCTTATTTTAGTTGAAATCACAAAGCAACTTTTCACATTTTCTCAAAAATAGCCAAATTAGGGTTCTTCGTAGCAAAGAACATAAAATCAGAAATTTCAACGATCTCATATGAAAATCCAACAACAAAAGGAAGGATTTCATTACCTAATCAAGCTCTCTCTTTCTCTCTCTCTTGTATACAGTTCTTTATCGTGATTCTTTTTCAAAAGGATGATTTATGGCTCCTGAAACGATCGAATTTCATTTTCATATCAAAAATGTTAAGAACGTGCCAAGAACGTGAAGAATGAACTTACAACACGAAGAACGTGAAGAACACACGAAGAACACAAAGAACGTGAAGCCCATATTTTCTCTTGAAATTTCGGCAGAGCTTCCCCTTTTACATGGTGATATTTCTAAGAAAATTTCAACAGAGTTTCCCTTATATCGAGACATATTTCTAAGAAAATTTCGGCAGAGTTTCCCCTTTTATCAAGAAATATTTTTAAGAAAATTTCGATAGAGTTTCCCGTTATAAAATCATCGAAAGGAAAACAGCAGGGAAACTGAACATGAATCGAAAACCTAACTCACGAAGCAAACTAAGTAAGAGAGGATCTTACATTCCTCCTCCTCGTTCTCCCGGCAGCGCTTCGCTAGCGCTCCTTGATCGCCTCCTCCTCCTCCAGACCTCTCAACCCTAGCCCTTGGGGTGGTAGTGGTATTGGAAATCGTAAATAATGAATGGGTGGGGGTATTTATAGGCTTCAGAAAACCACTAACCATGGTTAGAAAACCATGGTTTAAACCTTAACTGTGGTTAGCGGCCCATGGTTTTGGTCAAAACATCTCCGAAATTTAGGGCTTAAGTTAGAACATTCCAGAGGATTCTAGATTCACTAATGATGCTTAATTAATACTAATCGTGATTAACTTTCACTAATCACGATTTATTTTTCATGGCTTATGCTTATCTTTTGCTAACTTATGATTAGTGTTCGCTAACGATCATTAGTAATTTTCAATCCGTCAGTTTCTTTAATCATGCTTAATTAGTCTTAATGACACTCATTATGGGTTAATGACGTCTTAATCCTCCTTACTTCTCTTACTTCTGAAAATCATAACAAATCGAAATGAAGTCTGATTCACACGAAACAAATTCCGTTGGTTTCCTCTTGACGAGCCGGATCTTATGATATAGGATCCGAGAGATGCCAAGTTCATGACTTTACAATTATAACAACCTTAAAGGAAGTCTCATCCTTGAGACTAGAGATACATGCATGATGAAAGGTACCTGACGAGGGTCTAGAGTAATCCGTACAAGGCGGGACCACAATGTCGCTGAAGCGACCGCTCAACAGACCCCGAATCTATCAACAATTAACCCACAATAAATATATGCAATGAATATCCAAAAATGTGGAGTTAAAATTTATTATACTCTACATGCAAATGTGTATAGGTGTAAGTACATGTAGAGGTTGAACACTGGGAGGCGAAGGGAATGCATGTGATGTATCATTTATTCAATCCATTTTCATGTCCATTTATTGTTTCTGTAGGTTTTGGATTATATATATATTTTTTATATTTTTGTTTTTATAATTTTTTTGTTGTTTTTATATTTTATATTTTCTTTTTGTATTTTTAGTTATATAAATATATGTATATATATAAAGATATGTATATATATATATAAGAAGAGAGAGAGAGAGGAGTAATATAGTATATAGATATATATAGATATAAATGCTTAATATATATATAGATATAGATATAATTTTTTTTTGCTTTTTAATATTTTTCTAATTTTTTTGTTAGATTTTGGAGCTTTCTGATTTTTTTGTTTTTCTTTTTCATATTTTTAGGGTTTTTCAATTTCTGGACTCAATATATGTATAAATATACCATATATAATTTTTTTTTGGAATTTTTCAAAGACTTTTATTAATTTTTTGTATTTTTTTAATTTAAACAGTACAAAAAGGGCTTCTTTTTCATTTTTACTAATTAGGAAAAATGCAAAAAAATGTGAAATAAAATATAGGCGTACAAGGGCATCACATGAAACATCTATCCTAATTTTTCTTGATTTTTAGAAGCCTCATAGGTATTTTTAATAAATAGATAAAAGACAAAAAAATAAAACAGCCTGACAGGGGTATTTTTACAAATAAAATAACTAACAGGGGCATCGGTGCAAAAATACCTACAGAAATAAACATTTATTTTAATTTTTTTGAACTAATTTACAATTAACAAAAACCGCCAGGGTTATAGTGCAAAATTCACGCACCTCACGTGGGACTGCACGTGAGGTGCGGAAGGACCAAAATGCAATTTAAGGAAGTACATAGGTCCTTTAGCAAAATTCACAATTTATTTACAACGTTATAATTAATTTACAAAATTAAATACTAAATACAAAAAAGGCGGGGGTTATATGTGAAATTTACCCCCAAAAGGCACGCGATCCAATGGCTGGGCGTTCTTCACTTGACACGCATCGCTTCCTGGTGAGACGATGACGGTTCGCGGATCCACGGTGGAGATTAGATCATCTGGCGTGATCCGACGGCTAAGGCGCGGGCAGATCCGACGGTTGAGGCTCGACTTGGGGAGACCTCCTTCATCTGACGGTGGCGAGGCAAGGTGGAAGAACAGGGAAGAAGGTCGGGATGGCCGAACTTCCCCGCCTTCAAGCTCGCTTCTCCGGCATCCTTCGAGGCTTCTGAGGCTCCCACTGGCTTCCTGACAGGTGGCTCTAGCTGCTGGAGGTGTCTGATCGGATGGAGGGGCACTGAAGCGCCACCACGACGTCGGAGAAGTCGAGGGGCTCCAGGTACCTTCGATGAACTCTGAAAGCGTCTCCTGGAGCTCTTCTTTGCTCCTAACCTGCAGGAAAGAACTCACGCGGCTCGAGGGGAGATCCCTCGACCGAAAATTGAAGCTGTTAGCACAAGAAATGGGCGAGGTGGCGAAGCCTCCGGCGAGCGGCGGAGTTGAGGCTCCGATTCGCAGATCTGGAGCAGATCTGGTTGAACGAGAGTGGTCTGGAGGTGTAGAATGCTGAGGGGATCGAAGTGAAGGCGAAATGGTATCGGAAAAACAGTCGGAAACAAGGGGGCGAAGTCGCCGGAGCAAAGCTCTGGCGAACTTCGATTTAGCTAACCTAAGCTATTCTAATGATCTAAATGCATAATAAAAGATAGGAATGAAATACGGGAATAAAAATCTACCTAAGAAAATAAATGCGCAGCTCTTATACCTGGAAAAACTCCAGGGAGCAGGACGACTGCCGGAGCGTCGCCATGGGCGCATCTCCTTCCTCCGCGAGCTTCCACAACCTTCAGGGGACCTCCATCTGTCACCTGGATGCACTCTTGGCCGAAGGTGGGGAGCTCTAGGGCTAGGGAAATGGCCAAAAAATTTTGGAGGAGGAAGATGGTTTATTTATAAACATGTGTATGTGCCCTTATTGACCGGCAAATAATAAGGAATCAGTGATATATACATTAGATCTAACATGGGGGCGTGTATGTACAATGTACCAGGAGAATTTCTTGTGAAGGAAGCAAAGACGATTGATGGACGGGGCACCCGGGAAAAATGGGAGAAGATGGGGGGTTTGACAGATCTGACAGGCTGGAGGCTGATTTATTTTCGAACATAATGGGAGCCCTTATTGACCGGCCAAAAATAAGGAATCCAAGCTATATACAGGGGAAATAAGCTATGGGCGTGTATAAGAGTTGTGTTGGGAGTAATTTCCGTGAAGGGACCGATGTCATTGGAGCGACGGGTCGATCGGGAAAATGTGGAGAAAACGCCATGTCTGACAGATTTGACGGGCTGGTGAGGCTGATGGCTGAGTTGACCGAGGTCAACATTGGCAGGGTTGTGATTGGTCAATGTCAGCCCGAATTTGACTCAATTATTAGACATAATAAATGAATTAATTAAATTTTGCTTATAAAATAAAAAATGTTTATTAATTAATGTAGTATTTATTTATGATTTTTATTTATATTTTTAATGTATTTTGTTATGAGTTTATTTTAATAATGTATTTATAAGTATATTTATATGTATTTATTTTTATTTTGTTTATTTTTATTCTATTATTTTATTTTCTTATTTTATAAATTTATAACTTATTTTTTTGAGTGTAGATATATTTTTGTTTAATTTTTATGAGTTTATTTACATATTTAAATAAAGAGGTGCATATATAAGTAGGTATACTTATAGGTATTTTACCTATATAATGTATATACCTTATTTATTTAATGTATTTTCTTGGTTTTTATTTTGGATTTGTATTTATAATGACTTATATTTAATATGTACATTATTATAAAAATATGTAAGAATAAAATAATTAAAGAATGTTTTCCCCTTTTTATTTATGTACATACTTCACATAGGTGTTTTGTCTATGTATCTTGTAGACTTATTTTATTTTACAGATTCTTTTTGGTTTTCTTTTAATTTCAATATGTATATGTATTATATACATTATTGACAAAATTCTAAAAATATGAATTTATAAAAATAATGATTATTGAATAAAATGAATATTTTAATCAATCCTATATACAAGGTGGGCCAAAAACCTAACTTCCACAGATGGACCCCAAAAATTATGAAACTAATTTTATAAAATAGTTCTTTGAATTCTATATACAATTAAAGGTGAGTTTGGGTGATTTGGAGTTTTTATTTGCAAGATATGGGTCTGTGAAGTTGAGATTTTTGCTTTTTATTTTGTGTATAAATTGTACACTGAGTCTTATTTTTATACAAACTCAATTTTGTAATTTTATTTACATTATTATCTACAACTTTCATGTACAAAGTTTCTCTATTTGATGAATAAATAATTATATACAAAATATGTGTCAAAAATGCATAAATGGATGAATAAATAAATGAGGTATTTATTATACTGTTGGCCCTTATCTCCCCCTACTTTATTCCTTGTCGACCAATTCCATTCTGGACTTGGTCTCAGGGTTCGGGTCATAAAATATTTGCAATATTTTATTCTTTTTTCTTTCTTCTCTTTATTCTATAATTTTGGCATTAAAAACCTTATTTTATGTATACTTAATACAATAAATAATGAATGCTATTATAGACAAATTGATGCTATTTTCATGCATTTGCTGGGGTTTTTAAGGCCAAAATGATAGAATAAAGGTGATGAAATGGAGATTCATCACCCCCCTATACTTGCCTTTGCTAGTCCCTAGCAAACACTTAAGCAATAAGTACAAAAAGAACAAAGAATAAGAATAAAGGAAAGGCAAAAATAAAGAATTTAAAGAATAAATTGAATTGGTCATGATTATTAAACTTATATGTACAAAATCAAAGTTTGGAGCTCATGTTAGACCTTGATGTGAAAATGTGTGTGGAACCTGGTAGGGAACCAAATTTAAAACACAACAGCCTTCAAGAGTCACAGAACTTGGTTCAAATCACCTCAATAGCCAGGTCAGAACTAGCCTACATCATACGCTAACCCTTATGACTATGAAGCTGACTTGTACGTGTAAGTGATAGTGGCTCTCCCCAACTGAAATGACAAAGAGATTGACTTCTCCAGAATGAAAACCCAATGATTCCCTAATCCAACAACTCTTTCCTCGAGGAGCGGGGTATTCCCTTCTAAGTTCAAGTGGCATCCAACTCAAGAGGAGGAGGTAGAGAAAAGAATGGATGGTAGCCAGTGTAGCTACTTATCCTGGGATGCAAGACCAGTGTAGACAAGTCATCCAGCTGCAGGCTCACATGGTATAACTTTGATGCTCAAGCTTGCTTATTTTCTATACAACATATATACATACTCCGGCAGGCACTTTTTTTTATTATTATTTTCAAGCCTGTCCACTTTTTTGGAGTTTTTTTTTCTTTTTTTTTCAAACATACTATTTACAGCAGTATTTACATAAGGACTTTTTCCTCTTGAGCCAGAAGACTATCCCTCTTTTGAAGCATTATTGCAACCCACACTCTCCTGTCGTTAGACCTCATGGCTACTGGACCAGGATGGGGTGCACTTCCCTCCCTAGACGAGGACGAATGTTTCCACCCGTGTGCGTCTCAAACTGGAAAATCCAACCCCCTCACCACTCCAACTGAGTTGAGCCAAGTGAAAGGTGCAAGTGTCCAAGTTAGGTCACGGCCGACAAGAGTCGTGCGTTTGTTTCGAAAAGTTTTAGTTAGTCCACTGAGGTGACTTGAACCCAGCCCTGATTTCTCTAAGAATTAAGTCTGAATAGACTTGAAGTACCTTAAACCTAGTCCCCGTAAGGTTCCAGTGCAGTTAGGTGCAGTAAGGTCCAACCAAGCTCTAATCTTTGACTTTATTAGACTAGTTCAATCATCAAGCTCAATCAAAGAATATGAATGTTATGCAAATGCTATTTACAAATATGCAAAGAACAATGCAATTTTTCAAAGAATTTGAAAACAAAGAGAAGAATTTTTACACAAAGAATTTTTTTGCAAATAAAATAATTTTGGCACTCGAAGTATAAAATATGTACAACTATTTACACGGGCGTGCCGCTTTATTTTACAAGAATTAAGAATTTACAATTTAGTTTTTATTTATAGGTATATATGTACACTTACTAAAGAATTGTGCTTATTTTTTATTTTTATTTATAATAATAATATATATTATCTTATTTATTTATTATGTGTAACTATTCCTCAAACTTATTTGACACAAATTTTTCAAACAGTTTTTGAAAACTATAGTCCAAAATAATTTTTACAAACATGTACACACATTTGAAAATCATTTTGCAAAGGTTTTTCAAAACAGTATATATAGATTTTTCAAAATATTTTTGCAATCATTTTTCAAACCATTTGCAAATCATTTTTCAAACGTTTTATTTCACACAAAGAAAATAAATTTTTAGAAACCACACATTTTTACACAGGCTGAAAACATGTAACAAAACATTTTCAAAATAGTTTTCAATAAATGTTCTCAAAGATTTTCAAACTATTTTTCAAATATTTTGCAAAAAATATTTTCACCTGATTTATTAATCAGTATATACAAAAAGAATTTGAGGAATGATCACATCTTTTTATTAAGGGTTTTTAATGAGTTTTTAAAGAATTATTAGCCATATTTATTAGTAAAATATGAGAGTACGAGTTATGACTAAAGTATATACATAGTATATACGACCCCCCTATACTTATCTTGAGCTATGTCCTCATAGATCGAAAAGAAAAGAGAAGACATAACTCGTACTGAGTATAGACAAGTCTAAAGAATACGAATAAGAGACAAAGGAAATAGAAGTTGACCATCCCCCCTATACTTAGGATCAAGTAATCCTAAGTATAACAGACTGTACACAAAGCAGGGAGGGTCAAGGGTGGGAATAAACAGATCAAAGAATTAACAAATCAGGGGTGCACCCCCCTATACGTAGGACAAAGTACGTCCTAAGTACAGAAAACTGACACAAAGGGGCGACACCTTTTATTTAGATAGAGAAGATAGAAAAGGAAAAGAAGAAAAGAAGAAAAGAAGAAAAGATAGATATATACAGATAGATGAAAAGATCGTGGAGAATATACGCATCACTCCCCCTATACTTAGGGTGAGATATCCCTAAGTATAGGCAACAACAGGAGGGACAAAACTGAACGACGAAAGAACAACGCGGTGTGTACCCCCCTATACTTAGGATCAATTACGTCCTAAGTGTAGACACAAAGATATGGCGATAGATCTGGGGTACACTAAAACATACGGGAGAAAGAATGAAAAAGGCACACATATATACAAGCGGTGAAAAAACTAGTGAAGTACAGGACGGTATCTGGTAAGCGACTACCGTGCTCTTGTCGTCGTCTCCCTGTGAGAACGAGGACGCAGTCAGAAGATGAAAAGACACCCGAATCTTCAATCAAGTGGGTGTCAGCTACCGGGGACAATCAGATCAGAAAGTAAAGATATCCGGTCCGGTAGCATGAATCAGTCAATCGGCTCGAAGGATCATCATGAGGGAACAGAGCCGATAACATAAGACAGGGAGGAAGAAAGAGCAGTACAGACTCCTCCGGTCAATCATGGTCTCAGATAGATATAGAAGATAGAGAATAGGAGATATCATGGTATCCGATGATGGTGAGGTAGAAAGATCATAAGTACACACCGAATACCGCAGGCCATGGCTCAACCCTGCGAGGGTCCTCAAGGTGAGCATAATCAGAGAATAATCAGAAGACTCGGCGCCGTGCTCCAACAGACAGGAGACACAACCAGGGAGGAGACCGAGTATACAAATCAGAAGACCCGGCTTCGTGCTCCACCAACTGGAGACACCAGAAATGAAGTCGGGTACCTAGAAAATGATGTACTCTCCCGCAGAAAACCCTCGAGGAGTAGTACATGCTAGTCAGTGAAAAATCAGAATAGAAGCTCACCCTTGCGAGGGTTGTCAAGGAGAGCGGGCTTAAAGGAGCCTGATCCATCAGACGGATCACAGAGACGGTCTCAGTAGGCGACAGATCGGCTATCACCAGAAGAGACCGACAGATCAAGAAAATGTGGCAGCTTCCCGCAGATAACCCTCGGGGAACGTGCTGCCAGCTAGTCATGGAAATAGCAGATGTCAGGGGCTCAACCTTGCGAGGACCGTCAAGGTGAGTAGACTCAAAGGAGTCGATTCATCAAAGTCCTATGATCCGAAGATCGGATAGGCAACTCAAGATGGGACCTAAAATCATATATAGCAGACGACTCGATTCCGTGCTCCGCAGATCGGAGACACAGTCAGCAAGGGGAAACGAGCGTAAAGAGAGTGTCACAGTCTCTCGCAGATAGTCCTCGGAGAGTACTATGATCTAGTCAAGGAATAGTCAGAAAGTGCCTCTAACTTGCGAGGGTTGTCAAGGAGAGCGAGGGCTCAAAGGAGCCGGACCCATCAGACGGATCCACATTAAATGTGGCCTCGATAGACGACAGATCATCTACCAGCCGGAGAGACCAAGAGAGCTATATTGTGTCATAGCCTCTCGCAGATAACCCTCGGAGAGCTATGAACTAGGCATGGAGCAATCAGAAAAGTGGAGCTCTGCCTTGCGAGGACCGTCAAGGAGAGCGGACTCAGATGAGTCTTGTACATTGGCCTCGTGTACTGTCAGGTCAGGTACACAATCACAGAGGGAGGCCAATCAAGCGTATCATATGACTCGGTTTCAGGTCCCATCACAATGGCGACCAAAGTAGTGAATGAAACCGCAGTCCTAGAAATTATCGCATTCTCCCGCAGACAGTCCTCGGGGAGTAATGTGATCTAGATCAATGTAGGCCATGGGAATGCTGGCAAGTCATCTCAGGTCCTCAAAAGCAATAAATCATTCAATCATTTGGAGGGCATAAGATCATGCAAGGGAGAAAATAATCATGTCATTCACCGAACATCCCTTGGGTCAATCCAGTCAGCTGAGATGGCACGAAAAATAGTCAGGAATCCTCTAAGTGCCAGGGTGGGTTAGAGAGTCAGGAGATCAAGGATGGGTCAATCAGGAAGATGAGAGATCATGTAGGATCCGCACACCCTTACCAGGAAATCCATATCAAAATAAGCAGTCAATCCTTAGAATCAAGATGGGTGGAACCTCGAGATAGATAGATCAATCAATACTCATGAAATCATCACCAAGGCATCGCATCATATTCCTTAATCCGGTGTGCGAGAACTAAAATTCCTCAATAATGCTTCACACCTATGCTCTATGCATCAGCAAAAATCCTCACGAAGCCCATATTCATGTACCAAAAACAAATCCACCAAATCAATCTCAGCAACCTCAACATCATGGCCCGGCTTACACCAATAATCTGTATAAATAATCCCCGATGCGGGCCTCATCAATATGCACAGCATTCCCGGGTGAAAGGGAGAGGTGATACGGGGGACACGAGGAAGATGGATAAGAAAGGTACACAATGGGGAGGAGAAGCTGATTGAGCGGGCGTGCCAATATCGTGGGTGGTAGAAGAGTGATACAGAGGGTACGAGGAGGGCGGCCTAGAAGATCGGGACATAGACAAAATTGGGTGTTCCACACATGGCGGGAACACCGTCAAAATGGTGGTTCAAGGAGAATGCTCTCCCTGAACCAGAGAATGATGATGGTACGAAGAATACGAGGAGAGTGATGAAGAAGAGGGAAACAACGGACTTGGCGAAGAATGATTGAGCTCGAGCGCCAATATCATGACTCAATTCAGATGAAGAGAGATATGTATAAGAGAGGTAGAGAGACTCAAAGATGAAAAATGCATGACTCACACGGACGGGACCGACTACTCTAGTAATGAATGAAAAGCACAATGGACTCCAAGCCACAATCAAGACACAAGGCAGACCCCCGATTCACCTACTCAACACAGTGAAGACCATCAGGTGACGGTCATTTATCTTTTCAATTTTTAGAGTTAGGTGAGAACCACAAAAATTGTACAATCACATAGGAGGCTTGATAGGATTTGGGATCTACTCCTTAGTGTGTACGTGAGCACTTAAAACGTATCCAATGAGGGGGTTGCTCTCCCCAAGACAAGGAATCCATTACGTTTTATTTTTAAGTCCAATAGAGTTAGCAGTCCCGATTTTTTTTAAGTTATCACTTTTTTTGGGTATTTTCAATGCACGTGCCTATCGAGGTTCCAATTTCCATTAAGCACCCTAGGTTGGCAAAAACAGAGGGAGAAGATCGGAAAAGCCATGCAAGTCGGAAAACGATGATGCATGCCAAGTAAGAAGACTTACAGTGCCTCCAAGCTCTCTCCCTGCGGGATGCATAACAGAATTTGAAACCTATGCTACATGCAAATGCAAGCCGAATAAATCGCCCTAGGTACAGAAATTGCTATTATCGTGAAGCACCACAAGTCGCTCATTCATCTTTAGCCTCAAAAAGTCCGGTCTTGGCTCACCCCTCTTCTGTTCTCAACACACTTGAGCTTAGGAGAAAGCGCTTTGCAGGGCTCGCTGTGGCACAAAGGCTAAGAGATAAATGAACGGCTGTTTAGAGTTTGATCTAGATCCAAAGCGAACTATAGGTACATGCAAATATTAGGGTGTTTGGACCTAACTCTACGAGCAAGCAACTCCTAAGCTAAGGCTCATTCACACAAAATAATAAAAATAAAATAAAGAAAAGAAAACGAGTCAAAAACATCGAGGCCCCCAAGGGAACAATCCCTCGGGCACTGGACCTCGGGAGTCGTAGTGTACCTGTGAGAGTCCTGTATTATTACAACATTCTAAGTATCACTCTCTCACATGAATATACATAATAAAATGAAATAAAATAAAATGCATCAAAAGTGTGGACTGTCTTCCAAAAATCCTCCTTCATCTGTCTTTGATGCTCTCTCCAGTTGGCTTGGCATAGAAGAGCCAACTCCACCTTGCTTGGGTGCTTAGGTCCTCCTAAGAGGTCCTCCTTCGCTTAGCGGTCCCTTGCATCAAAGACGAAGGAAAGAAATGGTCAGAGCAGTCAATCAAATGATATCAAATAGAAATAAAAACCGAACGAATAATGAATCATGGACATGAACAAATAATTGAATAAATGAAAAAATAAGCTCACAAAATCATACAAATTCCGTTGCCTCCCCGGCAGCGGCGCCATTTGATGAAAGGTACCTGACGAGGGTCTAGAGTAATCCGCACAAGGCGTGACCACAATGTCGCTGAAGCGACCGCTCAACAGATCCCGAATCAATCAACAATTAACCCACAATAAATATATGCAATGAATATCCAAAAATGTGGAGTTAAAATTTATTATAACTCTACATGCAAATGTGTATAGGTGTAAGTACAGGTAGAGGTCGAACACTGGGAGGCGAAGGGAATGTCTGTGATGTATCATTTATTCAATCCATTGTTCATGTCCATTTATTGTTTCTGTGGGTTTTGGATTATATATATATTTTTTTATATTTTTGTTTTTATAATTTTTATGTTGTTTTTATATTTTATATTTTCTTTTTATATTTTTAGTTATATAAATATATGTATATATATAAAGATATGTATAAAGATATATATATATATATAAGAAGAGAGAGAGAGGAGTAATATAGTATATAGATATATATAGATATAAATGCTTAAAATATATGTAGATATAATTTTTTTTTGCTTTTTAATATTTTTCTATTTTTTTGTTAGATTTTGGAGCTTTCTGATTTTTTTGTTTTTCTTTTTCATATTTTTAGGGTTTTTCAATTTCTGGACTCAATATATATAAATATACCATATATAATTTTTTTTGGAATTTTTCAATTACATTTTTTAATTTTTTTGTATTTTTTTAATTTAAACAGTACAAAAAGGGCTTCTTTTACATTTTTTACTAATTAGAAAAAAATGTAAAAAATGTGAAATAAAATATGGGCGTACAAGGGCATCACATGAAACATCTATCCTAATTTTTCTGGATTTTTAGTAGCCTCATAGGTATTTTTAATAAATAGATAAAAGACACAAAAATAAAACATCCTGGTAGGGGTATTTTTGCAAATAAAATAACTAACAGGGGCATCGACGCAAAAATACCTACAGAAATAAACATTTATTTTAATTTTTTTGAACTAATTTACAATTAATAAAAACCGCCAGGGTTATAGTGCAAAATTCACGCACCTCACGTGGGACTACACGTGAGGTGCAGAAGGACCAAAATGCAATTTAAGGAAGTACATGGGTCCTTTAGCAAAATTCACAATTTATTTACAACGTTATAATTAATTTACAAAATTAAATACTAAATACAAAAAAGGCGGGGGTTATATGTGAAATTTACCCCCAAAAGGCGCGCGATCCAATGGCTGGGCGTTCTTCACTTGACACGCGTCGCTTCCTGGTGAGACGATGACGGTTCGCGGATCCACGGTGGAGATTAGATCATCTGGCGTGATCTGACGGCTAAGGCGCGGGCATATCTGACGGTTGAGGCTCGACCTGGGGAGACCTCCTTCATCTGACGGCGGCGAGGCAAGGTGGAA
Organism: Ottelia alismoides; assembly: GCA_037367405.1. NCBI lineage: Eukaryota > Viridiplantae > Streptophyta > Magnoliopsida > Alismatales > Hydrocharitaceae > Ottelia > Ottelia alismoides. The sequence continues at coordinate 1,512,528 of JAZKJV010010102.1, forward strand.
GAACAGGGAAGAAGGCCGGGATGGCCGAACTTCCCCTCCTTCAAGCTCACTTCTCCGGCATCCTTCGAGGCTTCTGAGGCTCCCACTGGCTTCCTGACAGGTGGCTCTAGCTGCTGGAGGTGTCTGATCGGACGGAGGGGCACTGGAGCGCCACCACGACGTCGGAGAAGTCGAGGGGCTCCAGGTACCTTCGATGAACTCTGAAAGCGTCTCCTGGAGCTCCTCTTTGCTCCTAACCTGCAGGAAAGAACTCACGCGGCTCGAGGGGAGAACCCTCGACCGAAAATTGAAGCTGTTAGCACAAGAAATGGGCGAGGTGGCGAAGCCTCCGGCGAGCGGCGGAGTTGAGGCTCCGATTCGCAGATCTGGAGCAGATCTGGTTGAACGGGAGTGGTCTGGAGGTGTAGAATGCGGAGGGGATCGAAGTGAAGGTGAAATGGTATCGGAAAAACAGTCGGAAACAAGGGGGCGAAGTCACCGGAGCAAAGCTCCGGTGAACTTCGATTTAGCTAACCTAAGCTATTCTAATGATCTAAATGCATAATAAAAGACATGAATGAAATACGGGAATAAAAATCTACCTAAGAAAATAAATGCGCAGCTCTTATACCTGGAAAAACTCCAGGGAGCAGGACGACTGCCGGAGCGTCGCCATGGGCGCATCTCCTTCCTCCGCGAGCTTCCACAACCTTCAGGGGACCTCCATCTGTCACCTGGATGCACTCTTGGCCGAAGGTGGGGAGCTCTAGGGCTAGGGAAATGGCCAAAAAAATTTGGAGGAGGAAGATGGTTTATTTATAAACATGTGTATGTGCCCTTATTGACCGGCAAATAATAAGGAATCGGTGATATATACATTAGATCTAACATGGGGGCGTGTATGTACAATGTACCAGGAGCATTTCTTGTGAAGGAAGCAAAGACGATTGATGGACGGGGCACCCGGGAAAAATGGGAGAAGATGGGGGGTTTGACAGATCTGACAGGCTGGAGGCTGATTTATTTTCGAACATAATGGGAGCCCTTATTGACCGGCCAAAAATAAGGAATCCAAGCTATATACAGGGGAAACAAGCTATGGGCGTGTATAAGAGTTGTGTTGGGAGTAATTTCCGTGAAGGGACCGATGTCATTGGAGCGACGGGTCGATCGGGAAAATGTGGAGAAAACGCCATGTCTGACATATTTGACGGGCTGGTGAGGCTGATGGCTGAGTTGACCGAGGTCAACATTGGCAAGGCTGTGATTGGTCCATGTCAGCCCGAATTTGACTCAATTATTAGACATAATAAATGAATTAATTAAATTTTGCTTATAAAATAAAAAATGTTTATTAATTAATGTAGTATTTATTTATGATTTTTATTTATTTTTTAATGTATTTTGTTATGAATTTTCCTTTAATAATGTATTTATAAGTATATTTATATGTATTTATTTTTATTTTGTTTATTTTTATTCTATTATTTTATTTTCTTATTTTATAAATTTATAACTTATTTTTGTGAGTGTAGATATATTTTTGTTTAATTTTTATGAGTTTATTTACATATTTAAATAAATAGGTGCATATATAAGTAGGTATACTTTTAGGTATTTTACCTATATAATGTATATACCTTATTTATTTAATGTATTTTCTTGGTTTTTATTTTGGATTTGTATTTTTAATGAATTATATTTAATATGTACATTATTATAAAAATATGTAAGAATAAAATAATTAAAGAATGTTTTCCCCTTTTTATTTATGTACATACTTCACATAGGTGTTTTGTCTATGTATCTTGTAGACTTATTTTATTTTACAGATTCTTTTTGGTTTTCTTTTCATTTCAATATGTATATGTATTATATACATTATTGACAAAATTCTAAAAATATGAATTTATAAAAATAATGATTATTGAATAAAATGAATATTTTAATCAGTCCTATATACAAAGTGGGCCAAAAACCTAACTTCCACAGATGGACTCCAAAAATTATGAAATTAATTTTATAAAATAGTTCTTGGAATGCTATATACAATTAAAGGTGAGTTTAGGTGATTTGGAGTTTTTATTTGCAAGATATGGGTCTGTGAAGTTGAGATTTTTGCTTTTTATTTTGTGTATAAAATGTACACTGAGTCTTATTTTTATACAAACTCAATTTTGTAATTTTATTTACATTATTATCTACAACTTTCATGTACAAAGTTTCTCTATTTGATGAATAAATAATTATATACAAAATAGGTGTCAAAAATGCATAAATGGATGAATAAATAAATGAGGTATTTATTATACTGTTGGCCCTTATCTCCCCCTACTTTATTCCTTGTCAACCAATTCCATTCTGGACTTGGTCTCAGGGTTCGGGTCATAAAATATTTGCAATATTTTATTCTTTTTTCTTTTCTTCTCTTTATTCTATAATTTTGGCATTAAAAACCTTATTTTATGTATACTTAATACAATAAATAATGAATGCTATTATAGACAAATTGATGCTATTTTCATGCATTTGCTGGGGTTTTTAAGGCCAAAATGATAGAATAAAGGTGATGAAATGGAGATTCATCAATGCATAACAACCTTAAAGAGGATTGAGACTATAACAACCTTAAAGAGAATGAACGTCATCTCACTTATAATGAACATATACAGAATACATAATTTTATCATTCAAACAAGTATGGGTACTTTTCTTTCATTTCTACCTCAGATTCCCATGTTGCTTCTTCAAACTCTTGGTTGCGCCATAACACTTTAACTAGAGGTACCTCTTTGTTTCTCAACTTCTTGATATCCATGTCTAGTATTTGCATAGGTATTTATTGGTATGTCAAGTCTGGTTCAACATGTAGATCATCATAGCTTATCTTGTTCTCATGATCCTTGATATACTTTCTCAGATTTGATACATGAAAAACATCATGTATTGCAGAAAGATGTAGAGGAAGTGCAAGTCTATAGGCGACTTTTCCAATCCGTTGAATAATTTCAAAGGGAACATGAACCTGGGTGCCAACTTTCCATGCAAGCCAAAACTCTGAACTCCCTTCATAGGCGATACTTTGAGGAATACAAAGTTGCCTACTTCAAACTCAAGGTCTCTTCGCCTGGTATCACTATAGCTTTGCTGGCGACTCTGGGCAGTTATTAGTCTTTTTCGAGCAAGCTCTACAGCTTCTTGTGTCTCCTGGAGTCTATCTGAATCGTAAAGGTTCTTTATCCCAACCTCTTGCCAACATAAAGGAGTAGTACGCCTCGTCCATATAATTCTTCAAATGGTGCCATGCCAATACTTGTATGGTAACTATTGTTGTAGGTGAATTCTGCAAGAGGCAAACATTCATGATCCATTTCATTCTAAGGCACACGCTCGTAGCATATCCTCTAGTGTCTGAATCGTATGTTCTGACTGACCATCTGTTTGTGGATGATATGCTGTGCTCAAGCATAACTGTGTGCCTAAGGCTTTCATGAAGTTCTCCCAATAGCGTGAGGTGAATCGTGAATCTCGATCGGAAACTACTTCCGTTGGAATGCCATGGAGACAGATCACATGTGTAATATATAACTCAACAAGCTGATCTAGAGTGAAAGATAAGCTTATTGGAATAAAGTGTGCTACCTTGGTCAGGCGATCTATTATAACCCATATACTATCTTTCCCACCAGTCGTTTGAGGTAAGCCGGTAACGAAATCCATGGAAATGTTTTCCCATTTCCATTCAGGTATAGTGAGGGGTTACAATAATCCTGGTGGTTTTTGATGTTAAGCCTTTACCTGTTAGCAGGTAAAACATGAATTCACAAACTCAGCAACATCGTTCTTCATTCCTGACCACCAAAAGTTTGAACGAAGATCCTTATACATCTTCGTAATTCCTGAATGAATAGATAATGTTGGGAAGTGCGCTTCACGTATGATATCTTTCCTCAATTCAGGTGTATTTGGTACACAAACTCTATGATGGTTATACAATATCCCAGCTTGTATATTGATGAATCTACGTTTCATCATCTTTATTCTATCATTTTGGCCATAAAAACCCTAGTAAATGCGTGTAAATAGCCTTAATTTATGCATTTTAGCATTCATGCATTTGTGTATAAATAGTGTATAAAATACTGTTTTTAATGCAAAAATTATAGAATAAGGAAAAGAAAAAAGAAAACTAATAAAAAATTGCAAATATTTTATGACCCGAAACCTCAAGACATAGGCATCTTGATGAATAGGTCGACAATGAATAAAGTAGGGGGAGATAAGGGCCAAAATACAATAAAATTCCCTTTTATTTAATTCATTCTTTATTCATTTTTGGGACCTATTTTTAGTCCTACTTTTTATACTTCAAATAAAGAAACTTTGAACATGAAAGTTGTAGATAATTAAATATAGAAAAATACAAAATTGATTTCACATAAAAATAATGTAGATTAAAAGTTATGAACTGAATAAATTCCAAAACCCCAACTTCCCAAACTTGTATCTCTCAAATAAAAACTCGAAATGTATCAAAATCACCTTTAATTGTATATAATTTTTAATAATCTATTTAATGAAGGTGGTTTCATATTTTTTAGAGTTACGATTTGAAAGTTGAGTTTTGGAACCTTATTGTATACTTGTACCGATTAAAATATTCATTTTATTTATCATTCATTATTTTTATAATTTTATATTTTATAAATTTGTGAATATTATTTATAATATTTGTGTATATTAAAACTGGAATAAAAACATCATTAAAATATAAAAATAAAATACTTGTACAAAATACCTAGGTATAATACCTATAAGTATACATATATAGATAATATATTTATTTAATTACTTGTATATAATAATTCTGAAAAATAAAATAAAAATAGATTTAAGTGTATAAAATTAAGCTATAAATATATAAAATAAAAAACTAAATTAATAAAATCAAAATTACAAAATAAAAATAAAATATTAAATTATATAGATGAATATACCTATATAGCCCATAAAAGGTAACTTTTATTTTATACCTCTAAAAATTAAATAAAATCAGAATAAAATAATTTAGAAAATAATAAATATTTTTCATTTAACAACCTAAAATTAATTTAATCATTTATTATTTTTAAATGAATTTATAAATCATTTTTTGCAGGATTTTCCTGGTTGGTCCACGTGGACCAACCAGGAGGGCCCGAGAGTTGACCGTGGGTCAACTCTTTGACCCACCTCCAGTTCATGTCAGAACTTCATTTTTGCTGATCTTCGCGGATTTTTCGAGGCCGAATCTTTCATCCTTTGATGTCGCTCCCTTCTTGACTTTTCTTCTACACTTATCAAGGATTCACGCCAAGGTTCACATCGGGTGTTGGGACACTGCATCGATCTGTATGCCCCGTTCTTCTCGCCCGCTCATCCTCCCTGTCCATATTTCGCTCCATTCTTCCATCTCAGTTGGAACCTTCCTTGGACCATTTTGCCCCCTTTTTGGCAAGCTCAGGACTGGAGCTCGTAACAGGAGCTCATCCATCTCCTTGGAGCCGGGTTAGGCGAGTCTCAAGCTGGTCTCCACCTACCTCCGACAAGCCATCACCGTCGAGGTTATCTCAGGCGTACCAGCCTTTGAGGTCTGTTTTATTTACTTTTTTGCATTTTTTATTCACCTTAGTCTTAGGAGTAGATCCACACCTTCGCTTTCGAATCACACCCTACCGTTCACGTCGTTACCCCCTCGCTGGAGCTTTCTTCGGCGAGTCTCCATTACGTCGTTCTCCGATGCCTTTTGCCTACCGGTGGGTCACGACAGTTTTCCCGTGACCCCCTTAACCTATTTTTGCAGGTTCGTACATTCAGAATCACCTGGAGCTCATTTTGATCGCTCGCCGGTGCACCTGGAGCTCACCCGCTCCGTTGGCCTCGCGCGCGCCCTCCAGGACATGCCGACGACTTTTGGAGCCTCCAGCCAATAGAACGTTGGACATGCGAGCCCACGACGAGCCATTATGCAATAAATGTTATTGTGGATACCATTCCCTGATCTGAAATGAAGAATAACTAATTTGCGTAATAGGTCCCTTAGTACAATTAGGGTTATGTACCATGGCCATCTTAATGATCATACAGTTGTTGATTCAATTATTGAATCATAAAGGCTGGTGCTTGGATGAATATCTAAAGAGTTAGTTTGAGGACTCATCAAGTACCGTAAATGATTGTTAAGAAAGGATCTCCAGCCTGATTAGGAGATGGTAATCCTCACTTGGCTGATATCTGACCAACCTCTTGATGCAGGTCCTCCGCATGGGAATAGAGATTCAGAGGTGTCAGATTAGTTAGGTTAAAGAGTTGACTTAACGAGATCGAGATAACCAAAGTCCTATTTCGTATGCTGTCACGATATAGGCACACATCCTCTGATCGGAGACAGATGTGTTACTATATGTCTGAGTATGTACATCTTGCAGACCAATAGGTTGATGACCTAATCAAGGTCTATACACCGACATGCTAGTGTGCATATAAGGACATATGAGTAATACGATCTCTCAAAGGGAACATACAGGTTCATTACTGAACCGGAAGACATGAGCTCACTCATGAGATATTGTGAAGAATCAAATTCCATGCACGATCGTCTAGCTTTGGAAGCTTGAATGAATTTGTAGGTTTGATATATACTTTTGGAAAAGTATATGATCAACACCTGGGTATGATATATGCTTTTGGAAAGCATATGATCGATACCAACTCCCAATGATCGAATGAGAAATGTGATGATAAAACTCTGAAGTAGACAGTGTAAAATTGATCTTATACTTCAGGTTTATTCTGATCTTCCAGTATGCATGATGTACATGTATTAAGAATACCTGAGGGTGATGTGATCATAAATGATTGTATAACCATGACGTTTCTATTCCTAGGGAGTGATGAAACGGGTCTGGATTTTAGTGACTCCTCTCAGTAGAGAAGTGATATTATCTTGGTCCAATTGTTGGACATTGATCTGAATGTGATTCAGATACAATGAGAAGATTAGATTTGCGGTCTTAATTTAATCAAGCATCTATGAGTGGTCCATGAGTTCTGGATTTGAGATGTGATCTCAATATCCAAGTCACTATACGTGGAACAATACAATCGCCCTGTCCTTATCTTCAAGTATCCACGGAGAAAGCGCATTATCCTTGAAAGAGTTCATGGATAATTTCATTGTTGATATATGTATCCGAGCATTGAGAAAGTGGATAATTAAATGTGATTTAATTATCATAAATAATATGAATTTGATTCATATTATAAGGAGAGTTATCTAATATAGGTAAATGTGATTTAATTATCAAAATATGTGAATAATGTGAATGTGATTCATGTTATTTGGGCACATGAGAAAAGAGATCCAAGATGATTAAATGTAATTTACTTATCATGGATATGAATAATGTAGATATCACTATCCATATTAATTATATATATTATAAATGTGATTTATAATATATTAAAGAGAGCATATTATGATTTATATTTGTTGATTAATTATTAATGTGAATTGGATTCACATTAAATGATTAGTTGAAAATATAATTACATTTTGTTCTGGGTTGTGAATGAGATTCACATAATTTTCAATGGCTTGATTGAAGTTTTTCACAAGATAATTGTGAATTATTTTTGTGAAAAATATTTACGACAATTGTTGTTGTAAATCTTGGAGATATCATGAGATATTGAGATCTCATGAGATAATGAGATCACATGAGATGATGGTAGCCATCCTCCTATTTTTTGGGGATAGGTTTAGTCTTCTCACTATCTCTTCTCTAGTCAAATGTGATTTAAATTGGAATTAATTATGTTGATTTATCAATATGAATTAATTCAAATTAAATCAATTGTTGTTGTATTTATACAAAAACATCTTAGCCATTGAAAGAAACACAAATCAATCTCAACAATTGAATGTATATTGTCCATGGATTGAGATCCATGGACTCCCAAAACCTTATATAAGAAGAGGCATCCCTTGATCTTCGACACACAATTTTTGATAACAACGAATGCTCTCTTTCTCTCTCTACACGTCATGTGCCTCTCTCCCTCTCTCTCTCGTGGGCGTCCACCATGGAGCTATAGAGAGAGTCGCCATCATCGCAGCATCGTCGTTATGCTGCCGGAGTACTTGCTAGTGGATCTCTGTCTCCTTCGGTGCACTTTGCTCGTGAAGAAGACATCGGATCTCGTGTGACAAGATCAGGAGATTTGTCGCTTGGATCATCAACATTGATTGCGAGAAGGACATGTTTCATCAACGCGCTCGCAAGCATCTCCTCCGTCAGATCGGACTTGAGACAGGAGGTCTCTTTGTTTAGAGACTCGATCGCAACCACGCTTCAAGAGATAAACCTTATACCTAATTGTGGTTTAGATGAAACAATCCGAGAAAGGTTCTTGGATCATGTGGTTTCATCATTTAAATTTTTTTAAATTCTGCTGCCCGGAGCAACTAGTGCTACTAGTCGCTCCCGATCGCATTTGATGCGATGCACACGCTTGCATGATGCGCTTTAGGATCTTCTCATATCCTTCAAGTGGTATCAGAGCTAGGTTGTCGAAGGTTTTGGATTTGATCCATAAATCGAAGAAGATTTGGGCTCATTAGGGTTTGTGAAGATTTTAGCATTTCAATTTTCGTAGCCCTATTTTGTGATTAATTTAGGCTCTGTTTAAAATATTTAAATACGAAAATATCACTTGGATAATTTTCCCCATTAAATAAGAGAAACACGGAATTTGAGTTTGCGTAATTTGGATTTCGTTTGCTCAAGATATGATCGTTTTAATGAACATATATCCACTGTTTCGGGACTGGCGAATGATGAGGTAATTAAGGGGTTAATTATTGTTTTAAAACGCCTGAAAATACATGCTAATCATATAGGTTATATTCTAAATGAAGTTAGAAAACTTTAAAAACTGATTTTGCTTACTTTGGATTTAAAATGAATGAGATATGCTAATTTTAGTAAGTGAGGGTCACTGCTGAAAATTGCAATCCTAATTATCTTGTGATCGTCATTTAAGAAACTTGTGAAATTAATGGTTAATTTCCTGGAATAATTATGGATAATATTTATGAAATATTTGAATGATAATTGTTCCTTTAAATTACGATTGCCTTAACCAATAAATGATTAGATTTGATCTAGATCGCCAATTGGTTACTTGATACACTTTCAACAAACATGTTACTTGAATAGGTTTGGGAATTTGTTTAGCAAATTTCCTTATAATCAAAATGGTTTTGATTATTTCTATATGGTATAACTTTGATTGAAAAATCGATTATCATCTCAAGTACAAAGTGATTGACTTGGCATTATGTTTTCCCGAGGCGGATATGGTGTCTAGTCGGGGAGCGTTGGGGTAGCAGGTTGCACCGTGTGCGGTCTGTCCCACTCACGTCGGTACTGGCCATGGCAACAGGTAGGGAACGGATAATGCTTGAGAGACCATGATGTATTTTTCTAATTATTAAAATTCAAAATAATACGTATTTGAGATAATACCATATTTCAAGTAACAATTAAAATATTTGTTGGATATTAATTGGATCATTAATTTAATATGATTAAATTAATTGGAATTCAATTAAAATTAAAACACTCTATTATGAATAGAGTTGTTATTTTCCTTGTAAGAATTAATCATAATGAATATGATTCATATTGATTAATTAGAATTTAAATATGAGGTGGAGGATCACATAAGTGACATCCATGGTCTCCCGTCAAGGCGAAGGGTTCTGTCGTCAGGGATTGTACGTAGGAGATGCCTGTACGAAGTGATAGCTCCTGCATACAAGCGCATCTGGATCGGGCTCTTTGCTTCTCGAAAGAGTATCCTCAGCCATGGCGGCAAACAGAGGCCGCAGATTTCATCACCAGGGCCGCGGACGTGGACCTCGTGGAAGGGGTGGCCGCACTAGGCCAACATGCACATATTGTCACCGAGTCGGACACAATGAAGACACATGCTATTCGAAGCACGGATTTCCTGCATCTGCACGAGCTTCTGAGCAGATAGAGCCCCCATCTGCTGCTACCTTGGATCAACAATTTGATGATCTAGTTGCCCGTCTCAGGGGCATCATCCCACCATCTGGTCCAACACCGACTACAGAGAGTCATACTGATGCTGCTGCTTCTGCCTCTGCGTCTACTAGTACTTTAAGTAGTATACTTGCACTCCACAGTAGTAGATCTGATACACTGCCATGGATCATGGACTCGGGCGCTACACATCATCTATGTGGCGACCAGAGTCTACTTATAGGATACACTCAGATCCCTCCAGGACGGACAGTAGTGATTGCCAATGGCACACATTCCCCCATCACTGATCAGGGGGAGATTAGACTGACATCTTCTATGCATCTCAAGAATGTGCTACATGCACCTGATGTTTCTATGAATCTGTTGTCAATTAGTCAGATTACGAAGGATCTCCATTGTCGAGCAATTTTTGATCCATCTTCTTTGATTTTTCAGGACATCCGTACGGGCAACGTGATTGGTCGTGGCTATGAGCAAGGAGGCCTTTACCGTCTGAATCAGACCCCATTTGCCGCCGTATGTGTAGTGACCCCATTATCAGTTCCTCATATTATTGGGGCGATATTGGATTGCGCATAGCGAGTTCTAATCATGTTGATGGTTGGTTCAATTAACGACGGGTCAACATCACCTTAGGGGTGGTGGGCATGGGTGTTAAAGACCAAATTGGGAATGCAAGTTGTACTTGCAAGATGGAATGAGTTCCCGCTTATTTTTATCTGAGTTGTAGTTTCTCATATTATTGGGATGCAACAAAGTTAGAAATGAGATCTCAGATCTTATTGAGATATAATGGTAAGTGTATCTCTTATATTGAAAGTGATTAAGGGAATGAACTTTCAATGTTGACAAGGCAAGACAACTTTGATATAAAAATTCCTAAATCAAAGTAAAATACATATTTATATATATTTATGCAAATTTCTTATTTCAGATAATCCTCATTAAGCCCACTCAGTACTATACTCAATAATAACCAGTAAATTCTCATAAATTGGATTCATGATAAAGATATTGTACTTGCAGTTGGACACATAATGTATGTGGTTGCAATGTGCAAGTTTCCTCATAATAATGAGGAATGATAATTAAATAGATAATAGGACTACAGCCCTATGGATTGTAAGTCTCTATAATCTTGATTTCTCATCGAATGTACTTTGGAAGTGACATGTCAATGATGATCGTAATTGTCGAATAATCCTTATAAAATTCTAAGAAGATGTTCTGGCATACATATGTTCTCTTGACATTTAATCATAAATGACATGGTTCACTGCATTATGCAGAATGGTGGCTCTATAAGAGATGATGTATTCAAAATGTTTCAATACCCACCTGAACCTAAGTCTTTAAGAGTTAAGATGTATGTAGATATGATGAGTGTCATCATCCTACTATCTATACTCTAGTCATTCATGAAGCTTCATAATGTTCATATTGTATGAATAAATGAAACATATATAAATGTCGAAATACTCTTATATTGAAATCTTTTGAATTCAACATAAGAGATCATTTGTCTTAAGCAATGGTTGTTTAGAGATGATAGGAGGCAGTGGAAGCATGGGTTGGGCCCATACTTCTATGGTTTCCACACACATATGACATCCAAAGACTTGGATGAATGCCAATACTGCAATGAGATGATGTGTTGATAGTATGACTATCAAGTCTATCTAGATCCTTAGAGAAGGACTCGGATAGTGCATCCGAATAATCTACATTTAATCATTGAAATTGACTTTCTTATTGGATAAGATTAAAAGTCTAATAATTGTATCTCATTTTTTCTAGTAACACTTGCAATTGGTTGCATATGTTTTAGAAGTCTAGAAAATTTAATCTTAAGGTTTAATAATCATCCACATGGGTATTGGTGCAATTGTTGCAACAATCTCTACTGGATATATAGACTTCATATTTTTAGTGGGAGAGCCCTTAGTATTAGAGAATGTGTCTATGACCTGGATATTAGAATACACCCGTAGTTTATTTCTAAGTGTTGGAAATAAACATGAATTCTGGAATAAACCTATCATAGAGAGTTATGATGGATATATTTCCGATAGTAATCTAACATCTAGTGGACTCTACTAAATCAGAAAATTAATGAATGGTTCATTAACATCTCTAATAATGAAAATTAAACCTTAAATGATCAATAGGAGGATGAAGATCATTTGACAATTATTTGGCATCAAACCCTGGACATATGTCTGTTGATGAGATCAATAGACTAGTAAGAGATAAACTTTAGAATGTCTAAATCTCAAATCTTACATACTTTTGAATATTGTATTAAAAAATGTCCAATGCACCCTTCTCTGGGAATGGTGTATGATGCCAAGGTATTCAAGATCTCGTAGATATTAATGTATGTGGACCATTATCATAATGAATATTGATGATATGTGATATCATTTAATGACTATTTGTGATACAATATTTCTTCCCTTCACCTTAGAAAGCTTTGAAATATTCAAAGATTTCACAGTTTTGATTTAGAACCAAAGTTTGAAGGAAAATGAAATGAATTTGATCTAGCTTAGGTAGCAAGTACCTATTAGATGAATTCAAAGAATACCTTATGGAGATATGAATATCATTCCTATCTTGCTCCTCCTAGTATACCTAAACTCAAGAGAATTGTAGGGAGATGTAATTGATCATGTGTGACATGATTTGATCAATGATTAATATTAGCATAATTATCTCTTAGCTTCCAGGTATATATATATGTGGTAGAGACTACATTATATATCCTTAATAAGGTTTCCATGCTAGTAAGCTGGAATCTAGCACCAGAGAGTGCTACTTCATTAGGAAAATAAAGGATGGTATTGGATGCCTACTTTATGACCTTGAGATTCTTAAAAGATCCCATCTCTAAGGATATGATTCTTAGAGGATGACACTCTTGAGAATCAAGATGAAAATGAAGTAAAGGAACTCAATTAATCTTCAGAAAATAATGAGGCTCCTGAATAGGAAACTAAAAGGACAATTAAAGATGAAACATTAATACCTCTTCAAATGAGTTTGAGGATGGATTCCATGTGTCAGAGAAATCTGACAATAACTGAACTTCGTGTGATGAAGCTTCTGAAGATCATGTCATGGAAAGATGGATGTTAGCAATCAAGTCTATAGTAGACTTCATATACAAGTGCTGTATATGGACCCTCGAGGATCCACCTATATGGGTAAGACCTGTTAAGGTGTAAATGGATCTTCAAGAGAAAGATGGAACCTGATGAGAAGGTAGGGACCTTCAAAGCATGGCTCGTAGCCATGAGCTACACACTGAATAGAAGACATCACTTTCTATGAGACTTGCTCTCCAGTGACCATGCTTAAACTCATCAAATTATTGCTAACTATAGTTACACAACTTGACTTTGATATCTTCAAGATGGAAGTCAATATTGCATTTCTCTATGAATACCTCTCCGAGAATATTCACATGAAGTAGCCCCATGGCTTCATAGTTGAGGAAAGCAAGCTGTGCAAGCTAAAGAAATTCCATCTATGGACTCAAATAAGCTTCTTGTATTAGGATCATAAGATTTATTGAAATTATTAATGTTGTGATTTCAGATAGAATCTTGATGTACCATGTGAAGCTTAGTGGGAGTGTCATTGTGTTCATCGTGCTATATGTAGATGATACCCTAATCATTTGGAATGATATAAGGATAATAATAAGTGTTTTATAGACTGGCTATTCCATACCTTGAGATATGATCTCAAGGATACCTCTTAGATCTTAGTTCTGAAGATGTTCAGAAGCAAAAATTAGAGGGTATTGCGACCGTCACATTAGTAGTACACCATGGACATATTCCATTTTCTGGAAAATTCCAAAAAAAGGCTTCTTTCCCTTAAGATATGGTACCGACCTATCTAAAGGGATAACACCTCAAAGAGTTGAGGAAGTGAATGCTGGAATTGCTTGCCCTTGTGCATCAGTTATGAGAAGCCGAGTGTATGCTAAATGTGTACAAAAACCATATGTCTGCCATGTAGTGGGAGTAGTAAACTGTTGCTAATCCTACTATAGAAATAAAACACTTGATTGCAGTAATAACAATATCTTCATAGATGACAAGACTTTAGAGATAGTGATCTCTAAATCTTATCTTCAAGAACTTAAGACTTTATAGATAGTGATCTAAAAGGTCTTAACTGTGGATACCTTAGGAGATAGAGATCTCCAGGAATAAGTATATTCTGATAAGGATTATGGACATACTGGTTATAATAATTATAGAGCTGTAGTGTCAAGGACACTATAACAAAATTGAGTATTGGTTGCATAAGATGCAACATTCGCATTGGATGAGAGCACTATTACTAGGGTATATGCAAGTGCCGTAAAAGGACTTGGCTTAGTCTCTCGGGAACAGAGTGACTGATCAGCTTACCTTGCTATTTTTCTAAATAGCCTATGATTGTCACATGAGTGCGGGTTTAAATGATTAGCTCATTAGTGGCTCTTTGGGCTAGTGGGAGATTGTTGGACATGCGAGCTCATGGCGAGCCATTATGCAATAAATGTTATTGCGAATATCATTCCCTGATCTGAAATAAAGAATAACTAATTTGCATAATAGGTCCCTTAGTACAATTAGGGTTATGTACCATGGCCATCTTGATGATCATACAGTTGTTGATTCAATTATTGAATCATAGAGGCTGGTGCTTGGATTAATATCTAAAGAGTTAGATTGAGGACTCATCAAGTATCGTCAAATGATTGTCAAGAGAGGATCTCCAGCCTGAGTAGGATATGGCAATCCTTTCTCACTTGGCTGATATCTGACCGACTTCTTGATGCATGTCCTTTGCATGGGAATAGAAATTCAGAGGTGTCAGATTAGTTAGGTCAAAGAGTTGACTTAACGAGATCAAGATAACCAAAGTCCTATTTCGTATGCTATCATGATATCGACACGCATCCTCTCACCATAGACTGATGTGTTACTATATGTCCAAGTATGTACATTTGGAAGACCAATAGGTTAATGACCTAATCAAGGTCTATACACTGATACGCTGGTGTGCATATAAGGGCATATGAGTAATACGGTCTCTCAAAGGGAACATACAGGTTCATCACTGAATTGGAAGACATGAGCTCACTCATGAGATATTGGAAAGAATCAAATTCCGTGCACGGTCGTCTAGCTTTGGAAGCTTGCTGAATTTGTAGGTTTGATATATACTTTTGGAAAAGTATATGATCAACACCTGGGTATGATATATGCTTTTGGAAAGCATATGATCGATACCAACTCCCAATGATCGAAAGATGATAAAACTTTGAAGTATATTGTGTAACATTGATCTTATACTTCAGGTTTATTTTGGATCTTCCACTATGCATGATGAACATGTATTAGGAATACCTGAGGGTGATGTGATCATAAACGATTGTATAACCATGACGCTTCCATTCCTAGGGAGTGATGAAACGGATTTGGATTTTAGTGACTCCTCTCACTAGAGAAGTGATCTGATCTTGGTCCAATTGTTGGACATTGAGTTGAATGTGATTCAGATGCAATGAGAAGATTAGATTTGCGGTCTAGATTTAATCAAGCATCTATGAAAGGTCTGTGAGATCTGGATTTGAGATGTGATCTCAATATCCAAGTAACTATACGTGGAACAATACAATCGCCCTGTCCTTATCTCCAAGAATCCGCGGAGAAAGCTCATTATCCTTGAAAGAGTTCATGGATAATTTCATTGTTGATATATATATCCGAGCATTGAGAAAGTGGATAATTAAATGTGATTTAATTATCATAAATAATAAGAATTTGATTATATTATAAGGAGAGTTATCTAAGATAACTAAATGTGATTTAATTATCAAAATACATGAATAATGTGAATGTGATTCATGTTATTTGGGAAAATGATAAAAGAGATCCAATATGATTAAATGTGATTTAATTATCATGGATATGAATAATGTGGATAGAACTATCCATATTAATCAGATATATTATAAATGTGATTTATAATATATTAAAGAGAGCATATTATGATTTATATTTGTTGATAATTATTAATGTGAATTGGATTCACATTGAATGATTAATTGAAAATATAATTACATTTTGTTTTGGGTTGTGAATGAGATTCACATAATTTCAATGGCATGATTGAAGTTTTTCACAAGATAGTTGTGAATTATTTTTGTGAAAAATATTTACGATAATTGTTGTTGTAAATCTTGGAGATATCATGAGATAATGAGATCTCATGAGATAGTGAGATCTCATGAGATGATGGTAGCTGTCCTCTTATTTTTAGGGGGTTGATTTAGTCTTATCTCCATCTTTTCTCTAGTCAAATGTGATTTATATTGGAATTAATTATGTTGATTTATCAATATGAATTAATTCAAATTAAATCAATTGTTATTGTATTTTTACAACAACATCTTAGCTACTGAAAGAAACACAAATCAATCTCAATCATTGATTGTGTGTTGTCCATGGA
The DNA here is from genome assembly GCA_037367405.1 of Ottelia alismoides. Classification (NCBI taxonomy): domain Eukaryota; kingdom Viridiplantae; phylum Streptophyta; class Magnoliopsida; order Alismatales; family Hydrocharitaceae; genus Ottelia; species Ottelia alismoides. The sequence continues at coordinate 1,529,138 of JAZKJV010010102.1, forward strand.
TTGAGATCCATGGACTCCCAAAACCCTATATAAGAAGAGGCATCCCTTGCTCTTCAACACACGTTTTTTTGACAACAACGAATGCTCTCTTTCTCTCTCTCTACACATCATGTGCCTCTCTTCCTCTCTCTCTCTCTCTCGTGGGCATCCACCATGGAGCTATAGAGAGAGTCGCCATCGTCGCGGCATCGTCGTTATGCTGCCGGAGTACTTGCTCGTGGATCTCCGTCTCCTTTGGTGTGCTTTGCTCGTGAAGGACGTCGGATCTCGTGTGACGATATCAGGAGATTCGTCGCTTGGATTATCAACATGGATTACGAGAAGGACGCATCTCATCAACGCGCTCGCAAGCATCTCCTCTATCGGATCGGACTTGAGACAGGAGGTCTCTTGGTTTAGAGACTCTATCACAACATCGCTTCAAGAGGTAAACCTTATACCTAATTGTGGTTTAGATGAAATGATCCGAGAAAGGTCCTTAGATCATGTGGTTTCATCATTTAAATTTTTTTAAATTCCGCTGCCTGGAGCAACTAGTGCGACTAGTTGCTCCCGATCGCATTCGATGCGATGCACACACTTCCATGATGCGCTTGAGGATCTCCCCATATACTTCACAGAGGACCGTACCTGGAAGCGTCCCGACCATTTTGGAGTCCTTCAGCTCGCCGGAGGATAGAGATTCAACCGGGAGAACGTCGGCTCGCCAGTGTTCCTCCCAGTTCTTCCTCTTGCGTCCTCCGCCGTCAGATGAAGGCCAGATCTTCCAGACGTAAAACAGCCGTCAGATCTGCCTCGCCCTCAACCATTGATCGCCATCACCAGATCTAATCTCGACCACAGGATCTCGAAGCGGTATCGATGCCTCTCGTGCTGCCACGTGTCAAGTCAATAGCTGTCAGCCGTCGGATCCGCCAGTGCTTTGGGTATTTTGCCATATTCACCCCAAGTAATTTTGTATTTCAATATTAATACATAAACTTTCATTGGCCCTTAAAATATTTCGTAAAATTTTCATATCGCCCCCCCAGGTTTTTGTTATTTACTATTCAATCCTTGCCAGGTCACGTGCCTCGTGCACGTGAATTTTGTGATTTTGTAGAAATACCCCTGGGATTATTATGATTATTATTTCTATTTAACCCTAAAACTCTTTAATTAATTTATTAACTTTTTGGAAGAATTGCAAGTATGACCCTAGGATTTTTTAGAATTGCAATTTGGTCCCTACCAGGTACGTGACTTTACGTGCGATTTTGGAAATTTTCTAGGGATAACCCTGGGCTTTTGGTTATTTGTGATTGGTCCTTAAATATTTTCATTTAGTTATATATTTTGAGGGAAATTTACACTTAGGCCCCTAAACTTATTGCTAATTACAAAAATACCCATGCTAGTGTGTATTTTCTCTTTGTTTCTAGTATTTATTTCATGCATCTCTAAAATTCGAAAAAATCTCAAAAAAGGCATAGGTTCCTGTTGCAGTGCACCTTAACGCCATATTTTTATTTTACATTTTTCTGTCAGTTTAGTATTTATTATAAATCAAAAACTTGCATTTTCATCACTGTTTGCATTATAAAATCCATAAAAATTATAAAACCTTTTTAAAAAATTCCAAAAAAATATATTTCGTATTTATTTAAGTATTTTACAACTTCTAACTAAAAATCACTAAAAGAAAACCCATAAAAATTGCAAAACCCCTAAAATCTTTATAAAAATATAAAAAATTCTTAAAAATCCTAAAAATCTATTTTTGATCTATAATTTTTCTTTAATTTATTATCTTTATTTTAAAATTAATTTGGAGAGTTTTGGTTATTGTTTGATATTTTTCATCTCCATTTTAATCCCGGATACTTATTTTATTCCGTGTTTTGAGTATTTTGAACTTTAAAAAATACCAAAAAGTTAGCAAAAATATAGAAAAAATACAAAAATAGTAGAAAGTTTTAAAAAGCCTAAAAATATTTATTTCCTATATTTTTGACTATTTTTACCTATTTTTAGATATATATTATCTCTCTCTTTCCTTTATTGTATATATCTTATTTTATATTTTAAAAGAAAAATAAAATACAAAAAATAATATATAAAAAGAAAATACAAAATATGAAAATTAAAAATCAAAATATAAAAATATAAGAACTAAAATTAAAAAATTAAAAAATTAAAAACCCAAAAAAATAGCACATATTGATAAATACGTCACAGTCATTTTTGAGCATTAATTTGCCTCGATCTACCTGCTTGCTTCCTATGTTCGACACTCTACACTACTTGCACTCTACACATCTTTTGTAGGGTTATAATCACATATTGCTTTTCATTGTTTGATTCTGAATCATGGGTTAATTGTTGTCTGAATTGGGGTTTCTTGCTAGTCGCCATAGCGACTGCATCTCTGCCTTGTGTGAAACGTATTTTAGACCTGTGAAAAATCCTGCTCAACAAATGGCGCCATTGCGGGGAGCAATAATGCTTAGATCAGCTTTTTGCTTGATTGTGATATTTGTCTATATTTGTCATTCATTTATTTTCTTTATTTTTTATATTGATTGTTGAGCTGTCTAACCTCCTCTCTTGTTGACTTTGTGCGAGGAACCGTAGATCGAGGGAGGCACTCTACTCAAGGCACCTGTGCACCCACGTGAAGTTGGCTTCTTCTTGCCTAGCACCGAAGGAGACGTAGAGGGATTTTTGAAGACCGAGCTCCATTTTTATTTTATTATATTTATTTTTGTAATTTAAGTGAGAGAGACCCTTATATTTATAGTAATACAGATACTCTGGACTTTGGACACTCGGGCCTAATTTCCAAGTGTTTGTTCACTTGGGGCTCACCGTAGTTTTGTTGTATTTTCTTCGCATTTTTATTTATTTATTTGTTTATTTCCCAATTTTATTTTATTCCTTTTGTGTGATTGAGCCCTTAGTGTAGGAATTGCTTGTCGATAGTCTTAAGGCCAAACACCTAATACTTTGCATGCTCCTATAGTTTACGTTTGGACTTAGACAAATCTAATTGCTATTTATTTGGATTTGAGATCGAGCACCGAGAGAAGTGCTATACAACGCGTGTAGGATCCGTCGTGGTGGACACTGACACACTTCCTAGACCGGACTTTTGGATCCCACCTCTAGATACTTAGCATCTCGTTCTTCATGCTAATGGCAGTTTCTCACCCTAGGCGATTTCATCAGCTTGCATTTGCATATAGTTTAGGTTTCAATTCTGTTGAGCATCCTTGAATGTAGAATGCTGGAGGCAAGGTGAGCATTTGCGCTTTAGCATTCATCATTGATTTGCCGCTTGCATTGCTTTTCCGATTCTCCCTCTGAGTTTGCCAACCTAGGTTCTTAAAGGAACTAACTCCTCGTTAGGCTCGTGCATTTTCTATTAAAATCTAAAAAAAGTGATACAAATAAAATTGGAACTATTAACATTACTCGACCCTAAAATCCTCCAAAAAGGAAAATTTGTCTTGGGGCGAGTAATCCCCTCATTATCTTCATTTTCATTGCTCGTGCACACACTAAGGACTAGTGCCCAAATCCTATTTCAGCCTCCTAAGTGTTTGCGCAATTCTTTGACTTCTCACCTAACTCTAAAATAGACAAGATAAAAAGACCGCATTTGCTATCTTCACCGAGTTGAGTAGATGAATTGATGGGTTGTTTTGCGTGAGTTTTGCTTCTGATTGTTTGTGTGCATTTCTAGATCATCTCTGCACATTTGCGCCTTTCTTCACACTTCTCTTGACTTAACCATTGTGCTCTCCCGATCATTTTCTCTTATTTCGAGATGGCCGACTGGAGCTTATTTTGTCCAGATTTTGCGGATCCCTCGTTCACTCCAGCTTGTCCGTCTCTCTTTTTTCAGGAGGACTTTGCTCTTGATTTTTGTACATATCCGACCAACCCACTATTTCAAGATTCGGACTTAGACCTTCACCAATCATTTCCACCACCATCTCCTACACATTTCGACAACCCACTCTTCCTTGAGTATCCTGATCCAGAATGTGATTTTTGTTCACACCCACCGCCTACACTAGACACACCGATCCTAAGATTTTGGAGTAACCTTTCATTATATCCACACTTGAGACCTTGAATCAGATGATGGAGCATATGAACTCGAGGATGAGTGATATAATTAGCATAAATAAGATCCAGAATGTAGCTCCATTCTTTGAGGATTCAGATTCAATTGAGGACGATCATGAGAGCTAAAAATTGCCCAAAATACAAAAAATGAGAAAATTTTAAAAATCCAAAAGATTTTGGGAGAACCATGGTTGACTCAGACTGTGAGGAGAGTGTCCATCTGCCAGGTCCTTTTCCCACACAATCTCTCACATCTTGTCCCACCTTTGACCCCGAGGATGCCGCTGTACAGACTGTCTTGGCATGCCTCGTGTGGATGCTGATTCCAATGTTCTCCCTTGTATGGAGGAGGTCCAAAAATTAAACAAATTATTTACTGAACCTGAAGTGGTGGCAACCATTCATGAGATCATTCGTGCCCCACTTCAGCAGGCCATGACCGATTTATCTGCTCCTTATCCCAAGAAAAGAAAGTGGAGGAGTAGATCTTAGCGTCATATCTTGACCATGGCCACTGTCCACGCCATCACACACCGTCCTATTCCTAGGAAGAAGAACACTGCCACTCTTTTCATTAACTGCATCATCTCTGACTTCACATGTGATTACACTCTCCTTGACGACGGTGCTTCGATTAGCATATTACCCTTCTCGCTAGTACATTCTATTCACTTAGGGCTTCTAAATAAAACCATGATGATCGTTCAGTTTGCTGATGGATCTATCAAGAGGCCGAAGGGTATCCTTGAAAACATCGTCATTTCGATTCAGGGCACGAGCTATACTATTGACTTTGTCATATTGCCCATGGAGACCTCCACTGGGGAGTGTTCTCCAATCATCCTGGGACGACCATTTCTCGCCTCTGCGAGGGTCGTTATTGACCATGGATCAGGAGAGATTCGCTTCCGTCCTGTTGACGAAAGCGAAGTGTTGACCGCCGCATCGACTGATGACCAGAGACCTGCACCTGATGCGATCACACCTACCTTGGCTGACCCTGAGGATCATGACCTAGATGATACTATCATAGACTTTTGTTGTATGCTGGATTCCACTAAGACCCGAGATTCCCTCCCCACAGAGGAAGACTCGGAAAGCATGGACCTCAGAGTTCCTTCTTCTGGGACTTGGCATTGCGTTGATGACATCCACAGGATCTACACGATCGACACCATTGAGCGAAGGGCAGATTCAGAGACTAGATATGACGAACATGAATCGACTACTTTCACTGATGAGTCCGCTCCTGTTCACTTAGAATCGGACGAGACTAAGGTTGTATTCGATCTTGTTGCTTTTATTCAGGAACTCGAGCCTTTTGATGAGAAAGATGATCCAGTTGAGATTGTGTAGGACGAACATAGTTCAACTACTTCCACTAATGAGTTCGTTCCTTTTGGTTTTGACTATGACCTAGATGAGACCTCGCAAGACGACTCTGACCTTAATTCTTCCGATGATGATGAGTTTGTCCCATTCCACTTTGATATCAACGATACTCCCAAGGTCAGACCTAGCCGTACTTCTTCCACCAACCCGTCTGCACCTTCACTCTCTAGGACCACTGAGGATCTTCACCCTATCGACCCTGATCGACTTCCGTCCATTGTGGACCCCGATATCGACCTACACCATATCAGATCTATCGCTCAACGGTCCCACAAGAAGGTTCGCTTTCTATCTTCTTGATCATGTGTACATCCATCTCTGTTGTATATCCGCTTTTGTTCATCTTCGACCCTCTCCCGTTTTGCTCATTCACCTCATTCTCGTGTTTGCTTGATTAGGACGTGCTTTGTCCTAAGTATATGGGGGGTGGACGAGCCGAGTGTTCATTCGTCGTTCTGTTTCATCATTAGTGTTGTTGCCTATACTTAGGGCTTCTTTCACCCTAAGTATAGGGGGAGTGATATGTACATTCTTCTATCTTTTTCCATCTGCAGATCTCTTTTCTTCTTTTCCTTTTCTATTTTTGTTGTCTACCGAAAAGGTGTCGCCCCTTGTGGTCAGTCTTCTATACTTAAGACGTACTTTGTCCTAAGTATAGGGGTGTGTGCACCCCGGAGTTCTTCTATTCTTTGATCCTCTCCATTGTCTCCTCTTCTTGTCTATACTTAGGGATATCTTTCCCTAAGTATAGGGGGAGTCAATATGAGTACGATTTGTTCATTCCCACCCTTGACCCTCCCTATTTTGTGTACAGTCTGCTATACTTAGGATTATTTGATCTTAAGTATGGGGGGACGGTCAACTTCTCATTCGTGCATTCATTTCTCCATTCATTTATTCTTTAGATTTTCCTATACTCAGTACGAGTTATGTCTTCTCTTTTCTCTCTGATCTATGAGGACATATCTCAAGCTAAGTGTAGGGGGGTCGTATATACTATGCATATACTTTAGCCATAACTCGTATTTTTGTATTTTATTAATAATTAGGGCTGAAAATACTATTCAAATCATTAAAAACCTTAACAAAAGATGTTATTATTCCTCAAATTCCTTTTGTATTTATTAATTAAAAATCAGGTGAAAATGTTTTTTGCAAAATGTTTGAAAAATAGTTTGAAAATCTTTTTGTAAAATCTTTTGAAAAATATTTGGAAAGCATTTTGTTCAATATTTTCAAACTTTGCAAAAATTGTTTTGTTTAAAAAATTTCTTTTATTTGTGCGAAATAAAAACATTTGAAAAATAATTTGCAAATGATTTGAAAATGGTTGCAAAAATATTTGAAAAATCTATATATACTGTTTGAAAAACCTTTACAAAATGATTTTTAAATGTGTGTACATGTTTGTAAAAATTATTTTGGACTATAGTTTTCAAAAATTGTTTGAAAAACATTTTTCAAATAAGTTTGAGGAATATAGACATCACACCAAAATTCATTATGTATATTTATAAAATTGATCATTTACCCTTGTAAATTCTTAAAATCCACTTATTGTAAATATAAGATGCATCCCTGTGTAAATATTTTGACCTAGTTTCTATCCAAAATCTTTTGTTTTCAAAAATCTCAAAAACATTTGCAAAATTAAAACATCAAAAACATTTGAAAAACCTTTTGAAAAATACAAAAAATGCATATGCATCATCTTTTCAAAAATCCATAAAAAGTTCAAAATCTTCGAAAATTGCATCACAAAAATATTTGCTGCATTCTGCATAGCATGTGCATGTCATTTGCATTTTTTCGGATTGAGTTTGATAATTGAATACGTCTAAGTAAAATCCGGAGATTGGAGCTTGGTTGGACCTTTAAATCTACCTAAATAACAGGAACCTTATAGGAGCTCGAATTGAGGTACTTCAGGTCTAGTCGACTTAATTCTTTGAGGATCACGAGACTTGGTTCATGGGTGCTTGACTACCTAAGTAGAGTATTTCGGAGCACACAAACGACTCTTGTTGATAATGACCTAACTTGGACACTTGCACCTTTCACTTGGCTCAACTCAGTTGGAGTGGTGAGGAGTTGGATTTGCTGGTATGATGCACACACAAGTAGAAACATTTGTCCTCCTCTAGGGAGGGAAGTGCACCCCAACCCGTCCAGTGATGAGGAATTCTAAAGACAGGAGAGTATGGGTTGCAATAAAGCTTCAAAAGAGGGATAATCTACTAGCTCAAGAGGAAAAACTCCCTATGTAAATGCTGCTGTAAATAGTATTGCAAAAAAAACTCCAAAAAAGTGGGCAGGCTTGTATACAAATAAAATTCCTGCTGGAGTATGTGAAGATGTTGTATAGAAAATAAACAAGCTTGAGCTTCAAAGTCAACTTATGTGAGCCTGCAGCTGGATGACTTAACTACAATGGTCTTGCTTCCTATGATAGGTAGCTACACTGGCCACCGTCCATTCTTCTCTTCACCCTCTCCTCTTGAGCTGGTTGTCACTTGAACTTAGAAGGGAATACCCTGCTCCTCGAGGAAGGAGTTACTGGATTAGGGAATCATTGGGTTGTCATACTGGAGAAGTCAGTCTCTTTGACATTTCAGTTGGGGAGAGCGACCATCACTTACACTGTACGAGTCAGATCCGTAGTCATAAGGGTTTGCGTATGAGTTGAAGTATTTTGACATGGCTATTGAGGAGACTTGAGCAGAGTTTTGAGATTATCGAAGGTTGTTGGATTTCAAATTCGATTTCCATTAAGGTTCCGCACGCATTAAAATTCCAAAGGTCCAACTTAAGTTCCAAACTTTGATGTTGCGAAGACAAGTTTGATAATTAAATTTAATTCATCTTTCTCCTTTTTCTTTTCTGCACTTATTGCATAAGTATTTGCTAGGGACTAGCAAAGGTAAGTATAGGGGGGTGATGAATCTCCATTTCATTATCTTTACTCTATCATTTTTGCCTTAAAAATCCTAGTAAATGCGTGTAAATAGCCTTAATTTAGCCATTTTAGCATTCATGCGTTTGTGTATAAATAGTGTATAAAATACTGTTTTTAATGCTAAAATTATAGTATAAAGAAAAGAAAAGAAAAGAATAAAATATTGCAAATATTGTATGACCCGAAACCCCGAGACCTATGCATCTTGATGAATAGGTCGACAAGGAATAAAGTAGGGGGAGATAGGGCCAAAATACAATAAAATTCCCTTTTATTTAATTCATTCTTTATTCATTTTTGGGACCTATTTTAGGTTCACTTTTTATACTTCAAATAAAGAAACTTCAAACATAAAAGTTGTAGATAATTAAATATAGAAAAATACAAAATTGATTTCACACAAAAATAATGTACAGACAAAAAGTTATGACCTGAATAAAATTCCAAAACCCTAACTTCCCAGACCTGTATCTCTCAAATAAAAATTTGAAATGTATCAAAATCACTTTAGTTGTATATAATTTTTAATAATCTATTTAATGAAGGTGGTTTCATATTTTTTGGAGTTACGGTTTGAAAGTTGAGTTTTGAAACCTTATTGTATACTTGTACAGATTAAAATATTCATTTTATTTATCATTCATTATTTTTATAATTGTATATTTTTATAATTTTGTAAATATTATTTATAATATTTGTTATATTAAAACTGGAATAAAAAAATAATTAAAACACAAAAATAAAATACTTGTACAAAATACCTAGGTATAATACCTATAAGTATGCCTATATAGATAATATATTTATTTATTTAATTATATGTAAAAATGTTGAAAAATAAAATAATAATAAATTTAAGTATATAAAATTAACCTATAAATATATAAAATAATAAATTAAATTAATAAAATTAAGAATACAAAATAAAAATAAAATATTAAAATATATAGATGAATATACCTATATAGCCCATAAAAGGTAACTTGTAATTTTAGACCTCTAAAAAATAAGCGAAAATCAGAATAAAATAATTTAGAAAATAATAAATATTTTCATTTAATAACCTAAAATTAATTAAATCATTTATTATTTTTAAACAAATTTACAAATCATTTTTTGCACGTGGACCAACCAGGAGGGTCCGAGAGTTGAACCACGGGTCAACTCTCTGACCTGCCTCCAATTCATGTCAGAACTTCGTTTTTGCTGATCTTCACGGATTTTTCAAGGCCGAATCTTTCATCCTTTGATGTTGCTCCCTTCTTGACTTTTCTTCTACACTTATCAAGGATTCACGCCCAAGGTTCGCATCGGGTGTTGGGACGCTGCATCGATCTGTACGCCTCGTTCTTCTCGCCCGCTCATCCTCCCTGTACATATTTCGCTCCATTCTTCCATCTCAGTTGGAACCTTACTTGGACCATTTTTGCCCTCTTTTTGGCGAGCTCAGGATTGGAGCTCATGACAACATCTTCTCCAGCTCCCTGGAGCCGAGTTAGGCAAGTCTCAAGCTGGTCTCCACCCACCTCTGGCAAGCCATCGCCGTCGAGGTTATCTCAGGCGTACCATCCTTTGAGGTCTGTTTTTTTACTTTTTTAGCCTTTTTTATTCACCTTAGTGTAGGAGTAGATCCACACCTTCACTTTCGAATCACACCCAACCGTTCACCTTGTTACCCCCTCGCTAGAGCTTGCTCTGGCGAGTCTCCATTACGCCATTCTCCGCGGCCTTTCGCCTACCGGTGGGTCTCCACAGTTTGCCCGCGACCCCCTTAACCTCTTTTTGCAGGTCCGTGCATTCAGAATCACCTGGAGCTCATTTTGATCGCTCGTCGGGGCACCTGGAGCTCACCAGCTCCGCCGACCTCACGCATGCCCTCCGAGACACGCCGATGACTTTTGGAGCCTCCAACAAACAGAGGACCGTACCTGGAAGTGTCCTGGCCATTTTGGAGTCCTTCAGCTCATTAGAGGACGGAGATTCAGCCGGGAGAACGTCGGCTCGCCGGTGTTCCTCCCAATTCTTCCTCCTGCATCCTCCGCCGTCGGATGAAGGTCGGATCTTCCAGACGTACATCAGCCGTCAGATCTGCCTCGCCCTCAACCGTTGATCGCCATCGCCAGTTCTAATATCGGCCACAGGATCTCGAAGCGGTATCGGCGCCTCTCGTGCTGCCACGTGTCAAGTCAATAGCTATCGACCGTCGGATCCGCCGGTGCTTTGGGTATTTTGCCATATTCACCCCAAGAAATTTTTTATTTCGATATTATACATAAACTTTCATCAGCCGTTAAAATATTTTGTAAATTTTGCATATTGCCCCCAGGTTTTTGTTATTTGCTATTCAGTCCTTGCCAGATCACTTGTCTCGTGCACACGAATTTGGTGATTTTATAGAAATACCCCTATAATTATTATTATTTCTATTTAGCCCTAAAACTCTTTAATTAAGTTATTAACTTTTTGGAAGAATTGCAAGTATGCCCTTAGGATTTTTAAGAATTACAATTTGGTCCCTACCAAGCACGCGACTTTACGTGCGATTTTGGAAATTTTGCAGGGATAACCCTAAGCTTTTGGTTATTTGTGATTGGTTCTTAAATATTTTCATTTAGTTATATATTTTGTGGGTAATTTACACTCAGGCCCCTGAACTTATTGCTAATTACAAAAATACCCGTACTAGTGTGTATTTTCTCTTTTTTTCTAGTATTTTTTTCACGCATCTCTAAAATTCGAAAAAATCTCAAAAAATATGCATAGGTTCCAGTTGCATTGCACTTTAACGCCATATTTTTATTTTACATTTTTGTATCATTTTAATATTTATAAAAATAAAAAACTTGCATTTTCATCCTTGTTTGCATTATAAAATCTATAAAAATTATAAAACCTTTTTGAAAAATTCCAAAAAAAATATATTTCATATTTATTTAAGTATTTTACAACTTTTGACCAAAAAACACTAAAAATATAAAAGAAAACCCATAAAAATTTCGAAAACCCCTAAAATTTTTATAAATATATTAAAAATTCTTAAAAAAATCTTAAAAATCTATTTTCTATCTATAAATTTTCTCTATTTATTATATTTATTTTAAAATTAATCTAGATAGTGTTGGTTACTATTTGATATTTTTTATCTCCATTTTAATCTCGGATATTTATTTTATTCCCTTTTTTGAGTATTTTGAATTTTAAAAAATATCAAAAAATTAGTAAAAATATAAAAAAATCACAAAAATAGTAGAAAGTTTTAAAAAACTCAAAAATATTTATTTCTTATATTTTTGACTATTTTTACTTATTTTTAGATATATATTATCTCTCTCTCTCCTTTATTGTATATATCTTATTTTATATTTTAATAGAAAAAGAAAATATGAAAAAATATAAAATATAAAAATAAAATATAAAATCAGAAAATTTAAAATCAAAATATAAAAATTTAAAAATTAAAATTTAAAAAAGTTAAAAATAAAAAACCCACAAAAAATAACACATATAGACAAATACATTACAGTCATTTTGAGCATTAGTTTACCCTGATATACCTGCTTTCTTCTTGTATTCGACGCTCTACACTACTTGCACTATACACATATTTTGTAGAGCTTTAGTAAATTTCAACTCCACATATTGCTTTTCATTGTCTGATTCTGAATTGTGGGTTAATTGTTGTTTGAATTGGGGTTTCTTGCGGGTTGCCACAGCGACCGTGTCTCCGCCTTGTGTGAGACATATTTTAGACCCGTGAAAAATCCTGTTCAACATATATGGAATCCCTCTATCTTATTCTGTTCAAGTTTTTGTCTCAAGTCTTTAAGGACTGGATCATCCTCTTGTCCTTTCTTTATTCTATCACAGATCTCTGGTTTGTATTGGTGAGGAATAGTTATACTATCGGCACTACTAGCAAATGGTTTCCATTCACTTAACATTGATATCACACCCCAGAAGTGGATAGCACTCACCAACCCATGTGAATAAGTTCTTCTACTAAGGGCATCTGCTACGACGTTCCCTTTACCAGGGCCGTAGGAGATGGTGCAATCATAGTCCTTCAATAACTCTAGCCACCGTCTCTTTCTCATATTTAGCTCCTTCTGATCAAACAGATATTTCAAGATTTTATGGTCGGTGAAGATTTCAAAAGTAATACCATAGAGGTAGTGTCTCCATATCTTTAAAGCAAAAACTACAATAGCTAATTCAAGGTCATGTATTGGGTAGTTCTTCTCATGTGTCCTGAGCTATCGTGATGCATACATAACTACCTTACCATGTTGCATAATAACTGCCCCAAGTCCTTCTTTAGATGCGTTAATGTATACTGTAAACCCTTCACTCCCGGAGGGTAGAGTAAGGATGGGTGCAGATGTTAGGCATTCTTTCAGTGTTTGGAAACTAGTTTCGCATGCTTCGGACCATATGAATGGAACTTCCTTCTAAGTCAGGCTAGTCATTGGCAATGCTAATCGTGAAAAGTCCTTCCCAAATATTCTATAATATCCATCTAATCCTAGAAAAGATCGCATTTCTGTGACAGTCTTCGGGAGTTCCCAACTTATCACCGCACTAACCTTTGTAGGATCAACTGATATACCTTGCCCATAAATAACATGGCCTAAGAAAGATACTTCAGATAGCCAGAAGTCACATTTGCTATATTTAGCATACCGTTTGTTCTTCCTTAGAGTTTCAAGTGCCTGTCTGAGATGGTGTTCATGCAGATACTTATCCTTGGAGTAAATAAGCACATCATCAATAAAGACTACTACAAAGTGATCTAAGAACTCCTTGAATACTCTATTCATGAGATCCATGAAGGCTGTTGGGGCATTTGTTAGTTCAAAAGGCATTACTAAGAATTCATAATGCCCGTATCTAGTTCAAAAAGCTGTCTGGGAATATATGTTTCTTTAATTTTCAACTGATGGTATCTGGATCTTAAATCAATCTTGGAATACACAGTTGAACCCTGTAACTGATCAAAGACATCATCTATTCATGGCAGAGGATACTTGTTCTTTACGGTCTTCTTGTTTAGTTATATATAATCATGCACAACCGCATGGACCCATCCTTTTTTCCTAACAAATAAGACAAGTGCACCCCATGGTGAAGTAGTAGGATGAATGAAGCCTTTGTCTAACAATTCTTGTAACTGTACCTTTAACTCACATAACTCCACCGGTGCCATCCTATATGGAGGAATAGAGATTGGCTGAGTATCAGGTGTGAGAGAGATTTCAAACTCAATCTCTCCCTCAGGTGGTAATCGAGGTAATTCTTCTGGAAATACATCAGGAAACTCGCACACTATAGGCACATCTTCTATCATTCTATCTGACCTTGATGTGGTGGATACATAAGATAAATAGCCTTGACACCCTTGTTCTAATAGTTGTTGAGCCTTAAGAGTAGAGATGTATTTGACATCATCATTGGATGTCTTTCCAATAAATTAGAACTTTATCGAGTTAGGAATGTGAAAAGCTGTTGTCTTATGGAAACAATCAAGGCATGCATGATGCCGTTCTAGCCAATCCATACCCAGAATGAAATCAAAATTATTCATATTTCAATAATGAGTAGAGAAGCTGGTAAATGATGTCCTACAATATATATCACGTAGTCATCTAAGATCTCTTGGATTATAAACACTTTACCTCCCTGTCCTTTAATCAAATAATGGTTTTGTACTTCTATCAAAATCTTATATTTATGGTAGGATTCAAGCATTTTTTTCTACATAAGGAGGGCCTCCTATATGGCTCCTCCGATAGGAGTAGGGATCTACTCCATGGAGTTACGTAACTAGATTCTTTCTAAAAAGGATGAACATAACCCTTATATCTAGCATTCATGGATCTGGATGACTCGGGTCTCTTTGCTTGTGCATTGAGCCTCGCCTCCAATGCTTGCTACCTTTGTCCCATGTCGTGGAGCATTGTCATAATAGTCGCTAATGGCCTAGACACATCTTGGTCTAGCATGATCTTGGGATAATTCAATGCCAAAGGTTAGGTCCTATACATTTTACATGATGTACATAAGGGACAATGACTTGTGAATGGTACTGCAATCACTTATTAAGATCAAAGGATCTTAAAACAACCTTAGTTTTTGAATACTGCTCATAGTTATCAATTACTGAGTAAATTACTGGAGTAACCGGGATCTGATATCAAGCTATCACAACCCCGATTACGGGCCGTCGGATCCTCCCATATCCAGATCTGGTTACTCAGCAATAATTTATCCAGCAATCACAACTAACATTCAGAAACAAATTGCAAATAAAAATACTAAAAAAGAAGTATTTAGTACTTTTCCATTCACAAAATAAAGTTTACATGATCCATTGGAAGGAAATACACAGAAATATTACTAACCACCTTTGAGAGTAAAGCTACTGTGGTAGACTGGATGGCTAAAGTCCTTGCGATGGCTCATCGACACCTGTTGGTTTTTTCCAATAAATTATATGATAACAATTAGCGAGTGCTAAGTAACGAAGAAGAGAAAAGTAAACAAATTGTGTAATTTTACAAAACTTGTTGTCATTAAAAGTTACAATCCTTTCATTAATTTAAGTCCTATTCCTTTCTATTCCACATCAAGGATTAGTCTAGGGGAATCCCACCATTCTTGGACTCCGAAACTGTGGATACTTCAGGATTGGAGATTGCGTTGATTTGGTGAGCTTATGCTGCCGCACGTCGCCTCAACCAATCCTCCAATACTACCCTGATAATTTTCCTTTTCTTTTATTAATCAGGTTTTCAAACCCTCAGCCTGGAACACAAAGGAGCATGCCGTCCTCGAGGACCTGGTTGCTTAAAACCTCAGGATAACCTTTAATCACATAACCTAGCGGCTTTAAATATAAGTTGTCGTGACCCAGCCGCTATTGAACCACTCGTGTCTCCACATGGCACGACCACATCTTCCGTCGTTCAACCCGCATATATTGGCTCCCGGTACCACGCATTGCAAATCATTCATTTCGTGCGCACTTATCAAAACAAGGCAACCGTGTACCACCTAGGTAGGGTCACACCAATACGTGTTCCTTCCGACAAACCTATAGGTTGCATGCCTGACCTGTAGTTCTACTCCCAGTCATTTCTTAACGTAACACATGATCTTTTTCACGATCCAAACCAACAAATATCAATTCCCATGTTGTAATTCCTCAATTTAGCCTTATATTTGCATAACCATAAAATACCGAGTATAGACTTAGACATATATTAATTCATATATTTATATACTCATCATTATGCTCATTTTAACTTCCAAACCCCAACTTTTAAAGCCACTGCATCAATTCGATGCTTAGACTTTATTTTAGTTGAAATCACAAAGCAACTTTTCATATTTTCTCAAAAATAGCCAAATTAGGGTTCTTCGTAGCAAAAAACATAAAATCAGAAATTTCAACGATCTCATATGAAAACCCAACAGCAAAAGGAAGGATTTCATTACCTAATCGAGCTCTCTCTTGTATACAGTTCTTTATTGTGATTCTTTTTCAATGATTTATGGCCAAGAACGCAAAGAAGAACGAACGAAGAACATGAAGAACACGAACGACAGAGTTTCCCCTTATATCGGGACATATTTCTAAGAAAAGTTCAGCAGAGTTTCCCCTTATATCGGGACATATTTCTAAGAAAATTTTGGCAGAGTTTCCCCTTATAAAATCATCGAAAGGAAAACAGTAGTGAAACTGAACATGAATTGAAAACCTAACTCATGAAGCAAACTAAGTAACAGAGGATCGTACCTTTCTCCTCCTCGTTCTCCCGGCAGCGCTTCACTAGTGCTCCTTCAAAACCTCCTACTCCTCCTCCAGAGCTCTCAACCCTAGCCCTTGGGGTGGTGGTGGTAGTGGAAATCGTAGAGAATGAATGGGTGGGTGGAGGGGGGGGGGGTATTTATAGGCTCCAGAAAACCATTAACCATGGTTAGAAAACCACGGTTTAGACCTTAATCTTGGTTAGAGACACATGGTTTTGGACCATGGTTTTGGCTAAAACTTATCCGAAACTTAGGGCTTAAGTTAGAACATTCCAGAGGATTCTAGATTCGCTAAGGACACTTAATTAATTCTAATCGTGATTAACTTTCACTAATCATGATTTAACTTTCGTGGCTTATGCTTATCTTTTTCTAACTATTGATTAGTGTTCACTAATGATCATTAGTATTTTCAATCTGTCATTAGTTTCTTTAATCATGCTTAATGGGTTAATGAGTTCTTAATCCTCCTTACTTCTCTTTCTTCTGAAAATCATAAGAAATCAGAAGGAAGTTCGATTCACACGAAACAAATTCCGTTGGTTTTCTCTCGGTGAGACGGATCTTATGATATAGGATCCAAGTGATGCCAAGTTCATGACTTTAGATCCACTTCCCCGCTGCATCAGCTGGTGTGAAGCCCAGTCGCTCTCGCCTCGATAGCACGAGGGCTGCCGTCCGCCACACTGGCGAACCCTCCGCCCTTTGACGCCTCAACCCATGCCATCCGCACCTCCTTAAGCTACAGACATCCTAGGATTAAGACAATCCTTAATCCAAGGACCTGCAGACATCCACACCCGTCTCCAGAGCTCAATTCTACCTCATGTGCATGGCACGTGAGGCCTGGGCAATTTGCAGGTTACCTCCATACATTTCCAGCAGTTCACACACGCGTCCCTATCAGCATAGGTCACGTGAGAAGCACGTGCTATAGTGGAGATTTTGCTTTGAAGCCCCTGCGAATCCAACAAAAATCAAAAGAGACCCTCATCTTCCAGGAGGCACGTGCACAATGCATTTTCTTTGTTCTATTGATTTATTGTATTTTGCGAACAGAACCCTGTATTCTCTTTTTATTTTGAACCTCTACATTATATCATTTTATTATTCCAAAAATTGCATTGTGTCCTTCAATTAATTCTCTATATTGTGGCGTGCCCATATTTTATTGTTTGTGGTTAATTAATAATTAATATTTGTGTGGAAAATTGCATATTTTACCCAATCTCTGATTAGAAATTCATAGATAATTAACCATTACTCAAAAAATTACCAAAAATTCACGGATTGCAGAATTAATTGCGATTCACATTATGCCCAAAAAGAATTGCATTTGTATGCATATTTTCCTTTATAAAAATCATTTTATATATTTTATTAATTAATTTTTAGTAGGTATTAAATTCAACATTTTTAGGGTTTAGGATTTTCTTGGATAAATCACCTAATGAAAGATTTTGGATAATTTTCCTAAAAATAAGTAGATTTAATATTTATTACAAGTAATTAACTCAAAATCATATAGTCTGCATATTGTATTCATAATTAATTCATATTGCATCTAAAATTCCAAAAAATTAAAGTAGCTTAGTCTTGCATTCATACACATTCTGGCAAGGTTTGAGGCTTTTTGAATTTCATTTGATTGTAATTTGCATTTTAGTCCCAAACTTTATCAATATTGCATTTCACTCATTTATTGCATTTAAAAAGTATAAAAAATATATTCTTTGACAACCTAACCTTGAGTTCGACTAAGTCAGCCTAAGGAGACAGCTGCCTCCTTGAGTTCGACCTTGGACTTCCTAAGTAAAAAATAAATAAATTGACCGCTCTCTTTAATTGAAACATTAAAACTAGTGGTCGTTTTGATCAATCGTGAATTTTTAGCCTGCAACAAACAAATTGACATCAGTTACACGTAATTAACTAAGGGTTTTCATGGTTCTTCAAATGGCACCGTTGCGGTGGAGGCACGACTTAGGTTGTTTTTAGAAAATTTAGTTTTTAGATTTTCCACCCCTGGGTAGTCTGACCCCCGGTTTTTCTTATATTTATTTTTCCATTTATTTTTCTAACATTTTTGTATAATTCACTGTGAACATCTCTCTAATATTTGATCTTTAATTTTTTGTGTGAGGTACCTCATGAACTTGGAGAGGCTTTCTTGGAAGTTGACGCAGCTCGAAGCGACCAGCTATGCGAAGAATTTATTTTGGAGAGAGTGTTTCTCTCTAATTTGTAATTAATTAATCATTTCCAGCGGTTCTCGATTGGGTTCTCGTGTGTGTAAAGAGACTGGACTTTTTTTGTGGTGTGTTGGACCTGCTTCACTCTCCAGTGAGGGTGGAGCCTGACTTTAGTGGTTCGTTGTCCTAGGTTTGCATTACGGCTATGAGAGCTACTAGGATTTTTTGTGCTTGTAGGATTAGGACCACATTACACTTAATTATACACACTAGATCGATTTTCATTTAGCTAAATTAAACTGTTCTATCATTCGCTAATAGACATTCCTGTTCTGGTTGTGATTTCCTGTGCATGCATTAGATTTATTTTTCTAGGGAAATTTCAATTCTATTTAGCATATTACACGAAGATTGTGAGGAAGCTCTATAAGTATCTCTGACTCAGCATTTATCATCGTGTTTCCTGCTACATGACTTTTTTTATTCTCTCTCAGTTTTAATTCACATAAGAATAAAGGAAATTGGAATCCCCGTGTAGACGTGTATTGATGCCCACTCAAAAATCAAAGTGATAACCAAATTAAAACAAGGGGACTGCCAACTTTATTGACTAATTAAAATCAGATAAAATTGAATATCAATGTTTGTGGGAGAGTAACCCCATCATTATTTGAATTTACTTGCAAGTGAGAGAGAGAGAGAGACAAACACTAGGATAGAGCCAAGCCAGGATTTTCATATTGACTACTGATTCTCCAAAAATGATTAGCTTCTTCTTAGTGAGGATCTTCTATGGGTAGCCGGTAAACGTTCCGGATTTCCTTAGTAGAGTGGGTGGTTTAGAGGACACTATGTAAGGCTCCGTACTCAAGCAACGAGTAGTCATTTTATGATCCATACTTACATCCATAATGGCTGAAAGTAGGTGAAACTTGGCGTATGAGTTGAGCCAGTCTTTAGGAAAATACGGGCACCTAATAGCTTGTTAACTCTTTCAAACTTTGCATTTATCACCGAGTAAAATAGACAAGATAATTGACCGGTCCCTTGCGGCCTTCACTGTGTTGAGTTGGTGAAATTTGGAGTGTATTTACGTATTGAATTGTGTGACGGTACACTTGCACACAAAGATCGTAGTTTCACAAATCAAATCTTTACCATTCTCTTCGAAGATGTCAGAATATTGGCATTTATACCCAGACTCCATAGGTTACGCTCACATGACAATTTTCCAATCTTCATATCCACTTTCTTTTCAGAGAAACCCTCTCTTTGAGGTAGTTCCTCCCCAACCAT
Organism: Ottelia alismoides; assembly: GCA_037367405.1. Taxonomy (NCBI): domain Eukaryota; kingdom Viridiplantae; phylum Streptophyta; class Magnoliopsida; order Alismatales; family Hydrocharitaceae; genus Ottelia; species Ottelia alismoides. The sequence continues at coordinate 1,548,896 of JAZKJV010010102.1, forward strand.
CATTTTTGTCACCCACCCACCATTGGTTGAAACTTTGAGTTACGAACTGCTCACAGAACTGAACATGTACTATGTAGACACAATGGAGCAAGCGAATTTGAGGATGAATATAGGCGTAACTGACTTTGATAGAGGAACACGATTCCCGATTACATATGATAATTCATTGTTTGAACCATCCTCTACCCGGGATGACTCACAACTTGAATATGATCACTTTTCCTTTAACCACACAGATGACACCCAAAGTCAAGGAAATAGGACTCATGACCAGACCCTGATCACAAAGATTGACTACTTCTCGGTTCAGGAGAAAATACCAATGTCACACCATACCGAGCATAGTCACTCAAATCCGAGCATGAGACGATTGCGGATGACATAGCTCGGATCAATAAGAGAACCGAGGTTTTGATAGAACAATTTGATATTGTCATCCAAATAGTAAAGGACATGATAACCAACCAAAAGGAATCGACAAGATCATAGAACGAAACCGAAACACATAATGTGCCTGATTCCCACACACAGACACCACACACACCTGACCAGTCCACTAACCATCTTATTCACTGTATTGAAAATTCCAAAAAAAAATTAAAACTAGAAAATTCAGACAACATTAAATGCAAGCGTTTTGTAAAATTATGATCTTAGAGCTTCCATTAATCAAGGCCATAGAGTATGTACACAATCTTCAGGGATTTGTGAAGATTCGATTATCACCTAAGAAGATGGGAAAGGAAAGATCTTGAAGTGAATATCATTTGATTACTATGGCTAGTTCATTGGTGATAACCTAGATAGATCAGACCCGTAAAGTCAATCGGTTGACCAAGGTGACTTGTGAAATCGAGAAAACTGAGTTTAATAATGTTCGGATTGACGATGATCCTTCCCTAAACATCCTCCTGAAGTCCCTGTTTGACCAACTCGAACTCGGACAGCTCAGAAAGAACCGAGGGATCGTTCAATTTCTCGATCGATCCACAAAAATACCGATAGGAATTTTTTCAATCGTCATTACTTTCCAAGGTGTCATACATAAAGTGGACTTCATTGTCTTGGACATTGTACACCAAGGAGATTTATCCGAGTCTCCCATTATTTTGGGAAAGATATTTTTGGATTCTGCTAGAGCAACTATTGACTGCGAGACTCAAGACATCATATTCCCGAACCCAAACCATATCAATCAAAGTCTCGAGAATACACCAAACCTTGAGACAATGGAACAAGAAACCAACAGTCGTGACATAGAGGAACCCTCACATGCCCAAACCTCTCCACTTATCACATACACAAACGAAGGAGAGATACCTTATGAAACGACTATCGAGGATACAAAGGTGAATGAATTCAACCGAGACACATCCGATTCACCACACCTGGATACAGTTATTTAGGATTTTCTTGATCATTACTGTGAGTCCGCACACACAAAGCCAACTGAGAGCACCAGCACCTACTTGGGATGTAGCCGACCTTACAAGAGTATTACAATTTATATGGAGGCTCATCTGTTAAGGAACCTATGGTCAGTACCTCACATGGAATACCCCTTGAACCGACTAAGAATGTCACCTTCAACATTTCGTAAAAGGAATATACTGAGGATTCCTCATCAAGTTCAAAGAAGGTGATCATTACGAGTGAGATCAGTTCAGTAGTTCAAAATCCTGATCGGAACAAGTAGTCGTACGTCGACCCACATTGGACTTTCCCTGTTCCTCACTATTATTCCTCTAGAGCCGACTCCCTTGGTCCCATTCAATACACCAGAACAATTTTTTATGACGTAGACTGATACTTGTTCATCTGAATATTCAGAGGAAGAACAGATTGACCCAAAGACTGAGCGAACTCTGAGAAAGCAGCTTAAGAATAGAAAAAGTTGAAGTGACCTTTAAGTATTATTCCGATGACACCTCCGACAATGGATGGGAATCTTCTGATTCATCTTCTTTCTGTCAATATTCCCTTCCACCGCATGCTTTGAAAAGATCGGTCGTAAACCTCCTTGATCATCGACCACCCTTCCCCTACCCCCATCGGTTCCCTTGTATATTTTCTTCCTATACTTAGGCCAATGCCTAAGTATGGGGGGGGGAGGATCGATGCCATTTGTATTTCTCATCATTCTACTCCAGATCCCATCGGTCCTTGTACTCACTCCTGTCCTATACTTTAGGCTAACCAAATCCTAAGTATAGGGGGTCCGATGCCCACCCTGTATATATTCACCCTTTTCTCCTCTTGACCTCAGCCTCCCCATTTTTGTTCTTCTTCTATACTTATGCTGAGCAGAGCCTAAGTATAGGGGGGCGGTCAACTTCTATACTTCTTTTATTTGTTCACTCTCCTATGCTTAGCATGAGCTATGTCTTTTCGTCGCTTCTTGTGCTCTGAGGATATAGCACACGTTAAGTATAGGGGACGTGTATATATTACATATATACTTTACCCATAGCTCGTACTTTCACATACTTTCGTATACATATTATGCAATAATTATGGGATGGGTAAAAGTCTACAAAAAAACTTCTTATTTTCTCTTTCGTATCATCCTTTCATCCATAAAAAATAAGAATAAAATCATCATCTTGTACCTCATATGCATTTCAGATTGCATATCTAGCATATGCAATGTGGAAAGTTATTGGGTTTTGAACTGAGTCATGAATAGAAGTGGAGAGTGGTCTTGACTTGGCCTTAATCTACCTAATTTCCAGAGGAACTTCATTGAGGAAGAGGATTTTAGAAGCTTCTTGTCCTTGACTTAATTATTTGAGTTCCGCATGATAATGTGCAGACTTCGACTCTGTGTCTAACCTGGTCTCCTAATTATGGGTATGATTTCTGAATAGGGAATTAATATGTTCTCTCGCAATATGCACTTAGCTCAACTTAGACGAGGTGTTGGAAGACTGTGTGAATCTCTTTTATGGTAGCGTAGACATCTAAAGATCAGAGTACGGGTTGAAATAAAGCTTCATATAAGGGATGGACGATTGGGCACAATTTTTCTAAGATCCCAAAACATGTACGGGAAAAAAGATTTCATATCTGTAGGTGCACAAAAGATCCATGCAGAGTTACCAAAAATCCATACAAAAAAGAAGCCAACTATCAAATAAATATTTGACCAAAAAGGTCCAAGCTTCAAGAAAACCTGCAGATCTTGGTGGAGACTTGGCTAAACTGGCCAGCTCCACAAGGAGAGGTGGCTACACTGGCCACCCTCCAGTTCTTTTCCCCTTCTTCTAATTTCTTCCTCTTTTCGATTGAGAATACAACGCGACAGACCTTAGAAGGAAATACCAGACTCCCCGAGGATGAGGTTATTAGAGGAGAGGTTTGCATGATAGTCCAACATTCTTGATGGGAAGAGCTAAAACTTTTCACACACATGAGACAGTGTTCAATGTTCATGGGGTATGATTTGGGAGAAGGATTGATCTAAGATGACTTCTGAGCCGAATCTGTTACAATGATATGTAGAACTTGAGGGATGTTGATTTTAAAACCCTGATTCTCAAAGAAGTTCCGCCACACTATTAACCCAGAGGTCGGGTCCAGCTCCATTTTCACCTTTTATTCGTGACTTTGGTATGGAACCCAAAATCATTTCACTCTGACATTTCATTTTAGTGGCTCGGGGACGAGCAAGATTTAGCATAGGGGGTTGATGAATCTATGATTCATCACACTAAAAGATGAAATAGAGCATCGTTCTCGAGTAATTAGCTGCATTTCATCATTTATTCTGCATTTGCACCATTCATGCACTTAGAATTAACACTTGCATTTTAGCATGCACAATTGCATTCATAATCATGTTCATATTTTCACCTAACTCCATGAATTTTTAATTAAATCATGCTAACTACAATTGTCATGAAACCAACTTCATTGTGTACATATTACTAACAAGATTAAAGGAAAAATACAAAAAAATTTACTAACTCAAATAATTGGCATGTGAGACAAAAATCTAATTTCAGAATAGATAGACTAAAACATTTATATCTTCCACACATAGTGTCTGATTTAGGCATACTCACTTTTAAAGTAATATACATTCAAAGACCTTCAAAACAAGACCAATTTCATAAAAATCAGAGCTCATATGTGAAACTTGGGTTTTGGACCTCTTTTGCGTATTGTATATTTTAACGATTTTGACCTGATATTTTATGTACATACTTCACCCTTTTTCTTTTATTTATTTTTTATTTATATTTTTGATGAAAGTTCTAATAAAATTCACAAAAACCCATATCCAAAATAAGACTAAAATCAAAGAAACTGACTGAGTCTGAGTGTCCCTTGTGAGTTTGTACAAATGTCTTCCATTTTCCATTTTATTTTATTTTCCCATTTTCTTATTTATTAAATCCAAAAAAATAGAGTAATATGTAAGTATGTCTCCTTATTTTTATCATATTTTTTTCACGATTTTTATCTTATTTAAAAATCACAAAAATACAAAACCCCAAAACATCGTTGTTCTATGTACATAGAGTACCCCAAAAATACCATCTTGCACAAATGACCTCTTTTGCTTTAGTCCCTTCAATGAAAGTTGTATATCTCATCGAGACGAGCAACTTTTATGGAGAAAACTTTTCGATCCAAGGTCGTTTGCTATTTCGTTTGATTTTTTCTTTTCTTTTTATTCTTGATTTTTTTGGAGTTGACACGTGGCAGCTCCTGGAGCACCGCCATGTGCCACTCAATTTTGGTATTTATTTTTCATTTATTTTATTTAAAAAAAACTAAAATTTAAAAATTATTAAAAAATAATAAAACAATTACCACGTGGCATAATCATGGCTATCCGATCTCGGCCGATTGGACAGCCACTGCTCTTCCTCCTTCCTCCATCAATTCTCACCAACCCCCTACTTCCAACGCCGCCCCTCCGCAACCTCTGGGCCACCAACGACTGGACCTCTCTTATCCCAACACCGTCGCCTTCAATCCTCGGTGATCTCTACAACCTCCCGTTTCCACATCACCTACGTCTCTCACCCTCTCTCCACTTAAGCCCATCAAGCCCCCAGATCTGCGATATCTGCCAAGATCCAAATCTAGTTGTAGGGAGAAGCTCACAGAGTGGCCGGTGATGAGGGCCTACTTAACCGCAATGAAATCCTTCCCATGCGTGATCCTTCCAACTTTCCATGACTCTGACGTCGTGGTTGAAACGAGAATAGGAGTCGAGCGGCATCTCTGCCCTCCTATCATCTAGGTGACTACTACCTCCCATTTCCTCTATTTCCCTTGTATTCCTCTGTTTCTTCCTTTTCTTCTTCTGTGTATCCTTCCTCATGCTTGAAACTTCCTCTCGTTAAACCACACCATCCACTGATCATCACTTCCACCGCCCACCAATCTCCCTTCATCCACCTGCACCATCCCATATGCCCCCTAGCCGTCGCTCGCGACTCTTCGAACTACAACCCTACACACTAGTGCCCATTGCCTCTGCACCGCCAACCACCGTTGCGACTCCTCCTCCAGCCACACCCATGACACCATCGACTCTGCCCAACACCAGCATCCGTGCACAACTCCTCCTCAAAAGCTCCTGCCCATCAGCCTCGTCTTGCAGCATCAGTCCTCCCCTACAGCTCCACTGAAAGGAGATCTGCCTCCAGTCTGCCTTCGCCATCCACCTTCGTCATCCACTTCCCCGCTGCATCAGCTAGTGTGAAGCTCAGCTGCTCTCACCTCAAAAGTACAAGGGTTGTCGTCTGCCATGCAAGCAAGCCCTCTACCCTTTCATGCCTCAGCCCATGCCATCCATACCTCCTTGAGCTACAAACTCCCTAGGATTAAGGTCAAGATTTAATCCAAGGGCCCACAGACATCCACACCCACCTCTGGAGCTCAACTCCACCTCACGTGTAGGGCACGTGAGGCCTGGGAAATTTGCAGGTTACCTCCCTGTATTTCCAGTAGTTCACACACACGTCCCTGTCAGCCTAGGTCACGTGAGGAGCACGTGCTACAGTGGAGATTTTGTTCTGAATCCCCTGCGAATCTAACAAAAATAAAAAGAGACCCTCACCTTCTAGGAGGTACGTGATGCACACATGCCCATTAGAAAATTTGCAGAAACTCCCCTGGCGATTTAGGTAATCACAATTTATTCTCGCACTGCATTTTCTTCGTTTTATTTATATATTGTAGTTTGCGAACAAAACCATATGTTCTCTATTTATTTTTAACATCTACATTACATCATTTTATTATTCCAAAAATTGTATTGTGTCCTTCAATTATTTCTCTATATTATGGCATGCTCATAATATTTTTATTATCAGTGGTTAATTAATAATTAATATTTGTGTGGAAAGTTGCATATTTCACCTAATCTACAATTTGAAATTCATAGATAATTAACCATTGCTCAAAAAATACCAAAAATTCAAAGATTGTAGAATTAATTACCATTCACATTATGGCCAAAAAGAATTGCATTGGCATGCATATTTTGCTTTTTAAAAATCATTTTGTATATTTTATTAATTAATTTTAATATGGATTAAATTCAATATTTTTTGGGTTTGGGATTTTTCTGGGATAAATCACGTAATGATAGTTCTTAGATAATTTTATTTCCTGAAAATAAGTAGATTTAATATTTATTATAACTAATAAACTTAGAATCACTAATCTGCATGTTTTATTCACAATTAATTCATATTACATAAAAAATTCCAAAAATATTACAATAGCTTAGTCTTGCATTCATACACTTTCTGGTTAGGTTTGAGGTTTTTGAACTTCATTTGACCGAAATTTGTATTTTAGTCTCTGAACTTTGTTAAAATTATATTTTACTCATTTATTGCATTTAAAAAGTATAAAAAAATTCTTCTTTGAAAACCTAACCTCGAGATCGACTATAAATTAACATAAGGAGACAATTACCTCCTTAAGTTTGACCTTGTACTTCCCAAGTATAAATAAATAAATTGACCACTCGCTTTAATTGAAACATTAAAATTAGTGCTCGTTTTGATCAATTATGAATTGCATGCCTGCAACGAACAAATTAATGTTAATTCCATGTAATTAACTGACGGTTTTCATGGTTCTTCAAATGGCACCATTGCCGGGGAGGGTTTTCATGGGTATGTTAGGAATGTTTATTTTTAATGAAATTTGAGACACATATTCCACTCAATTTACTAACTAAATCCCCATAGGTTTCCTTCAAAAAAAATTAAAAACCAATAAGAAAAATTATGGGGTGTAGCTAGTTGGATGCATCCCTTGTATAGCTTCCCTTTTTCTATTTTATATAATACTTATATTATCTATAATACCATTATTGTTATATATAATTATATATATTATTTTAATAATAAAAAAGAAACTAAAAATGTTAAGAATAAAAGAAAAATATAAAAATTTACATTTTAAAAATGCAAAAATAAAATAATTAAAAATCCATAAAATCAAATATAATTAAGAATCGACATAAAAACAAGGAAAAGGCTAAAAATAAAAATATCTAATAATTGTTATTAATTATAAATAATTACTTAATAATTATAACACTCTACTGTTTGCGCCCTATGTTCGACATCTACATGTACTTACACTTATACACATACACTATGGAATTATAAGAAATTGGGACTCATACTTGCATTTATTGCTTAATTATCTAAGTGTGGGTCAATTATTATTTAATCAATAGTTTTTTAACTCAATGATTGAGATCCTCCTTGTGAGATGTCTAGACCGACCATTCGATTAAACAGTAGCCCAGACATATCACCTCACTGATTGTGAGCATACAAGAGCACCACTAGGCATAAGACGACTCCCTACGTGTAATGCTAGGAAAAATTCGATAAACACTAGCTTAAAATTGATAAGATAAATCGGCTGAGCTCTTACGACCTTCACGTATGAAGTTGGTGAAATTATCAAAGGGTTGGATTGCGATTTGTATTGTCTAAGTTGATTCTGCACATTCAAGTGCACCATAGTATTAGATCTCATTGATTCAATCATGTTCTATTCGTCTCCTTTGACTTGGAAGATGGATAATTGGGGAGAATTTTGTTTGAACTTTGTAAACCTTTCGATGACCTCTCTGAAGATCACGTCTTCTAAGGTCGTGGAATCCACTTCATGGATCTACCTAGACTCATGACCCTCTTGAGTCTAACAACATTTACACCGCTTCTTATGAACTAAGATCTCTCTTTTCTGAAGGATTAAAAGTAGATTCACATAAAATGCCTCCAAAGCGACAGAATGGTGATGAGGATAAACATGAAAACCAATGTAGATGATTCTTTCTAGGTTGGCAATGTCTGAACAACAAAATGCGGTATTTATAGCACAAACAAGCCGACTTAATTTAGGGGAGTATGCGGCGATGGATGCAACATATAATCTTGCGTAGTATAGAGTTCAGAATTGGTTGAGTCTAGTCCAACCTAAGGTTGAATATGAACTGAAGCCACAATTCCTTAATTTGTTGCCTCATTTCAATAAGAATGCATGTGAAGAAACATACGCATTCCTTAGGGACTTTGAGTTGCTTTGTGATAACCTTAGGCATTCTAGGGTCAGTCAAGATTATATAAGGCTCAAAGCCCTACCTTTTGCCTTAGGAGATAGGGTCGATTATAGGTTGAAGAACTTGGGGGTAGTTGCCTATACTCATTTCAAGGACCACTTCCTAAAGAAGTTCTACCCTTTGAGTAGAACTAACCAGATGCACACTCGTATCATAAGTTTCTCTCAGCTTTCCAATGAACCTTTCTGTGATACATGGGAGAGATTCAAAGATCTAATTCAGAAGTGTCCTTGTCATGGAATGGAGAATACCATCCTGGTTCAGTCTTCATATTGTGGTCTCAATCCTGAGGTTCATGATTTAGTAAGTGCTGCCTGTAGAGGCAGTTATACTTCACGCGGTGTGGATACCGTCTGGAAGGTATTCGAGTATATGTCTGAGATGAGCCATTCATAGACTGCTAGCATGACTTATTCAGAGTCCCCTCTTTCAGTCCTACCCAAGGAGAGGGGAAAGAAGGTTGTAGTCGATATCGTTGAGGATTTGATTCCTAGTCTGGAAATCATTGTAGATAAATTAATAATAGTGGAGAGAATCAACAAGAGGATGAATGAACTTGATAATACTTTTCCAAGTGTCTAAAGCAAATGGAAGATTTAGTTGAGAAGGTATCTCAGATGAAAATACATGCTATGTCTGCATCCGCTGCACCCATCTACTGCGTGCATCATGTACAAGAGCTGTTGATGTCAGGACAACCCCAACCATGGGTTGAGGACCACGCCTTTACTCCGCCATAACAACAGCATCCGTCAGCAGAGACTGACTTGGAGGAGCCTCCTCAGGTAGAGGAGGTGAATGGTATGTGCTATACTCAGGATCCTGTTTGATAGGCAAGTATGGGGGATCGTCCATCCTATCAATGTCCCTTTACGTTTTACAACACTACATTCACCTCAGCAACACATCCTATACAACCAAGCCTTGGAGCCTATCACTCCCAGCAGTCGAGTCAGCAATAGTAGTGCACCCATCAACTAACGTACAAGTCGGGCTAGCGTAGCCCACCACTACAACATCACCAAGAACAACAACAATATTAAGTCTATCAGAGTCAGTCTTTACACTACCATTCTTCTTCATAGCAGCAACCATCTTCGTCAGGTCCTATATACTTTCAGAGGTAGATTCTTGAGGAGCTTCATTCCTCTAGGAATGAGATACAAGATATGCAGGTTGACATCAATCACTTATCCCGTTGACAGAATGAGCAGTCTGCACCATCGACATCCATTCCAGCCTAGGTTCAGGATAACCCCAACATCATGAACAAGACACATCAACAACATAATTATGGTAAGGTATAATACTCAGACTCACCTTGATCTGAGTACGATATTTTTCCGTTTGATTGTACTAATCATATATCACTCAGGAGCAGAAGGACCGTAGTTGTACCTGACTAGAAAATGGACATGAGGAGGGGCGCCTTTGAGGCTCTACTTGAGGAGTCTTCAGAGGATAAGGAGGACATACATCAGATGCAGCAACCCCTTCATAAAGCAATGATATCTACCATGGGAAGAGAGAGAGAGAGAGGAAGAGGAGCATGAGATTACAACACCATGGGGATATAGATTCAGAGTCTACGAAGGACTTGCACCTTCGGTTGAGGAGGATGTACCAACAACAGACATTCCCCAGCATGTAGTTGAGACTCCTGTTTATATTACCACGTGTCACCCTCTTTTCATTATTTTCATTCTTATTTATTTATTTTTTAATTATAATTAATTAATTAATTCATTTATTTTTATTTTAATTTTTATCCTCGCCACGTAGTCACGCTCTGTGTGCACCATGTGGCCCTTCCTTTCCCCACCTTCCTCCCGTGCCTTGCGACGCACGCCAGCTTCGCTGTCGCCCACAACCATCAAGCCTCTGCTTACACCTCAACCACCTCTGGTCGAATCGCTCCCCTATAGCTCACTCGCCCACCTACCACTTCCCTCTCTCCTCTCCACGATCCATGACTGACCAACCATCTCCACGACTTCCATCTTCTTCGCCAACGACCCCTTTAAAACCCATCGACGGGCCTGCCACGTGCCCCATCCGCCATTCCCCAAAGAGCAATGAGAGAGAGCTCGCCACCTACCTCAGGTGACATCAACAGGTACGACAAGACCTCTACCCTCAGGCGAGATCCAAGGGACACCTCCCCTTGATGCAGCTTCTCTTCGTAGCTGCTTACCTCAGCCACTCGCTGCGGCCTTGAGCAACTACAAGAGGACCGAAAGCTCCTACATCTATCCTATGTACTCATTCATCAACCCCAAGGTATACTCCTCGTTCATCTCCTTCCTTTTTTTTCTTTTCCTTCTTCTTCCTCTCTTCTTCTTCTTCTTCTTTTTCTCTTATCTCTCCTCATCTACTTTTCGTCCTTTATTCTTTCAATTCATCTTCCCCACCACCGCTTGCATCACCAACTCATGGTCCACCTCATCTCCACCCATCACTGCACCATGCCCCGCTCCGATTTGACCCACTGCATCGACCAAAGATCTGCCTCGACTCCGTCATTCCATGCCTCCTGGGTTGACCTGCTCCGTCATCAATCACTTCACCTTGATAGCGGTCGCCGCATCTATTCGATCGCCACTGACCCCTCGAGCAGCTAGGTGCACCAGCTGACCTTCCTCTTTCTCCTTCGACATCCACTCGACCTGCTCCACCTCTCCAACCTTCACCACTACCTCGATAGCAGGAGGGTTGCATCTCCACTTCACGCCATCCATGGCCGTGCAACTGTCCCATCGCTCGTTTGAGACATCAACACATATGCTTGCTCCATGGAGCCTCCATGCTTCCGTACCTCTGATCGCCCTCGCTCCAGATGCACTCCACCATCGACCCACCGCCTCGACTCCACACTCACCCAGCCAAAACTTCGGGTCAACCAAGGATCCCTATCATCCCCACATGGCACCTTGGGTGCCCGCACCTTAGCCGTGAGCTTGAGGCTCCATCCGAACGTCGCATGCACGTGACTAACACATGAATGGGGGGGGGGTATTACAATCATCTCCCACGATTCTCTTCAAATTCCAAAGGCACACCACCATTCTGAAGCTCACGTGCAATGTAGTGCAAGAGGTAAAAAATTACGCCCATGCCCTCCATGTTCCAGCAAATTCCAAATGTACCCCTACCAGCCAAGACACATTATTCAACCACTAGATTCAAGGGAGAGGATTGTACGCTTCTCACAAGGTGGGAGAAAAGTCGCAGAAATGATCCCTCACAAAGAACAACAAATCAAAACAACAATCAACCCACACAATAAATATCAATCAATGAATAAGCAGGTGTCAATCACAATTTATTATAAACCATACAAATAAATGTGTATAGTGACAAGAAGAGTAGGGTATCAAACACAAAAAGCACGGCGGTGTAGCACTCAATATTATTTATAAATAATGAATAAATAATATATGTATAAATGTATATATGTATGCACACAATTAATCAAGAATGTGGGTTTAAATAATATATATATTTAATTGATATTTTTTTAATTAACTAGATATCTTATAATATATATAAATATATATTTTAATTTTATTATAGTTATAAAATATTAATAGTAATAAATAATATTATAGCTTATATATTAAAATATATAGATATATAACACTCTCTAGGGTAATCAACTTATAAATATAAGTAAAAATAGTAAAAATGACAAAATAAAATAATTTTGTGTTTTACATATTTTCTACTATTTTTATGATTTTTTAGTTATGCTTGTTGATTTTTATATATTTTTATGTCAAAAATACCCCAAATAAGGGATTAAATAAATAGTCGGATTAATTTGGAAATTAAAAATAGAAAATAACGTATAAAATTTTCCAAATCAATTTTAATAGATAACTAATAACAAAAAGAAAATTATAAAATAAAATGAATATTTTTGGAGTTTTTTAGGTATTTTTTAGATTTTTATAAAGGACTTTGGACCTTTTAAATTTTTAGGTTTTTTCTTTTTCTATTTTTAGTAATTTTTGGTCTGAAGTTGCAAAATACAGCACAATAACAACAAAGCCTTTTCCCACAATTAAGTAGGGTTGGCTACATGGATTCTTCGCCTCCATTCAGATCTATCTTGGGTCAATCCTGGGTTTATATCCACAAAACAAAGATCCCTTCGTATGGTCTCTTTCCAACACTTCTTGGGTCGTCCCTGCCCTCTCTTAGCCGGCTCAACATCCCAACAATCGCATCTCCTAACTGGTGCATCAGCTGATCTTTTTTGCAAATGACCAAACCATCTTAAGCGGTTTTCTCGCATCTTATCCTCAATCGGAGCAACACTAACTTTCTTTCTGATTGCATCATTCCGAATCCAATCTTTATGTGTGTATCCACACATCCACCTTAGCATTTTCATTTCTGCTACAACCATTCTCTGCACATGTCTATGGTTCGCAGGCCAACATTTAGATCCATAGAGCATAGCAGGTCTCACGGCTGCTTTGTAAAACTTTCCTTTAATTTTTAAAGGAATTTTCTTATCACAGAGAACAGCAGAGGCTCCTCTCCACTTTACCCAACCTGCATTTATTCTATTAGTAACATCTCCATCATGTTGCAAAATAGATCCCAGATATCTAAAAGAATCTCCCTTCCGAATGTCATCATCACCGATCTTCACCTCAATTCCTTCACCATTACTTCCATCAAAGATGCACTCCATATATTCTGTCTTAGCCCTACTTATACGAAATCCTTTACTCTCCAACTCATGTCTCCAGACCTCAAGCTTCTCATTTACTCCATCTCTAGTCTCTTTAATCAACACAATATCATCAACAAATAACATACACCAAGGTAACTCATCATGAATGTGACTTGTCAACTCGTCCATAATCAAAGTAAAAAGAAATGGACTCAAAGCTGAACCTTGATGTAAACCAATGTTGATGTCAAAATAGCAGTCCCAGAAGGGATCCATACACAAGATAAAGCCCTATCATACATGTCCTATATGAGGTTAATGTATATGACAGACACTTGTCTCTTCTCCAAAACTCTCCACAATATCTCTTGTGGGACAGAATCATAAGCCTTCTCCAAATCAATAAATATCATATGGAGGTTCATCCTTTTAACTCTATAAATCTCCATTGTTCTCCTCAGAAAATGGATGGCTTCAATAGTTGAGCGACCTGGCATGAATCCGAATTGGTTTTCTTTGACATTGGAAACTTGCCTCAATCTTCTCTCGATCACACGCTCCCAAATTTTCATAGTGTGATTCATCAGCTTGATACCTCTATAATCCGAACAATTTTGAATGTCTCCTTTATTCTTATAAAGAGGCACTACGATACTCCTCCAATCTTCAAGCATTTTCTTGCTTCGCCAAATAACAAAGTTGCAAAATGCAACAATAAGCAAAATACATTTTGGGGATTTTTTTAAAATGTTTTTATTTTTTTTGGTATTTTATACTGCAAACAAGGAATATTTGTGCTCTTTTTATTTTTATAAAATAGGAAAAAACTCCTAACATGCTATTCTAAAATTATAGCGAAAAAAACTACAAGCAAGCATACACTTAACCCTATTTTTCTAGAATTTTTAGAGCACGGATGTTATTTTTAATAAATAAAAAACACATAAAAATCATTAAACTAGTAGGGGCATATTTGCAATTAAAAATAAACTCAAGGGGAGACAATGAAAATAACCAAAAATTTATAACTAATATTCAAACTTTTTATATTTGAACGGAAATACAAAAGGTGTAGGGGTATACAAGCAATTTGCCCGAGAACATGTGTCATCACATGAGGTGACGTGGTCGAGGACTAAAGTGAAATATCAGATAGTTCAAGGGGTTACATGCAATTTGTCCAATACTTTTTTAAACTACATATAATATTTACAAGACTATTTAGCAATTATAAAAAGTAGAGGGGGTCTTTGAAATATACCCCTTAAATAGTCTTCATCGGGCGATCCTCCATTTGACGCATGGCTTATCGTGCGACACTCAACAAGGCATCGATTCGTTTGATCCAAGGGCCAGTAAAAGACCTGGCATTCTTCCTTGATCTAACGACACCTAGGTGCTCATGAAGAACATCCTAGAATAGTTGGGCGTCCTTGCTTTGATTACCAAATCCAGATGACTCTAGGCTTTGTTCTCCTTATTGACGAGTGTAGGAGGTAGCCGATGTACCTTCGCGTGCAATGGCAGGTTTAAGGACGATGATGGGGCTCGAGGTGCTCTAATAAGGTCAAAGTGCCAAGAGCTCCTCCAAGTAATCGTCGAGGCTCCAGATTCGTCCTTAGGTCTGCAAACAAGTACCAAAATACTCGTGGACACGAGGTCTACCTCCTCGGCCCGAGAGCTGATCAAAACGAAATGGGGAATGGGATGGAGGTGGAACTCTAACGAAGCGATGGAAAAGGAGTTCAAAGTCCCTCGATTCGGGTGGGATCAAGGGGGCTTTTGCGGGTGAAATGCAGAGAAATCATGGGGGAACGGAATGAGGTGATCAGTGAGTCAAAACAAGGTGTATTCTACAGTGAAATCAACCTGGAGCTCGAGCTCCAGGTTTCTGAAGAAATCGATTTAAGCCTAGAAGTGCTAATTAAAACCTAAACTAGGAACTGGAATGGGTATTACACTAAGAATGCTACCTAGAATGGCAGGAAAAGGGGCTCAACTTGCCAGGAAATCCATGAGCAGAACCTTGCGTCGGAGCTCCACCACAGGTGGCTGGACCTTCATTCTGTGCCTTATCCTCGCTGCAGAATCTTGTCTCCTCTTCTTGTCACCAAGGGGAGGACAATGGTGGGGGTCTGAGGGGCTAATAAGCGATGAAGATCGATCAAAAAGCAAAAGGAGGCGATGGTGGTGTATTTATAAGTGAATTTTGGTGAGTATCGAGAGTCGATTGCGTGGGCTTGGGCGAGGGATGGTGAGGATTCGAGCATGGTCGAAGATTAGGGATGAGTGGGCTACATGATGGTGAAGGTTCAAGGTTAGAAGGTGAGGGATGGAGGCGTGAAAACTAGGCGAAGGCGGCTTGCTCGTGACTTCTGACAGAAGTCAGAAGGAGTGAGGTACAATTGACCTAGGTCAATGAACGACGTCGCCTGGTTGGTCCGCGCAGACCAACAAGGAAATTCCAAGGAAGAAATGTCTTGGAAAATACAATAGATAATAAATGAATTTATTATTTTTAGGTTATAAAATAAAAAATATTTCTAATTTTATGTATAATTTAATGCATATTGTTATTTAGTTTTATGAGGTGTTTTATTACATGATACTTTCTACAAACACAAATATATGTATATTCATCTATATATTATGTATTTTATTTTTATTTGTGTTTTATATTTTATTATTTTATACACATATTTTATATATATACAACTTATTTAAATATACCTAAATATATTTTTACTGTATTTTTCTAATGATGCTTGCACACTTAAATAAATATAGGGATATAATATATAGGTATAAGTATATGTATTTCATCTGTGTATTATTATATAGTATTTTTTTAAATTTTTTTACGGTTTTATTCTATTTTGAATATGTACATATACTATAAATAATATTTACAAATTAAAAATAAAAATTCACAAAAATAATAAATAATATATATAATGAATATTTTATTCGGGTATATTGTACAATAGAGGTCCAAAGCCTAACTTTCACACCTTACCTCAAAGGTGAATGAAACCACCTCCGTTAAATAGCTTATTAAATGTTATATACAATTAGAGGTCATTTTTATGCATTTTGAGTTTTTATTGAGGAGATATGGGTATGGGAAGTCTAGCTTTTGGCTTTTTATTTATAGTCTAAAGGGTACATTGTATATAATTTTTCTATGAAATCAATTTTTTATTTTTATTCGTATTTTTATCATAAATTTAATGTACAAAGTTTATTGATTTGATAAATAAATAATAAAGAACAAAAAAGGTCACGAAAGATACTTATTGGCTATTTTTGTAGGGTTTTCCGACCGTGTTTTCTATACAATTAGCCGTCATATCTTGTACCGTCCCGGGCTTAGGTCCCCGGTCCGTTATCGAGGAAAACTGGCCCTGAGAACTTGTTGGGTTCGGGCCCAAATGGACCCGTTGACAACCATCCAAAATGCTTAAGCCCAAGTTGTCAAGTAGCAATCCCCACCACTTATAAACCACACCCACACTTCGTGAGTTTTAGATGTGGCACTATGTTTGGGGGTATGGGTGTTACATATCTCCCCCTACTTTATTCCTTATCGACTAAATCATCATGATGACTGAGTCTCAGGGGCTAGGGTCACAAACACTTGTGGTGTCTCATTTATTTTTCTTTTCTTTTCTATATTATTTTATTTGGCAATAAAAGTGGTATTTAAAAATTTTCTACATTATTTTGTACAACTTATAAAGTATTTATTTTGGCAAATTTAAACTATATACATGCATCTAGCTAAGGTTTAAAGACCAAAATCAAAGAACAAAAGTGATGAAATGAGGATTCATGACCCCCTATACTTGCCCTTTGTTAGTCCCTAGCAAACTCTTATGCCCCTAAGTGCAGAAAAGAAGATAAAGAAAAGAAAAGGAAATAACTTGAAATAATTTTTGACTTTTAAACTTGTCTTAATAATGTCAATGTTTGGAGCTCGAGGAAGGCCTTTGGATTAATGGTATGTTCGGCACCACAAAGAAGTCAGGAGCTGTGACATAATAACCCTTAGGTTCCATACTCTTATTGATGAATCTGTGATTCGCATCCTTTATTCTTTTATTTTAACAGAAATCCCTATGCAAAATAACTGAAAATATATAGTAAATCCAATAAATTAGTATTGTGCATGCTTTTGTTAATATTATGTAATTAACATGTATTTATCCAAATAAAAGAATAAAGAAGAAAATAAAAAGAAAGAAAATAAAATAAAGAGAAGGATGTACTTATGCGATAAATGCAGACTGATCCGAACCCCGAGAGAAGGTTAGATATTGACCTGGTCAACAAGGAATAAAGTAGAGGGAGATAGAGTCTTTATTTATAAATATTCATAGAATCCAGAGAATACAATAAATACTAATTATTATTTATTCTGTGTATATGGCAATTACTATTCATTCTATAATTACTCAATGTACATATCATCCCTAAAAAGATCTCAAAATTGATTTATTTTCTTAATAAAACTTGTCAATAGAAATATGTTTTAAATAATAAATACCGACAAATTGTGTACAGTTGTACAGTATACTGAATCTATGTATATATATTTATTTATTTTGTATAAATTGCATATATATTGTATTTTAAAACACTTATATATTTATAAATTATATAAAATTAAAATAACATTCATGAAATATAATATAAAATAAAGATGAAATCAATTCTTCTTTATACAATAGAATCAAGTGTATATATTGTGTACATAGTATTAATTTATTAACACATATATATATAAATCAAATAAAAAGACATTAACACTCCTTAAAATTTGTTGTAAATAAAAAATATAAAATATAAGGTATTCTTGTAAAATAATAAAATAAAAATATATGTATATAATATATAGGTATATTGTACCTATACATACTAACATATATTGTACATAATAGAATATATTAATATTTTTCATTTTTATCGTTCTTTATTTTAAAATCATTTAATATTTTCATTTGATTTTTCTTTTTATTGTAAAATCCAATTTTCTGATTGGTCAACCCGGGTCCGTTGACCCGGGTCAACCTCCCCCCTTCTAGGTCCGACCTGGGTTGGACTTCGCCAGACGTGTTTTCTTCGATTTCTCCAGCTCGGGTCCGAGATCCATTTGCTTCGATTCATGTGGCCGATTGATCCCCAAAGATCCATGACCCTCGTAGGTTCCTAGGAGGGTCCAAATCCCCCCTCGATTTACGTGATTTTTCTTGATCTTTCTAGAACCCTGGGAACCCCTATAAAACATCTCTTACACCTCCACCATGACCGAGCTTGCTCTGCGATGCATTATTCTTCCACCATAGCCTCCAGGGTCGTGACAACCCCTCATTGGTCCAACTGGGAGCCCATATTGCAGCCGATTGAACGTAGCTTGCTCGTGGCCGGACTCCTCCGTCGTGAAAAGCCTCTTCCACCTTCCATAGTGGAATCGAGGCCACGACCCCGCTATTTACTCTGCCTTGCTTCACCTTACACTCACATAGCTTCAAGTACATTCTATAATCATCATTTCGATATTTCTTTTCAATTTCATTTTGTCGTCTCGTCCACCATATCTGCTCCGACCATCAGGTTGGAGCTCCATCTTTACCATCTGATCGCTTCGATCGACACTCCATAGCACCCTCCATCTACGTCGGAAGTCGAACCTCATGTCCCCACCCTTCTTTGGTTGTTTTATCTAAATAATCTATGCTGAAGCATCGCCTTCGAGCATCGCATCCCTTTGCAGTTCCAGGAGCGTGCGAGAGGCTCATTTTGACTCCCAACTCCAGAGGCAGAGCACCTCTAGGTACTACCTTTTCCAGATCGTCGTTGAACACTGCTCTGAGCCATTTGAAGCTCTAGTCCAACGTGAAACCACTGTGGCGAGCTGTTGGAACTTGTAGCCAGCTGATCCGAGCCTGGGAGAGTCGTATATTGTTGATTAAAGCTCAGTTGGAGTGACCTTCTTCCAGTTCTTCGAGCGCCATCACCAGGTGTCGGATGGATGAGCCAACCCCTAGATTTGATTAGAATCACCCGTTCACGCCCAAAGCCTAACGGTCTAATCCGATCTCTAGAAGATCTGATATGCATGTTCCAGCCCTTTTCAGAGCCGTCGGATCTACATATGATGATCCATCAGGGCCATACTTCAAAGCCCGCACCCTGCATGCGCCTTGTATATTGCATCTTTTTGCCTACCATTTCCGTTTATTACTTTTAGTATAAATTTTTTTAAAAGTAGTTATAAACATTTGTAGTTAGGACCTCATTAGTCCAGTCGAGTTGAAGTCAGGTGCCTGTCCACGTGTTTTCTTGGATATTTGCATGATTGATCCTAAGGTTTCACTTGTTATATAGATCAGAGAAGTTTTTGAGTATTTGCAGTTATACCCCTGTGCGTCTGAGATCATGTGAATTGCACATTTTTACTGGATTTTCTGCATCTTTGGTTTGTGTTTTCTTGCGAGTTACTGCTTGGCCCCATAATTTAAAATAATTGCATTCAGGACCTTTGTTTCTAGTTTTATTTTTGTGCTCTTTTATTAGTTGCACTAAATATCAAATTAAACCAAAAATTCCATAAAAATTCTTTTAAGTGGCTGATAGTGTTTTCTTTAGATATTAATTTTTGTTTATTGATTTTCTTTTATTTTATATTATTAAAAATTCAAAAACAATATAAAAACTCCCTGTTCGCCTTGAAAAATTCATAAAAATTCAAAAATTAACCTAAAAATTCTAAAAAATATAGTAGCTCTATTTTAACTTATTTGATTTTTTTTATTCAATTTTCACCTTATTTGCTTTTATAATACTCTAAAAATTTACAAAACCCTAAAACACCATAAAAATCATATAAAATGTTTTAAATATCCAAAAATTGTGATTTCAATATGTGATTGTAGTTATTTTATTATACTTTTTGATAAAAATACTCTCGAGGAGTTTTTGACTTATTTTGTACTTTTAATTTGAAAAATACTCCTGGTTGTATACTATTTGTGTTTTTCTTAGTTTTTGATTTTTGTAAAATCTATAACAATTACAAAAAAATTCCAAAAATCAACAAAAATAGTGCAAAAAAATTATAAAACACAAAAACATTTTTGGTTGGTATTTTTGAGTATTTTACAATATTTGAAAAATCCAAAAATAATGTGTTTGTCTTTTATTGCATTGTTTATTTGTGCTTTATTTGAAAAATAAAAAACTTGCAAAATTAAAAACCACTAAAATAATAAAAAGAAAAATAAAATTCCTTTGATTCTCTTGAATTACCTACCTAGTTTTTAACATTTGCTCCTTGTGTTCGACCCTGCTATACCAGGTTAATAAAAGTAGCTTAAACCACTTGCTTTATTTGTTTGATTTGTTTTGTGGTTGAATAAAATTTTCTCGATTTCAGCATGGTTTATTTAAGCACAACAACATATTAATTACCTTAACTTGAGTCAGTCTAGTGAATATCACCTATTATCCAGTCCAATTCATAGCCATGTCAAAACCATCCTCTCAATCACATACTCTTGATACCTTGAAATGATAGAACTATAGGTGTGAAATTGTTCAGCTCTCCCCAGACAAAACCATTGAACTACCAAGGTGTATGCTCTCTGGTAAGTCATCCTCGTGGAGACAAATATTCCCTTCTAAGGTCAGGAGCTCCTGATCTTTACAACCAAATGGGGTAAGAAGTTAGAAGAATGGGAAGAGAAGTGGGATTGGACCAGTGTAGTATTCATTCCCTTGTGAAGCCGATCAGTGTAACCGATTCTTCACCAAGGAGTAAGATTTTTCTGAAGCTCAAATTTTTGTTAAATTTTTGGGTGTAGGTTTCTTTGGATATTTTCTTTGACTTTGTACAACTTCTGCATTCTTGTTTGTGCCCTGGTGGATATAGAATCTTTTGTTCCACCCATTTTTTGAGGTCTTAGAAAAAGTTGCACCAATAGACCATCCCTCATCCAAATCATTGTTTCAATCCACCTCCAGTCTTTAGACATCACTGTTACCAAAATAAATGGGTTAGAGTACCGGTGTCAGCAATCCCCAAGAATGGTTTGTGAGCCACCCTTGATGACATGGCCTTGCATCTTCCCGACTTGGACTCCAAGATTTTCTCAACAGTCCATCTGAGTGGGGTTAAGTGCTAAGTGCGAGGTTTCCAATCAAGCCACTATCTCAAGAGTCTTATGGATGATATGAAGGGTTCTATTTAGGCACATTGAATTGACTCGTGAACATACTTTTATGGAATCTAAAGAATTAAGTCAAGGTGATCTGAAATATCTCCACTTTCAATCCTCACTGGGTTCCTCTGAAATTAAGTGTATTAAGGTATTTTCCAAGCTCCGGTCCAGACTTTATTTGAACTTGTTCAGTTGTCTAGATTACTCCGAAAAATGTGAATGCTATGTACAATGCAAAAAAATATTTTTTTGAAACAATTTTCTGATTTTGAATTTTTTTATGGATTTTTGAAAACGTTTTGCAAATTTTTATGTGATTTTTGAAAAGATTTTGCAGATGTTTTTGGAATTAATAGGTACAGATATTTACAAGGGAGTGCGAACAAGAGGAATTACAGGTATTTAATTATTATTATCATTTATTATTATTATTATTTTTGAATTGTGTATATAGTTCTCAAAATAATTTAAAAAGTTTTTTGCAACCATTTTGAAAAAATTATTTTGCATATTAATTTTGACAAACATTTTTTGCAAATATTTTACAAAATTTGAAAATCATTTTGCAAAGATTTTTCAAAACAGTATATATAGAGTTTTCAAACTATTTTTATAGTTATTTTTCAAACCATTTGCAAATATATTTTCAAAATATTTTATTTCAAATAAAGAAAAGAAATTTTTACAAAAAAATTTTACAAAGGTTGAAATCATTTTGCAAACATTTTTCAAAAAAAATTCAAAAGATTTTTCAAAAATATTTTCAAACCAATTTTCAAATGTTTACAAAACATTTTTACCTGATTTATTAATTGGTATATAAAAAAGTTTTTATGAATTTTATACATGTAATTTCTTTATGTTTGTTTAAACGATATTTAACCATACTTATTGAAAATACAAAAGTACGAGTTATGGTTAAAATATATACATAGTATACATTGACCCCCATACTTAGCTTGAGCTATGTCCTCATAGATCGAAGAGAAAAGCAAGACATAACTCATACGAAGTATTGAGAAGTCTATATTACAATGACTCAATAAAGAATAATAAGTCAACTGTCCCCCCTATACTTAGGATCAATTAATCCTAAGTATAACAGACTGTATTCTACATGTAGGGAGGGTCGACGTGGGAACGAATAAATGAATAATCAGCTCAACTTGTCTCCCCCTATACTTAGGGTAAAATATCCCTAAGTATATATAGGTTATCAAGAGTTGAGGAGACAGATGAAGGATCGAAGAAAGAATAATCCGAGGGCTCTCACCCCCTATACTTAGGATGAAGCATTTCCTAAGTATAGCACAAATGAATGGGCTTAGGGCAACATAGAAGAAATAAGTTGAAGAATGAAAATAAAAAAGAAGAAAAGAATAAAAGAAGAAAAAGATTAACTAATCAAAAATGTTTTTGATGGCCACATCATATTGTGCTGATGTTGCGGTCGTGAATTCTTCATCATAGACTGCCTGTAGTGAATTAACCATGGACAGAAATGTATCATGTTCAAATAAGGCTTAAGTAATGGTTTGTTGATCACAAAATGATTATGCGTCAGCTGACAAACCATATATGACATTGCTCCCATTGTTACGCACATGCTTCACTACGAATGACCCGGTCGACTTGCTTTTCAACTTCCTTGGAAATAGTTTGAGCTTTGCATCAAACAACAAAACCTTCTGACCTGGTTCAAAAGTCTTATGACGGATGTGATTGTCGTGCCACTTCTTGGCCTTCTCCTTGTACATTAGGATGTTGTCATATGCATACTCACTGAATTCTAGGAGTCGATTCATATCCAGATTTCTATTCTTTTTGGCCTTCTTGGAATCCAAATTATAGATATTAATTGCCTACAAAGATTTGTGGATTAGTTCTACGAGCAAATGGCATGGCTTGCCGTATACTAGGTGGTAGATAGACATTCCTAGAGGAGACTTGTCGGCGACCCGATAGGCCCAAAGAACAGAATCGAGCAACTGTGACCAGTTCTTCTTGTCGGGACGTACAAGCTTCTACAGAATTGTCTTTATCTTCCTATTTGAACATCCAGTAAGGCCATTGGATTGTGGGTGGTACAGAGAGGCGACACGATGTTCAATGTAGAATTCTCGAGTCAGCTTCTTCACCTCTCTGTTGATGAAATAGTTACCCCTGTATGAGATGAGAATTTATGGGATCCTGAACCGTACTATGATGTTTTCCCTCAAGAACTAGCAGACGGTGCAACTGTCGATGGCTCGGGTTGGGATGGCCTCCACCCAACAATTCACGTAATCGATAGCAAGCATAATATACTCGAAACCCTGACTGTTAGGGAACGACCCCATGAAATCAATTCCCCATACGTTAAACACGTCTGATATCTGAATGTATTTCAAGGTCATCATGTCTCTCATTCCAATAGTGCCACACTATCTCTGTTAGTCAATGCAGTGTTTAACAAAGTCTTCTTCATCTTCGAATAGAGTCGGCCACCAAAGGCCACATTGGAGAACTTTTGCTGTCATTCTTCTCCTAGAGTCGTGCCCTACTGATTCTCTGGCATGACAGTGCTCGAGGACACTATGTACTTCCTCTTGAGGAATGCACCTCCTCCAAAAGCAATCTGCCCCCTTATGAAAGAGATAAGGATCCTCCTACAAATAGAAACGAATATTCGACATGAATTTGTCGACTTTCAACTTCAGCCAATCTTGTGGAGTTTTCTTTAATACATGATAATTCACAATATTGACGAACCAAGAGAGTGAGGTGACTGATAAAATGGCTTCATTTGGGAATGTTTCTGTAATCAGCAATATGTTATGATCAGGAGTATCTGGCTCTGGAAATCTTGATAAATGGTCTATCACCACATTTTTAACTCCAAGCTTATCATGGATTTTCAGATCAAATTCTTGGAGCAGAAGGATCCATTTGATAAGCATGGGTTTAGCATCCTTCTTGGCCTGCAAGTACTTGATTGTAGAGTAGTCTGTATACACTATTACTTTATATCCAAGCAGGTGGGATCTGAATTTCTCCAAGGTGAAGATGACTGCTAGCATCTCTTTTTTAGTGACAATGTAGTTTCTCTGAGCTTCATCTAGAGTCCTGCTACCATAGTGAATTGCAAATGGTAGATTGTATCTTCGATGTCCTAGAACTGCTCCAATGGAGTAATCTGATGCATCTGTCATGATCTCAAACGAGAGAGACCAGTCTGGCGGTTGAAGGACATGGGCATGTGAGATTAGTTCTTTCAACTGATTGAATGCATGGAGGACTCTTTTATCAATGATAAAATTTGCATCCTTGACCATAAGCTCAATCAGTGGTTAAGTGATTTTACTGAAGTCTTTGATGAATCATCGGTAGAAACTGACGTGCCCTAGGAATGATCTAACTTGCTTCAGATTTGTAGGTGGATCAAGATTGGAAATTACCTCTACCTTCATAGAGTCTACCTCCATGCCATGTTTTGAGATGACATGACCTAGCACAATACCTTCTGTCACCATAAAATGGCTCTTCTCCCATGAGAGCACAAGTTCACTTCACAACATCTCTTCAAGACTTGGTCTAAATAAGATAAGCATTGATCGAAGCTATAATCGTAGACCGATAAGTCGTCCGTGAAAACCTCAAGAAAACTTCTAACGATATCTGTGAATATGGCCAACATGCATCGCTGGAATGTCGATGGGACATTGCATAGATCGAAGGGCATTCTGCAGAAGGCGTAGGTCCCAAATGGACAGGTGAAGGTTGTTTTCTCTTGATCTTCAGGAGCTATAGCAACTTGGTTGTAACCTGAGTACCCATCCAAGGAACATAAATACTCTTTCGCGGCCAATCGCTAAATGATCTGGTCGATGAAGGGCATCAGAAATGGTCCTTCTTGGTCGCTAAACTCAAGCCTCTGTAGACCACACATACACACCAAGATGTCGGTACTCTAGTTGCGATCTCCTCTCCTTTGTCATTCTTGATCATTATGATTCCTGACTTCTTTACCACAACATGGAGGGGGATCAACCATTTCGTGTCGAAGATGGGATATATGAATCCCACATCACACCACTTAATGATTTCGTTCATCATAACCTCCCGAAGATTTGGATTCAATCTTCATCGAAACTCTCAGGACAACTTGCTATCTTCCTCAAGATATATGTGATGCGAGCATAATGAGGGGTCGATCCCATGGAGATCTAAAATTTTCCAACCAATGGCCTTGCGATTTCTTTCTAGAACCTCTAGCAGATGAGATTCTTATTCACCAGTCAGTTGTGAATTGATAATTATGGGGAACATGTTCTGCATGCCCGCAAGGAAGGCGTATTTCATATTTTCTAGAAGTGGTTTGAGGCGGGGTCTGGTTCAACTCGGTGGTAACTTCAACTATTGTGCAGGGCGAAAGTGTTGGATCTTTAAATTGTAATGTGTCCACCTTTGACATTGTTGGTTTTGCATTCAATGCTGCACATAATTCTTTTATGATCGAATCTTGTTCACAAAAGTCTGCAATGATTGCCTATTGCTTTTCCAAGGGCAGGTGACCATAGATGTGTTCATCAGGAAACACAATGAAGATATCATGATCGAGGATATATGGGAATTTGACTGTGCTATCCACTAGTTCTTCTATGGAGTGGAACTTGTGGGTTTCAATGTCATCCATAAACATATTTATATCACAGATTTCAGCAAGAAAGTTACAGTATTCTGTTTGTTGCTCTGTCGTCTCACTCTTGTCTAATGTAGGCTCTGACAATTTCTGCACTTGAATCGTCTCAATTGGCACCTTATCGCCGTTTGAGCGGAAGGTGATCTGCCCGGTGCCATAATTCACCACTGCTTTGGTTGTTCGAAGGAATGACCATCCAAGGATTATCTAGGTATGTAGAAGAGGAACTGAGGTGTCCATTTCTAACATGATGAAGTCCACAGGGAATTGTATTCACTGAATGGTGACGATGACGTCCTCCAAAATTCCTCTAGACCGCTTGATGGATGTGTCTACGAACTGCAGAATCATTCTCGTGGACTTAAGCGGTCCCAATCCAAATTCATTCAGTAGTGAAGTAGGCATTAGGTTGATTGAGGATCCACTATCGAGTAGAATTCGGTCGAACTCCTGATTGAACATCCGGCATCTGACTAGAGGAGCTCTCATATCCTTCTTCTTGGTCATGAGATTGCTGATTGCGTTCACTGTAGCCATGGTCAGAATATGCTCTACATTTCTTTCTCTGGCTCTGCACGGTTGTCTCTTCGAAGTACATGTTTCTTTCAAACCTTTCTTGATGTCAGGCATGCACTTTATGGCTTTGAGCAAGGGCATTTCAAGCACAATATTCTAGATAATCTCAATAACATCAAGATCAGACAAGGTTGATTTCAAAATTTTGATTATTTTGTATTTTCTTAAGGCATCCGGAAACAAAATATTACAGAATCAAAAGCAATAGTAGAAATAGAGTTCTAATTACATCAAAATTTGTGCCCGCATAAAGTTGTACAAATGGATGACTAAAATGAGAAGGGTCATCCAGGAATGGAGGGAATCCAAAATCAGCAAGCAGGGCTCCATCTGCTAGCACTGGATCAACTGGAAGTGTGGTCTCCTTCAAGGCTGACTGATTGGTGCTCTGGCTGCTGCTACTATTGGTGCTATCTTTTTGGTATTTTTTTTCTGATGTTTTGGCTTTTTGTTGCTGGTGCTTCACCTTCTTCTTCCTCTACTGGCCTGGATGTTAGATCGGCTGATGCAGAAGATGATGATTTGCCTAGCACAGCTTTATTTTTCCCCTTTCATGTGGTTGATGGTTGTAAGGTCCTACCGTTACTGAGAGTGACAACATTATATAAAAATAAATTAAGCATATCCGACTCAGTTAGACCAGTTGGGACATCAGACCAGTTGGGACATCACAAACTATTTGCTCTTTCTTCCTAAAAGTATTGGATTTGCCTCCACTTCTTTGGGAATGGAGGTCTTCGCGATGGTTAGGTCATCAAGATTCTGGCTTATCTCTGCTAGGCTTTTCACTAGCTGAGCCAGAAAATCCAAGGCTGGGTTTGTTAGAGGGACAACCTCGGATTAGTCAGCGTGCTGGCCACGATGATGCTGGAACTGGTGTAGGGGCTGCTGGTGCGACTGCTGAGGATGGTACTGAGGAGAGGGGTGGTATTGTTGGTGCTGCTGAGGATGTTGGTTCTGATATGGAACAATCATGTATTGTTGATTCGGTTGGTAAGAGCGGTACTGCGGTTGTTGGTATTTATTCTATCTCCAATTGCCATTATATGGAGGATACTAATGGTGGAACTGAGGTTCATTCTTGAATCTCCTTCCTTGTTGTTGAGGGAACTAGTGGTTGCCTGACTACTGGCCCTGTTGAGGTCCGCCTAGACGGGTCGACTATGCATCGTTTGCCCATACACCATTCACCTCTTGAATGAGAGGTGAAGGGAAACATGGATCTTACATAGGCTAGGGCTCAGGTTGGTAGACTACCAGCTGCTATTGTGGCTGCTGTAGAGATGCCGACTCGGGGGCCTGCACATAATATACATGCTGGACTACTGGCTGAGGTGCACTCTGTCAAGGAGACTGCAATGGTGCTTGTTCTTTCATCTTAGTGGGAGTGGTCGCCGATGCAGACACAACATTGTAGGAGCTGATTGTACTAACCACCAGCTCCAATTGCTTGGTAATATGGTCCAATTTGTCCAAATTTTGTGTCCTTTGTTCGATCACAACAAGTTTCTAGAGGTCCTATGATCGTTTCTTGATAATATACACCTTAGAAAGGTGTCTCCCTATGATGCTCAAGTTGGAGCTCTCATCCCTGCTCAGCTCATGGGAAGATGCCATATGGACTGGCTTCTGAAGAGTGTGGTACTGACACTGATAGGCATGGGGCGACAACAAGGCAACCTCTCCTTTGACCATCTCCTCAAAGATCTACCAGACGACTTCCTAAAACTTGTTGAAATGTGAGCTGCCACACGCTGCATCCACGAGCTTCTGGCTCTCAACTGTATGTCCCCCGAATAAGTGTAGGGCCAGGATGGTCCTCAGAATGTCATGATGGGTACATTTCTCTTGCAACTCTGTAAACCTCTCCCAAACCTCATGAATGGATTCATGGGTGGCTTGGGTGAAGTTAGCGATGCAGGCTCGCATTTGATTAAGCTGCCTAAGGGGATAGTACTTATGCAGGAAGACAAACTTAAGTTCTTTCCATGTTAAGATAACCTTCCCCAAGTGGTTGATCCAATGAAGGGCCTTGTCCTGGAGACTGAATGAGAATGTCACCATCTTGACTACTCCTAACGATATGTTAGGGTAGTACATTGTACCACAAATTCTCTTGAACTATTGCAGGTGGATATATGGTTCCTCATTTGCATTTCTGTGGAAGCTAGGCAATAGCGCTAAGAGTTGAGGCTTCAACTCAAAACGTGCTTGGATCGTTGGGATTCAGATCTGCTTGATAACTTGACTGGCTCCAGGGTTGTATCTCTCTTTGAGGGTTGTCTTGGGCCGCTCTTCTCTAGGCTCGTCTGTTGGGCTTGCACGGCTTCCACCTGCGCCTCCTCCTCCTTCTTCTCCTCCTCTTCCTGGGTTTGCTCTTCCTCTCCTCAAGTCATTGAGTATGTTCTGTAAGGTAACTTGGGTCGATGCCTGAGTGGTGAGCTGCTACTGAATCGCCTAAATGGAAGCTAGAAGCTGGGCATTCATGGCATTCTGATCTGGCAGACCCTACTCTGGTTATGGCTGCGGAGGGTGTTGCAGTCCCTTCCCTTCTCCTCCGGGAGCCATTTCTACATCTGTTTCTGATTCTAGACCGAGAAAATCTCTGGCTCCAGATCAGGCTCGTGATCTGCACATTGAATGATGCCCCTATCAGTCTAAATTGAAGAACCAGATGTAGAGAATCATTATGTGGTAAGGTCAACACAGAATTTCATTAAGCATGGCGAGGTGTAAGGAGAGAAATCAATGACCATCCAAAATCGGTAGAGTTCGGGACAAGAGTGATCCTGGATTATTAGAGAAGACATGGAGTTTGAAGATCCGCAAAGTCCGAACCGGTTTCACGGGAATCGCCCCGAGACGGTATGCAAAAGCGAGAAAATATCCTAAATAGTAGCTGCTATTATCGTGAAGAACCAAATGCTAATTATTCAGAAGTGAGATCCAAAAGTTTGGTCTCTAAAGTGCATCGTTGTCCGCCATAGCGGATCCTACAAGCATTGTATAACACTTCTCTCAGTTCTCGATCTCAAGTCTAAATAACCAACAATTAATTTTGACTAAGTCCAATCACGCATCACTATAGGTGCATGCAATATAATCAAGGCTTTGGACCTAGATACCAAGTCAAGCAACCTAATGTCTAAGGGCTTACTTACAGAAAACAAATAAAAACAAAGGCAGGGAGCTCAAATCGTGTGAAACAAGATAAAAGAAAGGTGATAAAACACAAAAAACCATGGCAAGGCCTCCAGGTGAGCGAACTCCCGGGCGCTAGACCTCACTAAGTGTGGCAGTGTCCAAATTATTACACATTAACTAAAAATAAAATGGCACACTCTCTCGCAAAAATGAAAATAAAAGCTAGGTATAGGTTGCTTTTCTCCTCTCCTTGCTTCCCTCTCCTACTCTCTCCTAGTTGTCTCACAAGCGAACGCCAACCTTGCTCACCTTGGGTGCGTCCACCTCCTAATATATAGTCCTCATCAAGTGGTCCCTTGCAAAAAAGATAATAAGAAAACATGGATTAGAACTGTCAAATAATTGTCAAAATAGAATATGTAGAGATTAAATAAAGAATAATATGCAACTATATATACAAAAAATGTACTACAATCTATTGCTCCCCGGCAATGACGCCATTTGTTCAACCTCTAGATTCAAGGGAGAGGATCGTACTCCGCTTATAATGCATGAACAAAGTCGTTGAAATGATCCGTCACCAAGAACAACTAATCAGAACAACAATCAACCCACACAATATATATCAATCAATGAATAAGAAGGTGTGAATAAAAAATTATTATAAACCTTAAAAATAAATGTGCAAGTGACAAGCAGAGTAGGGTGTCGAACATAGAAAGCACGATAGTGTAGCACTCAATATTATTTATAAATAAATAATGAATAAATAATATATGCATAAATGTATATATGAATGCACACAATTAATCAAGAATGTGGGTTTAAATAATATATATTTAATTGATATTTTTAATTAACTATATATCTTATAATATATAAATATAATTTTTATTTTAATATAATTATAAAATATTTATAGAAATAAATAATATTATAGCTTATATATTAAAATATATCGATATATGATACTCTATCGAGTAATCAAAACTTATAAGTATAAGTAAAAATAGTCAAAAATGGCAAAAGAAAATATTTTAGAGTTTTAAATATTTTTTTTATTATTTTTATAAATTTTTAGTTAATGATTCTATTTTTTATATATATTTTAAAGTCAAAATTACCCCAAATCAGTGATTAAATAAATAGGACGGATTAATTTGGAAATTAAAAATATTAAATAGTGTCTAAAATTTTCCAATCAATTTTAACAGATAAATAATAAGAAAAAGGAAATTATAAAATAGAAATGAATATTTTTGGAGTTTTTTTGGAATTTTTTTAGTTTTTATAACGGATTTTGGAGCTTTCAAATTTTTATGTATTTCCTTATTCTATTTAATGATTTAAGATCCAAAGTTGTAAAATACAATATAATCAAAATATATTTTTTTGGGAAATGTTTCCAAAATTTTTTATATTTTTTTGATATTTTATACTGCAAATAGGGAATATTTGTCCTCTTTTTTAATTTTATAAAATAGGAAAAAATCCTAACATGTTATTCTAAAATTATAATGTGAAACTACAAGCAAGCATAAACTTAACCCTATTTTCTAGAAATTTTGGAGCACAGATGTTATTTTTAATAAATAAAAAACAACACACAAAAATCCTTAAATCGGCAGGAGCAAATTTGCAATTAAAATTAAACTCAGGGGGCACAATGCAAAGAACCCAGAAATTTAAAACTATTATTTAATTTTTTTATATTAGAATGAAATTACAAAAGGTATGGGGGTATACAAGTAATTTTCCCAAGCACGTGGGCCGTCACCTGAGGTGACATAGCCAAGGACTAAAGTGCAATATCAGATAATTCAGGGGGTTACATGCAATTTGTCCAATACTTTTTAAACTACATATAATATTTACAAGATTATTTAGTAATTACAAAAAGTGGAGGGGTTCTTTGAAATTTACCCCTTAAGTAGTCTTCATCGGGCAGTCCTCCATTTGACGTGTGGCTGATCGTGCGACACTCAACGAGGCATCGATTCATTTGATCCAAGGACCAGGAAAAGACCTGGCATTCTTCCTTGATCCAACGACATCCCGGTGCTCACGAAGAACAACCAAGAATAGTTGGGCATCCTTGCTTTGATCACCAAATCCAGATGACTCTAGGCTTTGTTCTCCTTACCGATGAGTGTACGAGGTAGCTGGTGTGCCATTGCATGCAATGGTAGGTTCAAGGACGGCGTGAGGGCTCGAGGAGGTCCAACAAGGGTGAAGTTCTTGGAGCTCCTCCAAGTAATCGTAAGGCTCTAGATTCATCCCAAGGTCTGCAAACAAGTACCAAAATACTTATGGACATGAGATCTACCTCCTCAGCCCGAGAGTTGATCAAAACGAAGGGGGAAATGGGATGGAGGTGGAGCTCCGATGAAGCGATGAAAGAGGAGCTCGAAGTCCCTCGATTTGGGCAGGAACGAGGGGGCTTTTGCGGGTGAAATGCAGAGAAATCATGGGGGAACGGAATGAGGTCATCAGTGAGTTAAAACAAGGTGTATTCTACAGTGAAATCAACCTGAAGCTCGAGCTCCAGGTTTTTGAACAGATCGATTTAAGCCTAGAAGTGCTAATTAAAACCTAAACTAGGAATTAGAATGGAGATTACACTAAGAATGTTACCTAGAATGGCAGGAAAAGGGGGCTCAACATGCCAGGAAAGCCAGGAGCAGAACCTTGCATCAGGGCTCTCCGCAGGTGGCTGGACCTTCACTCTGTGCCTCCTCCTCGCTGCAAAGCCTCGCCTCTTCTTTCTGTCACCAAAGGGAGGACGATGGTGGGGGTCTGAGGGGATAAGAAGCGATGCAGACCGATCAAAAATCAAAAGGGGGCGACGATGGTCTATTTATAAGCGTTGTTTTGGTGAGTTTTAAGGGTTGATTGCGTGGGCTTGGGCGAGGGTTGGTGAGGATTCAGCATGGTCAAAGATCAGGGATGAGTGGGCTACACGATGGTGAAGGTCTCGAGGTCAGAGGGTGAACGATGGAGGTGTGAAATTTAGCGAAGGTGGCTTGCTCGTGACTTCTGATAGAAGTCAGAAAGGGTGAGATACAGTTGTCCTAGGTCAACGAACGATGCCTCCTGTTTGGTCCACATGGACCAACA
Source organism: Ottelia alismoides (assembly GCA_037367405.1). Taxonomy (NCBI): domain Eukaryota; kingdom Viridiplantae; phylum Streptophyta; class Magnoliopsida; order Alismatales; family Hydrocharitaceae; genus Ottelia; species Ottelia alismoides. Next base: position 1,581,928 of record JAZKJV010010102.1, read on the forward strand.
AGGAAATTCCAAGGTAGAAATGCCTTGGAAAATATAAAAGAAATAATAAATGAATTTACTATTTTTAGGATATAAAATAAACAAATATTTCTAATTTTATGTAGAATTTAATGTCTATTTTTATTTATTTTTATGAGGTATTTTATTACATGTTACTTTTTACAAACACAAATATAGGTATATTCATCTATATTTTATGTATTTTTTTATTTTATGTTTTATATTTATTATTTTATTCACATATTTTATATATTTACATCTTATTTAAATATACATAAATATTTTTTTACTGTATTTTGTTGATGTTGTTTGCACACTTAAATAAATATAGGTATATAATATACATGTATTTCATCTATGTAATATTATACACTATTTTATTTTTGTAATTTTTTATGGTTTTATTCTATTATGAACATGGATATATACTATAAATAAAATTTGCAAAATTATACAAAAATTACAAAATTAATAAAGAATAAATAAAATGAATATTTTATTCGGGTATATTGTACAATAGGGGTCCAAAACCTAACTTTCACACCTTAACTCCAAATTGTATGAAACCACTTTAATTAAATAGCTTATTAAAATTTATATAAACATAGAGTGATTTTGATTCATTTTGAGTTTTTATTGAGGAGATATGAGTCTGTGAAGTTTAGGTTTTGGTTTTTTATTTAGAGTCTAAAAGGTACACTATATATTATTTTTCTATGAAATCAATTTTGTCTTTTTTTCGTATTTTTATCTACAAATTTCATGTACAAAGTTTATTGATTTGATGAATAAATAATAAAGAACAAAATAGGTCCCAAAGATAATTATTGGGCTATTTTTGTAGGGTTTTTCGACTGTGTTTTCTTTACAATTAGCCGCCCTATCTCCCCCTACTTTATTCCTTGTCGACTAAGTCATCATGATGTTTGAGTCTCAGGGGATAGGGTCACTCAACACCTATGGTGTCTCATTTATTTTTATTATCTTTCCTTTATTCTTTTATTTTGGCAATAAATGTGGTATTTATACAATATTTTCTACAGTTTTTGTTCAATATATAAAGTATTTATTTTGGCTAATTAACACTATTTACATGCATTTAGTTAGGGTTTAAAGGCCAAAATCAAAGAATAAAGGTGATGAAATGAGGATTTATCACATGTGCCCCTTGGACAAATTGGAACATGCACCCCTCGTAGTCTTGGTAATTACATAGTTGTCCTCATCAACATATTTTTTATATTTAATTAATTTTTTGAATGTACATTCACACCACTAGTTTTGCATGCTTATTTGAACTCTTATTTCACATTATTTTTTAATTTCAAAAATTGTACTTTGTAGAACAACTTATTCTCTATCTTGTGAATCTTTAATTGAGTTTTTGTGAACCGTGGTTGATTAAATATAATTAATTTGGTGGAAAATTGCATATTTTGCCCACTATGCACTCTTAAATTTATATTAAATTGATCGTTGCTCCAAAAAATCCCAAAAAATTGTAATATGTAGAATAATGTGATTTTACATTGTGCCCAAAAATCATGTCATTTGCATGAATGTCGAGACTAGAATAAATTAAGTGGTTATTTTAGTACTTGATTTTTTATAGGTTGTAAACACAATATTTTTAGAAGCTTTTAATTTTCCTGGATGCACCTTAATTAGACTCAACTAGGATAATTTTAATTTTGAGAAATTCTTTGTTTGCTATTTATTAACATTAATTTATGAAAAAATATCCTACCTGCATATTTAATCCATAATAAATTCATTTTGCTTTAGAAATAATCCAAAAACGTAAGTGTATGCTATTTTTGCATATTTTCACATTCTTTCCATGTTTTAGGTTTTTTAGACTTCTTTTGAATGAAATTTACATTTTATCCCCTAAACTGGCCCGGAATTGTATTTCATAATTAACTGCTAAAAAATATAAAAAATGGTTCCATGAAAACCTAACATCTAGATCATCTAGAAACTGACCTAAGGAGATAGTTGCATGCCTGAGTTTGACCTTGGGCTTGCCCAAGTATTATAAATATGACTGCTCGCTTTAATTGTCAAATTAATTAAGTAGTCTTTCCGATTAATCCGAATTGCTTGCTTACAACGAATGACATTCGAACGTTAATTACACAAAATTAGTGTATGGTGATTTCAGGGTTCATTAGATGGCATCATTGTTGGGAAGGCATGATTTACGTTGATTTCTAGAGAATTTAGACATTAGGTTTTCCATCCCCTGATTAGTCCGACCTCCTGGTTTTCTTGTAATTATTGCTCCTTTATTTTTTTCAGCATTTTTTCTTTGCTTATTTATCTCTTTATTTTATTTTATGTATCCCTTTGACCACCATTTTATTTTTTGTGGGAGGGACCTAACGCGATATAGCAGATGCTTTGGTGGCCGAGCAACATCGGAGCATTGGAGGTCGGTTCCTTTGGAATATAAGCCGACTGGAGGAAGTGCATAAGATTGAATCAAGTTGTGAGAGAGTGTAGAGTCCTTAAGATTTTATTTCTGCATTTGTTTGAATTTTGTAATTATTAATTTGTAATAATTTAGGTAACTGCATTTTTCCAGCAGATTCCATTTGGGAGTTAGCATGTGTATCCATACATTGGACATTTTGTGTGGTGTGTCGAGACCTGTTTCACTCTCGTGTAGAGTGTGGGGCTCGACTTGAGTGGCTCATAGGTTAGACCAGCACTTACAGCTCTTAGAGCTTTTATTTAGGTCAAAATGTCAATTTCTTTTGCTCATGTAACTTAGGACCACACTTTCACATTTAATAATACACACTTAGAACGTTCTACTTAGCCAAATGAAACTCATATTATTCCCAACTAATAAAAGTTCTTTCTAGGTGTGGTTCATCGCTTGCATTGCATATTAGCATAAAAATTCCAATTTTGTATCACATCCCACATGTAGAGTGTGAGGATCATTGTAAGTCTTCTGAACTGGACATGCATAATTGATGTTATCGTTTGCATCGGCTTTTCTCGACTCCCTTCATCTTGATTTACAACTTAGGATAAAAGGAAATTGTGACTAACCGTTAGGTGTGTCGTGCTTGGTGGATTTAATTAATTAATAATATAACTTAAAATCAGGACTGCTAATATAATTTTGACCAAAAATTGACTAAAATTAACCTTTGTTTTCAGGAAAGCAACCCCATCATTGTACACATGTACGTACCTCCAAACAGATTGGGTGAGGACATACACACTAAGGTTAGATCCCAAATTACTGGACTTGTCCCCTAAGTCTCTATTTTCGACTCTTGCAGAATTGGGAGCTGCAAGGGCTTGCCTTTGACCTTAGTAATACATTTTGGCTTTGTAAGCATGTTTGTCTCCTTTGGGGTATGATATGAACCCCAGAGCCCGAGAAGATCACCTCATTGATTGGGAGCATACATGAGCATCGGTGGGCACAAGATGACTCACCTTGTGTGTCTGCATAACACAGATTGTTCTATCACTTAAATAAAATCTAAAACATAACGGTCAGATCTTTGCGACCACTACTGTATTAAATTAGTGAAACTAGGGTTTGCTCTTGCGTTTGTATTTGTGTATGTCCGTGTCTGTTATCTTTCTGTGTAATTGCACGTTTTCCACCTCAATCCGCTTTTATTCCTTCTCAAAGATGTCAGCTTATCAGCTTCTGTACTGACCATCTTTCCTGTCTTACTCCTCTATGAACCCTCTCTTTGAGATGGTTCATCCTCAGTTATCTTTCTTCTCTCCACTCCATTCCAACTACGAAGTCGGACATCCAATCGACTTCTTAACCTCCACTTCCTTCCAGCATAATCCTTTCTCTGAGTCAGTTTCTCCTCAGCCACCTTTCTTCTCTACCGCGCCACGAATATGAAGTTAGAACTCTGATTGACTTCTCCATTTCTTCACACTTCTCACCTACCCCACATTCTCATACTCTTGATTCACTTCCATCCTGGGCTGACTCGCCATATTCTTGAGAGCTTGATGGAATCAAAGAACCATTCGATGTGCAAGCCACTGCTGAGACGGATGATTGGCGGAGCTATTTTCCCTAACATACCTCATTCACTCCTCATATGAATGTTGGGATAGGTAAAAAATTACACAAACTTCTTGACTTGACCTTATGGTACAATGTGGTCGATAGAATAGACGAATGGAAAGGTATACACATTATGATTTTCCAGACTTTATTGACTTTAATGATCAAGCTCACATTGACCAGCCCTCATATGACACATTTGAAGAGCCTATACATACATGGGATTGGACTCATGAGCTAGATATACAATATCCCGGTATATTGAATCCATTATACGAGGCCCCGACCAATATCCATCATCCAAATGGTCTATACTCAACCCATCATTGCATGCCAGAATCTAGGTATGTTGAGTATGACACTCCAAGTCCTCAACAATATCCTCTAATTGAGCAGAACTCTTCCATGATTTGTCATGAGAACGTCTTGGAGGATGAGATTCCTAGATTCATCGGTTGAGAAATATCACTGAAATATTGAACTCAACTGCTAGCTTGGGTATGAAAGTGGAAAAGGAAATACGTGGCTTTGATATTGAAAACTTAGCGGACACTAGGGAACCCACACACTCTGTACAGTTGGAGCCTGTTCTATCTCCCTCTTCTACTAACCACTTACCTTCTGATCTAGAGTTTGACCATTCACTTATCATAAACATTAAAAATTTGAAAACCCCAAGAAGAAAAATTGAAAAACCAGAAAATCTCGTAAAAATAGAAAGTGATTTTAAAATTTTGGATCCTGCCCTTGGGGAAGCCATTGATAAGGAACTGATTCTTAAGATTCACTTAATAAAGGGCATAGATCACTTCTCCGACCTCAAAAAATTTGTGAAGAGTAGATTGATGCCTAAGAGGTCAAGCAATAAGAGAATAAGGACTGAAAGACACCTGGTGTCTATGTCCACCTCCTTGGTGATGGGGGAGAAAGACCAAGAGATGCAGAGTGAAGAGGATGCCTAGGGTTTAATGTGAAATCAAAGACACCATCTTTACCGATGATAGAATAGATGGTGACTCATCTATGGACATCCTCCCGACCTTCGTGTTTGACAAGCTCAAACATGGATCACTTAAGAAATCAAGAGTGATCGTTCAATTGGTTGATTGATCCATAAAACGACCGAGAGGAATCATCCCAGTCATCATTACTTTCCAAGGTGCTCTGCTCAGTGTGAATTTATAGTCATTGATATTGAGCACCGATGAGAGTTCACCTAGTCTTCGATTATTGTTGGGAAGTCATTCTTAACATTGGCTAAGGTGGCGATAGATTGCCAGTCTCAGGAAATCGATTTCCCTACATTGGGTACCCACCAATTACACGTGACCTTTGAGAACACACTCCATCCCCATGCGACCCACATAGCCATTGACAGTCACGACCATCGAGAGGTAGATAAATCTTATCTCTCTGCTACACTTGAGAGACCAACTTTTGGACCGACCTTCGATTATTACCACAACTCCATGAAGAACCAACATGCTACAACTCCTATGAGGAACCAATATACATGAGCATATTTAAATTCATACCATGATTATCACAATTATTTTAGCAACCCAATTTTTGAGTTGACAGTAATTCATGAAATGCTTAAATCATTCGAGGAGCTGACTCTTATGCTTAAGGAAATATCAAGTGTCACCCAGACTTAGGTGGCATCACCTTACCCAGCCATCACTAGTACTACCCGAAAAGTAAAGAATGAGCCCATCAGATCCATGCCAATCGAGATCATGACCACATATTCGAGAAGTAAGCTGACCCTACAAGAGATAAATGACATATATGGTGACTCATCTGATGAGGAACCTATGGCATGCACCTCTCAAGCTCAATATAGACTAGTCACATCTTCGAGTCTGGTTGCTAGTGGAGGAAAGCAACACCCGCTCCTTTTCCTCTCCTTGCTTCAGGATCTAGCAAACCAACTAAGTATATCATGATAGACAAGTTCGAGGACGACTCTTTGATGAATCTCCATTTCATCACCTTTATTCTTTCATTTTGGCCTTTAAACCCAAGCTGAATGCATAAATATATCATAAATTTATCAAAATAAACGATCATTAATTTGTACCAAATACTGTATATAATACTGTATGTTTATGGTATTTATTGCAAAAATAAAAGAATAAAGGAAAGAAAAGGAAAAGAGCGAGGTGCCAAGGACACTAAAGTGACCCTATCCCCGGAGACTCAATCATCATGATGACTTAGCCGACAAAGAATAAAGTAGGGGAGATAGGGTGACTAATTGTATAAAAAACACAGAGAAATCACTCTACAAAATAGGCCAATAATTAATTTTTGGGACCTATTCTATTCTTTAGTATTTATAACTCAAATAGAGAAATTGTTTACATGAAAATTGTAGCTAAAAATGTATAGAAAAATGCAAAATTGATTTCATACAAGAATAATATATGATGTAAAAGTTATACTCTAAATAAGATTTCAAAATCCCAACATCCCAAACCCATATCTCTCAAAAAAACTCAAAATATATTAAAATCACCTTTAATTGTATACACCTTTTAGTAAGCTATTTAAGGATTAATATTTTTTGGAGTTAAGATGTGGAAGTTAGGTTTTGGACCCTTATTATACAATATACCCAAATAAAATATTCATTTTATTTATGCTTTTTGTAATTTTATATTCTTCAATTTTGTAAATATTATTTATAATATATGCACATTTTAAAACAAGAATAAAACCATTAATAAAACATTAATATGTGCATAAAATACATAGATAAAATACCTATACTTATACCTATATAATATACACATATATTTATTTAAGTGTATATATTATATCATAAAAATATAACAAAAATATATTTAAGTATATAAAAATAAGTTGTAAAAATATAAAATAATAAAATAAAGTAATGAAATCAAAATTATAAAATAAAAACAAAATACTCAAAACATAGGTAAATATACCTATAAATAAAACCCTAAAAATAAACTTGTAATTGAGTACCTCTAAAAAAAATAAATAAAAATATGTATAAAATATAATAGAAAATCAGAAACATTTTTATTTTATAATCTAAAAATAATAAAATCGATTACTATTTATTATCCATTTTTCAAGGCACTTTTGCCTTGGAATTTCCTGGTTGGTCCACATGGACCAACTAGGCGCCTCCATTCGTTGACTATCTGGCCACTCTTCTAACTTCTGTCAGACCTTCACGAGGGTGCCACTTCTCCATTTCTCCACACTGCCTTCTTCATCCATTGCTCTCGAGACCACCACCTTCCTATAGCATCTCCGTTCTAGATCCACGCCCAACATCGAATCTCCACCAACTCCTTTGTCGTTGCATGCTATCTCGCCTTGTAAAACCTCAAAACCTTGCCTATAAATACACCTCCATTGCCCCCATTTTGATTTTTAATCGCTCCCTCTTGATCTTTAGCCCCTCAGTTCACACCAACAACTTCACCGAGGTGACAACACGGTGCTGTTGGTGTTTTGCAGTGAGCAGAGACAAGGCGGAGGAGTATCCACTCACCGTCAGAGCTCTCCTCTGACCGATCCTTCTTCGGAGATGCCATGCTCTGTCGAATCCCATTTCCTTAACATTTTAGGTTCATTTCGAGTCCTTCTTTCTAACAATAGTTTTAATTTCGTCTTTAATCCAGTAGGATAGTTGTAATTCTATTTCGCCCAAATCCCTAGAGGTTACACTCCATGTCTATTCTACCCATAACCTCGACGTTAATCAACTCCATTTCACCTCACTCGCATTATCCTACGCATTCTCCACATTTTCCCCATCCATCCACCTCGATTCCTGCAAGGAGTCAAACCCCATGAGCTCCCTCCGCCGCACTTCGCTTGAGCTCCTCTTCCATTCCACTTCCCCTGTTATTTGGTTCAACTCTTGGCTAGAGGAGATATACCTTGCACCCAGGAGTGTTTTGGTGCTAACTTGCAGGACTGAGGATGCTTCTGGGACCTCAACGAACACTTGGAGCCGCTCTAGGTGGTTCAACCTTGTCAGAGCATCGAGAGCCCCCTCGCCTTCCTTGGACCCTGTCGTCACACGTAGACGAAGCCCAACTACCTATTGGGTCTATCGGAAGAGTAAATGACCGTTGGAGCACAGAGGAAAGATGGGTCAAAGTCCACTGGAGTCACATTCTTGCCTGATCTTGCAACGCCCCTCACCACTGTTCGATCAAGATAAGCGGTCCATATCTAATCTGGACCGTTTAATATCCGCGAAGGAGAACGCACGATCAGACACGTGGCACACCGTGGACGACTGGATCCCCAACGTTAAGTGGGTAATTTTCACATAACCCCTCCTCCTTTTTGTAATTGGTAAACAATCCTCTAAATATTTTATGTAGTTTAAAATGTAATGGAGAAATTGTATTGGCACCATTGAACTTATTGAATATTGCAAAATGTCCTTGTTGGAGTCACGTGCGCCTGCATGTTTTATCCTGTAAATATTGCAAGAAAGCCCTTGCGGGTTATTATAATGGTCTTTTAATATATTAAGTCCGAACATAAGTGTTAACTTTAGGTTAAATTGCATTGTGCACCTCTTGTTTAATTTTATGTGTAGTTATGCCCCTGTAGGCCATTGAATTTTTGATGATTTCTTCTATTTATTAAAAATAGCAATTGTGCTTAGAAAATTCCCAAAAAATAGCATTAGGCTCTTGTTGCATCCTACTTTCACATCGTATAATTATTTTAGCATTTTAGGACTTTTTATTATTTATCAAAACTCATTTAGAGCACAAAAGTCCCTTTTTCAGCTTATAAAATTCCAAAAAATATAAAATCATTTCAAAAAATTCCCAAAAATTTATTTGGTTTATTTATGTATTTTTAGCCTTAAGACAAAAATCATAAAAATAGAAAAAGGAAACGCTTAAAACTTGAAAATCCCCAAAAACATTTATAAAAATATAAATGTTTCTCAAAATATCCAAAAATAGCTTTTTTCTGTTTTATAATTTTCTCTATATTATATCTATATATTAAAATTGATTTGGAAATTTTGGACTTAATTTTCTATTTTTAATTTCCATTTAAATTTCAGCCTATTATTTTATCCCTTTTTTAAGTTTTTTCAACTTTAAAAATATAAAAAATAGCAAAATTCACTAAAAAATCACAAAAATAGTAAAAAATTATTTAAAACCCCAAAATATTTATTTATATAATCTTTAGTTATTTTTTGTTATATTTATATTTATATTATCTATTATTATATATAGTCTTATGAATACTATATTATATATTTACAAGAAAAAGAAAATACAAAATATAAAAATATAAAAAATTAGAAAAATTTAAAACAAAATATAAAAATATAAAAACAAAAAAGCAAAAAATATATAATTAAAAACCCACATCCTTAGGTTAATATTGTTCATACCTATATATACACCCTAATATTATTTATTCATTATTCATTTATAAATAATATTGAGTTCGTCTTCGTATGTTCCCTGTGTTCGGCACCCTACTCTGTTTGTCACTATACACATTTTAGTGTGAGGTTTATAATAAATTTTGATTCACATCTACTTAGTTATTGATTGATTTACACTATGTGGGTTGATTGTTGTTCTGATCACCTGGAAACTTGTGAGGGGTCGGCTCAACGACGTCGCTCCCGCCTTGTGTGGAGCATACGACTCCCTCCTCTGTGTTGGGTGGTTGAACAAATGGCGCCGTCGTCGGAGAACAACAGATTGTAACACATTTTGTGTATATATATAGCTGTCCACTACTTATTTGTATTTTTTGCTATTTATTCTTTGATAATTATTTGACTTATCTAATACATTTTTTGGTTAACCTTTCTTGCGAGGTACCGCTTGACGAGGGCTATCTCTTAGGAGGTGGGCGCATACGAGGAGAGCGAAGGTAGCCTTCTCTTTGTGAGCCGACCAGGAGAGAGGATGAGAGAAGAACATGGATGGAGGAAGAGAGCATACTTAGCATGGCATTTTCTATTTTTTAGTGAGAGAGAGATTTAATTTTTACAAAATAAATTGTAATTAAATTGGGCATTACTCTCTCCACCACACAAGGTCCATTGCTCGGGTGTCTGTTCACCTGGGGGGCTTGTACCGGATTTTTCGTGTTTTATCTCCTTTGTTTCATTTGTTTCCCATGAATTGAGCTTTCTTCCTTTGTTTATATTTGTTTTCTGTGAGTGGGCCCTTAGATAGTAGGTTGCTTGACTTGGTATCTAGGTCCAAAGCCCTAACAACATTGCATGCACCTATAGTATAGTTTGCTTGGACTTAGTCAAAAATTAATTGCTAGTTACTTAGACTTGGAACCTTAAGATGTGAGAGACCTCATCCAGCACTTGCAAAACCCATTATGGTGGGCACCGAGAGGTCTCCAAGACCGAACATACATGATCCATTTTTGAGTGATTAGCATCGGGTTCTTCCTGATAATAGCAACTACTATTTAAGATGTTTTATCACCTTCTCATATCTCAATATAGTGTAAATATTTCAATTCTGCCTTGCATCTTGCATGGAGAGAGCTGGGAGGCACTGTAAGTAATTCTAACTTTGCATGCATCATTAGTCACCAAAGTAAGATTTCTAACTTAGTGACGACTTGCACAGCTTTTCCATCCTCTCCCCCCTGTGTTTATATCACTTAGGACAAAAAGGAAAAATAAAAAAATGGTTAGGCAGCTTGCTCTGAAAAAGACTTAAAAAATTGAAAACCCAAAAAATAAAAAGGGACACTAAATAAACCTAACTTTAATTAAAAATCGTAACGAACCATTTCATTGTTTGGTATTCATAAAGCCCACATTGTTTTCAAGTACACTCCATACGAGTAAGGCATGACCCGCTAAGGATAAGAGCCTAAATCTTGATCTGTGGCACCTTGATTATCACCTGAGTTGGTGAAGTATTGGCGCTTCTATCATATGCGATCGAGTAGGGCTTTGTCGAGCACAATGTTCCCGCATAGCATCCATCTTTGTATGAAGTAATGATCTTAGGCCACACTCTCATGGGTGTGTCTGTCTCATCAGTTTACGACTGAATAGGTCCTTGCATGCTCACAGGTGATTCCGTTACGAGCGAGGTCCGAAGTATTGGTTTCTCCTATTGGCTTCCTTTCTCTATTTCTTTGGTTGAGTAACTGCCCAAGCACGAGATCAAGGACAGTGTGCAGATCACATGTTACAAAGAAGGTGGAAGAAGTACAGGGTGCTTGCCTGGCAGTATACATACTCCTATAGGGTTAGCGTACTTAAGGACTTGTTATAAGATTTCCTGAAAATAACAATAAAATTGAAAAGATAAAAATAACAAAACTCCTACGGCTTCACATGTGTTGAGTAGGTGAACCTATCCTTGTTCTGTGTTTGTTTGAATTAGATTAAGGTTCAAAGATCAGTCCTGCACATTGTGTGCCTTTTTGCACTTATTTTTATTCCTTACTTGACCCCCTGCTCATTTGGAGTCTTCTACTGTTTTACACTCTCTTTACTTCTTGTTTTACATATGTATCATTCTTCCATTCTCTAACTCCTCTTGACCTTTGAGATGACGACACATGGATGGCTTAGTCAAGACCCCGCCGACACCAACATCGATTCCATAAGCTCGTCACATCCAATAATTCGAGGCGATTCTTGAGAACCCGATTCACACTCCATGATCTGATCTCCAGACTCCATGTCTTCTCCAATAATCCAGGATCACTCTCATCCTGAACTCTGCCCATTTTGGATGGCTATTGATTTTACTCCTTACACATCATCATCCTTAATGAAGTTCTATGTTGACCTTAATGCATACCAATTTGTTATGTCTGGTTCCTCCATATAGACTGATCGAGGCATTATTTCATTTGCAGATCAAGAGCCCAATCTGAAGCTAGAAATTGTGATAGAATCAGACTCGGGATTAGAGAGAGATCGATCCTTGAGGAAAAGGGAAGGGATCTCAACTGCCACCTCATCCATATCAGAGTTCGCAACTGGATCAGAATGTAGTGAATGCCCAGATCCTTGACTCTATTTAGGCAATCCAGCATCATCTCATAGACCAGGCTTTAGTACAGGTCGCCTTCCAAGATATGCTCAATGACTTGAGGAGAGGGAGAGAAATCGAGGAGGTTTTGAAGAGGAATCTGAAGGTGTAGGCGGTAGAGGCCCATCAGATGAGCCTAGAGTAGAGCGGCCTAAGCCGACTCTCAAAGAAACATCCAATCCTGGGGTAGGACACATCACTGAATAGGTCCAGATTCCTGTAATCCATGCCCATTTTGAATTGAAGCCCCAACTACTGTCGCTTCTACCCACCTTTCGAGGAAATGCCAATGAAAAACCTTACATTCATCGACAACAGTTCGGATACATCTGTGGCACAACTCAATGGAATACCTCTAGGGATAGTCAAGATGAAGACATTTCCCTTCAACCTTCAGGATAAGACCCTTCATTGGATCAACCACTTGGGGAAGGTCATCACCACCTAGGATGAATTGAAGTCAGCCTTTTTGCACAAATACTATCCTCTTGGGAGACTTAATCAGATGCGCGCCCACATATCAAACTTCATTCAAGCCACTCACGAATCCATCCATGAGTCTTGGGAGAGGTTTACTGAGTTGCAAGAAAAGTGCCCCCATCATGAGATTCCTAGGACCAGCCTGATCCAACATTTCTTCATGGGACTTACAATAGAGAGTCAGAAGCTTGTGGATGCCGCATGTGGTGGCTCATATTTCAACAAAAATGAGTACGTCTTCTGGAAGATCTTTGAAGAAATGGTTGAAGGAGAGGCTGCTCTGTCGTCGTCATGTGTCTATCAACGCCGACCATAGAATATTCACAAACCCGTGCATATGGCAACATCCTACGAGCCAAACAGGATGAGAGCTCCAATATGAGCATTATTAGGAGCCACCTGTCCAAAGTAGACATCATCAAAAAGGGATTACAGGACCAGGAAAAACTTGCTATGATCGAACAAATGACATAACACATGATAAGCTAGATAAGATCACCAAGCAGTTGGAGTTGTTGGTGAGAAAAATCAGTTCCTGCAACTCCATGTCTGCATCGACTCCCACTCCCATTGAGACGAAGGAACAAGCATCGCCACAACATCCTCAGTCGAGTCAGCACCAACCAGCGGTTTAGCACATCTACTATGTGCAAGCCCCAGAGCCATCCACTCCATAGCAGTCACAGCAGCAGCTGGTCGTCTACTAGTAAGAACCCCAGTACATTCCAGATCAGTTCTCCCCTCCACCACCTCTTATTCAAGAGGTGAATGGCGGATGGTCGAATGATGTGCAGCCGACCCATCTAGGCAGACTTCAGCAGGGTCAGGCTGCTAACTCCCGCCAGTTCCCTCAACAACATGGAGGGAGGTTTGTCCAGAATAGCCAGCCTCAACACTAGCAACACCAACAATCTCCATAATTCCATTGTAATTGGAGATAGAACCAGTACCAGCAACCGTAGTACCAGCAGTATCATCAAAACCATTAGTATATGGTTGTAACATATCAGCAACACCCTCCTCAACAGTACCAACAACAACACCCTTCTCCTCAGTATCATTCTTAGTACCCCAACCTATAGTCTCAACACCACCAGCAATACCAGCGTGAACAACACACTGAAATATATGAGGTTGCAGCTTCTGTGAACCCAACCATGGACTGTCTGGCCTAGCTTGTCAAGGGCATTGCAGATCTTAGCTAGAAGTTGTATGATTTCACTACAGCCAAGACCTCCATTCCCGCACAGATGTAGGCAAACCTCAATAATTTTAAGAAGAAATAGCCGATATTCTATAAAGTTCCCTTCGATCTTACAGAGTCAGATATGAATTATATTATCTAATGTTGTCACTCTCAGGAGTGGTAGGACCTTGCAGCCATCAACCACTTGTAAGGCGAAGAATAAAGCAAATGTGGGCGAGTCGTCATCTTCTTCCGCATCGGCCGGACCACCAGACAAGCCGAGTGAGGAAGAAGAAGGAGAAGGGCCATCAAAAATCCAAAAAAATTAGCGAAATAAAAATGCCAAAAGACAGCACCAGCAGGAGCAGTTGAAGCACCAACGACCAACCATGGAGGAGACCACACATGCAGTTGATCCGACGTCAACTGATGGAGCCTATCTTGAAGATTTTGGATGCCCACCTTTCTTGGATGACTTAGCTCATTTTAGTCATCCATTTGTACAGCCTGCTGTGGGCACATATTTTGTTGTAAATAAGAACACTATTCCTACTGTTTCTTTTGATTTTATACATATTTCATTTCTTGATGCAATGAGAAAATCCAAAAAAAGAAAATAAAAATTTGAGATTTGCCTTGTCTAACCCTGATGTGGTGGAAATCATTCAGAATCTTGTTCTTGAAATGCCTCTTCTTAAGGCCATCAAGTACATGCCTAACATCAAGAAAGGTCAAAAGGAGGCATGTACCTTGAAGAGACAATCGCATAAAGCACGCGAAAGAAATGTGAAGCATATTCTCACCATGGCTACAGTAAATGCAATCAGTAATCTCCCTCCCAACAAAGAAGAAGGATATGAGAACTCTTTTAGTATGATTCAGATGTTTGATCAAGAGTTCAACTGAACTCTACTTTACAATGGATCCTCAATCAACCTGATGCCCACTTCACTGCTCAAAGAATTTGGCTTAGGACCGCTCAAATCCACAAGAATGATTCTGCAGTTTACAGACACATCCATTAAGCGGCACCGAGGAATCTTGTAAGATGTCGTCATCACCATTCAAGGAATGCAGTTCCCCCTAGACTTCATAGTTCTGGATATGGATACTTCAGTTCCTCTTCTGCATACCCCGATAATCCTTGGATGGTCATTCCTTTGAATAGCCGAAGCAGTAGTGAACTATGGTACTGGGTAAATAACCTTCTGTTTGAACAACAATAAAGTGCCGATTGAGACGATTCAAGTGCCTAAACCTTCAGCATCTGCATCAAATAAAAGTGAGATAGCAGAACAATGGACAGAAGACTGTGACTTTTTGGATGAAATCCGTGATACAAACCTATTTATGGATGACATTGAAACCCAAATTTTCCTCTCCACAGAGGAGGGCTTGGACATCACAGTCAAATTCCCATATATACTTGAAGATGAGGTCTTTGCTGAGTTGCCTAATGAATGTATTTATGACCACATGTCCTTGGCACAACAATAAGACATCTTTGAAATGTTTTGTGAACAAGATTCGATCATCGAAGAATTCCATGCAACACTACACTCAGAACCTACAGTTCCAATGGTGGACAAACTACAGATGAAAGATCCAACACCATCACCCTGCACAGTAGCTGAAGTCACCACTAAGCTGAATAAATCCCCATATGAGCTTAAACCGCTTCCAGTAAACGTGAAGTATACCTTCCTTGCGGGAGCGCTGAACATGTTACCCGTCATCATTAATTCGCAGCCAACTGAGGAACAAGAATCTTATCTGCTCGAGGTTCTAGAAAGAAATCACAAGGCCATAAGATGGAAAATTTCAGATCTCCATGGGATAAACCCTTCACTACGTTGTGCTTGCATCACATATACCTTGAATAAGATAGCATGCCCTCCCACAAATTCCATCGTCGATTGAATCCAAACCTTCGAGAGGTTGTGATAAATGAGATAAAGAAATGGTGTGATGCAGGATTCATATATCCCATCTCCAACTCAAAATGGGTGAGTCCCCTGCATGTTGTGCCCAAGAAGTCAGGGATCACCATGGTCAAGAATGACAAAGGAGAGGAGATTGCAACCAGAGTTCCAACATCCTGGCGTGTCTATATGGATTATAAATGTCTGAATTTAGCAACCAAGAAAGACCATTTTCCACTACCCTTCATTGACCAAATAGTCGAAATACTGACCGCGAATGAATATTTTCTGTTTCTTGGATTGATACTCTAGTTATAATCAAGTCGCCATTGCTCTTGAAGATCAAGAGAACATAACCTTCACCTGTCTAATTGGGACATATTCCTTCCGTAGAATGTCGTTCGGGTTGTGCAACACTCCAACGATGTTCCAGTGATGTATGTTGGCAGTATTTTTAGAGATGGTTGGAAGTTTTCTCGAGGTATTTATGGATGATTTTTCGATCTACAAAGACAGCTTTGATCAATGTTTACTAATTTAGATAGAGTTCTGAAAAGATTCTATGAAGTGAATCTTGTTCTCTCATGGGAGAAGAGCTATTTTATGGTGACTGAAGGTATTGTGCTCGGCCATGTCGTCTCGAAGCATGGCATGGAGGTAGATCCAGCAAAGGTGGAGGTGATTTCGAAGCTAGAGGAGATCCACATACAAATTTGAAGCAGGATAGATCATTCTTAGGGCATGTCAGTTTCTACCGATGATTCATCAAGGATTTCAGCAAAATCGCCCAACCCCTGACCGAGCTCCTAGGCAAGGAGGCGGACTTTATTGTAGATGATAGAGTCATCCATGCCTTTACCTAGTTGAAAGAAATAATCACGTAGGCCCCTATCCTTCAACCCTCAGATTAGTCTCTACCATTTGAGATAATGACGGATGATTCTAATTACGCTATTAGGACGATTTTAGGATAGAGGAGAGATCATATTCCATTTGCCATCCACTATGCCAACAGAACTCTAGATGAAGCTCAAAGAAACTACACTATCACTGAAAAAGAGCTGCTGTCAGTGGTATTTGCCGTGGAGAAATTCATATCCCAACAACATGGATCTAAGGTTATTTTGTATATAGATCACTCAACTATCAATTATATACAAGCCAAGAAGGATGCTAAACCACGGTTGATCAGATGGATCCTTCTGCTTCAGAAATTTGACCTTGAAATTCGCGATAAACCTGGAGTCAAAAATGTGGTGGTTGATCACTTATCAAGATTGCCAGAGCCAGACACTCCTGAGCAGAAATTATTACCAATCACAGAGCCTTTTCCAGTTGAAGTTATTTTTTCAATTACCTTGCTTCCCCAGCTCGCCGATATTGTGAACTTTCTTGTATCCAAGAAGACTCCACAAGATTGTCCTAAGCTAAAGAGAGATAAGTTCTTGTCAGAAATCCATTTCTACCAATGAGAGGATCCATATCTCTTTCGTGAGGAAGCTTACTGCATCTGGAGAAGATGCATTCCTTAGGATGAGGTCCACAATATCCTTGACCATTATCACTCCAGAAAATCAGGAGTACACCACTCTAGAAGAAGGATGGCAGCAGAAGTTCTACAATGTTGCCTTTGGTGGCCGACTCTATTCAAAGATGCAGAAGACTTTGTCAAGCATTGCACTGACTGTTAGAGACTGGGTGGTACCATTGGATTGAGAGACATAATGCCTTTGAAGTATATTCAAATTTCAGACATGTTTGACGCATGGGTCATTGACTTCATGGGCTCCTTCCCTAACAGTTTGGGATTTGTGTATATTCTGCTTGTTGTCGATTATATGAGATGTTGGGGGGAGGCTATCCCAACCCAAACCACCGACACTCGTACCGTCTGTCAATTTCTAAGAGACCACATCATTGCAAGGTTCAGAATTCCCAAAATCCTGATATCTGATGGGGGTAGCCACTTCATCAACAGAGAGGTAAGAAGCTGACATGGGAACTCTGCTTTAAACATCGTGTAGCCTCTCCATTCCACCCACAATCCAGGCCTGGCCAAATGTTCAAATAGGGAGATAAAGACAATTTTACAGAAGCTCGTACAACCTGATAGACGAAATTGGTCACGGTTGCTTGACTAAGTACTTTGGGCCTATCAAATGGCATACAAGTCATCATTGGGAATGTCTCCCTACCGCCTTGTATAAGGCAAGCCATGCCATTTGCCCGTGGAATTTATTACAAATCGTTATGGACAATTAGTGTTTGAAACTTGGATTCAAAGAAGGCAGGGCAGAACAAAAAGTTGGATCTGAAGTAACTCCTTGAATTACATGAGCATGCATATGACAACAGTCTGATGCACAAAGAAAAGGTCAAGAAATGACATGACAAGCACATCCACCGCATGACCTTCGAACTAAGGCAGGAAGTTTGGCTGTTTGATGCAAAGCTCAAACTAATCCTAGGGAAGCTGAAAAGCAAGTGGAGGGGCCTTTCATAGTGAAACATGCGTGTGATAATGGAAGTATCGTCATATCCGATTTGTCAACTGATGCACAACCATTCGTGATTAACGGATAACTTCTGAAGCCTTATCTCGAACATGACACATTTTTGTCTGTGGTCGATTCAATTCAGGTGGTCCACGACGAAGAAATCACAGCCACAACATCTACACAATCAAATGAGGCCAACAAAAAACATTTTTGAATAGTTAATCATTTTCTTCTTTTCTTCTTTTCATTATTTTTTTATTCTTCTGTAAAATCGCATTCATCCCATACATCATTGCTATACTTAGGACATGCTTCATGCTAAGTACAGGGGGGTTGAGTGCATTCGTGTACTCATTCCTTGATCCCCCCTGTCTCCTCAACTTTCAACATTCTTTCTATACTTAGGGATATTTTACCCTAAGTATAGGGGGAGACGGATCGAGCTGTTGAGTTATTCATTTATTCGTTTCCCACCCTCGACACTTCCTGCATTTATATACAGACTGCTAATTAGGACTAAATTGTTCCAAAGTATAGGGGGGACGACTGGCATCCTATTCTTTACTCATTGTAGTATACACTTTTCTATACTTAATACGAGTTATGTCTTCCTTTCCCTTTGATCTATGGGACATATCTCAAGCTAAGTATAGGGGGTCAATATATACTATGTATATATTTTAGCATAACTCGTACTTTCGTATTTTCAATAAATATGGCTAAAACATTGTAAATATATATACATATTCATTAAATTATATAATAACAAATGATGTTTATTATTCCTCAAATTCTTTTTGTATATACTGATTAATAAATCAGGTAAAAATGCTTTGCAAATTATTTGGAAAATAGTTTGAAAATCTAATTGAAAAATATTTTGAAAACTATTTGAAAAATATTTTGTAAAATATTTTCAACCTTTGTAAAATATTTTGTTTGTAAAAATTTCTTTTCCTTGTGTGAAATAAAATACTTTGAAAACCTATTTGCAAATGGTTTTGAAAATGGTGGCAAAAATATTTTGAAAATTCAATATATACTTGTTTGAAAAATCTTTGCAAAATAAGTGTTCAAATGCTTGTAAATGTTTGTAGAAATTATTTGTGAAAATTATCTTGGACTATAGTTTTCAAAAATGTTTGTAAAATCATTTTTCAAATAAGTTCGAGGAATATATATCACACTCAAATTCTTTATTAATTGCATTATTATATCTATAAAAATGATTACTTATCCCTTGTAGATTTTTAAAAAACCTACTCTTATAAATATAAGATGCATCCCTGTGTAAATATTTGTAGCAATTTTCTTAGCCAAAATCTTTTGTTTTCAAAAACCACAAAAACATTTGCTAAATCAAAAATACCAAAAACATTCACAAAAACTTTTAAAAAAATAAAAAAATGCAAAACCTTTTTCAAGAATCCATAAAAAGTTCAAAGTCTGAAAATTACATTACAAAAATATTTTTCTGCATTGTACATAGCATGAGCATTTTTTGGAGTAATCTAGGCAATCAAACAAGTCCAAATAAAGTCTGAAGATTGGAGCTTATTATAGACCTTAATACACTTAATTTCAAAGCCCATTGAGGACTGAAATTTAAGATACTTCAGGTCACCTTGACTTAATTCTTTAGATTCCATAAGACTATGTTCATGAGTCAATTCAATGTGCCTAAATAGAACCCTTCATATCATCCGTACGACTCTTGAAACAGTGGCTTGACTGGAAACCTAGCACTTAGCTCAACCAAGATGGATTGTAAAAAAATCTTTGGGTCTAAGTCGGGACGATGCAAGACTACTTCGTCAAGGGTGGCTCAGGAACATTCTTGGGGATTGCCGACACTGATACTCTAACCCACTTCTTTTGATAACAATGATATCTAAAGACTAGAGATGGATTGAAACAATGCTTCGGATGAGGGATGATCTACAGACGCAACTTTTTCCAAGACCCCAAAAAAGTGAGTGGAACAAAAGATGCTATATCCACCGGGGCACAAACAAGAATGCAGATGCTATGAAAAGTCAAAGACAATATCAAAAGAATACTTCGACCAAAAATTCCATAAATATGAGCTTCAGGAAAAGATTGCTTCTTGGTAAAGATCCGCTTACACTGACCGACTTCACACGGGAATGGAGACTATACTGGACCATTCCTACTTCTCTTTCCATTCTTCTAACTTCTTATCCCATTCAATTGTAAAGATCGGAAGCACCTGGCCTTAGAAGGAAATATCTGACTCCACAAGGATGAGTTATCAGAAGAGCAAACACCTTGGTAGTCCAATGGTTTTGTCTGGAGAGAGCTAAACAATTTCATAAACATGGTTCTGTCATTTTCACAAACATGGTTCTGTCATTTTAAGGTAGCAAGAGTATGCGACTGAGAGGATGGTTTTGACATGGCTGTGAATTGGACTGAATAATAGGAGTATGGAACCTAAAGGCTGTCGTGTCACAAATCCTAATCTCTACATGGTTCTGGACACACCATTAATCCAAAGGTCTTCTCTGAGCTTCAAACTTTGACATTATTAAGACAATTTTAAAAATTCGAAAATTATTCCAAGTTATTTCTTTTTCTTTTCTTTTCTTCTCCGCACTTATAGGCATAAGTGTTTGCTAGGGACTAGCAAAGGCAAGTATAGGGGGGTGATACATCTCCATTTCATCATCTTTATTCATTCATTTTGGCCTTTAAACCCTAACTGAATGCATAACTATATCATTAATTTATAAAAATAAACACAAATTAATTTATACCAAATAATATATAAATAAATGTATGTTTATGGTATTTATTACCAAAATAAAAGATTAAAGGAAAGAAAAGAAAAAGAGCGAGGTGTCACGGACACTGAAGTGACCCTAGCCCCTGAGACTCAGTCACCATGATGACTTAGTCAATAAGGAATAAAGTAGGGGAGATATGGCGGCTAATTGTACAAAAAACACAGACGGATCACTTTATAAAATAGGCCAATAATTTATTTTTGGGACCTATTCTATTCTTTATTATTTACACCTCAAATAAAGAAATTGTGTACATAAAAATTGTAGCTAAAAATGTATAGAAAAATACAAAATCGATTTCATACAAAAATAATATACAGTGTAAAAGTTATACTCTAAATAAGATTCCAAAATCCTAACTTCCCAAACCCATATCTCTCAAATAAAAATTCAAAATATATTAAAATCACTTTTAATTGTATATAACTTTTAATAAGCTATTTAATGAAGGTAGTTTCATATTTTTGGAATTAAAGTCTGAAAGTTAGGTTTTGGACCCCCTATTGTACAATATACCTGAATAAAATATTCATTTTATTTATTCTCTATTCTTTTTATAATTTTATATTCTTATAGATTTGCAAATATTATTTATAATATATGCACATATTAAAACTAGAGTAAAACCATTAATTAAAATAAAATATGTATGTAAAATATATAGATAAAATACATATACTTATACCTATATAATATACACATATATTTATTTAAGTGTACATATTATATAATAAAAATATAATAAAAATATATTTAAGTATATAAAAATAAGTTGTAAATATATAAAATAACAAAATAAAGCAATAAAATCAAAACTACAAAATAAAAATAAATTACTCAAAACATAGGTAAATATACCTATAAATAAAACCCTAAAAATAAACTTGTAATTAGTTCTTTAATAAAAATAGGTATAAAATACTATAGAAAATTTGAAACATTTCTTATTTTATAAACTAAAAATAATAAAATCGATTACTACTTATTATCCATTTTCCAAGGCATTTTTGCCTTGGTATTTCCTGGTTGGTCCACATGGACCAACCGGGTGCCTCCATTCTTTGGCTTAGGTCAACTATCCGCCCCCTTTCTGACTTCTGTCAGACCTTCACGAGGGTTCAACTTCTTCATTTTCTCCACGCTACCTTCTTCAACCATTGCCTTCGAGACCACCACCTTCCTGTAGCATCTCCGTCCTAGATCCACGCCCATCATTGAATCTCCACCAACTCCTT
This sequence comes from Ottelia alismoides, assembly GCA_037367405.1. Lineage (NCBI taxonomy): Eukaryota > Viridiplantae > Streptophyta > Magnoliopsida > Alismatales > Hydrocharitaceae > Ottelia > Ottelia alismoides. Next base: position 1,604,179 of record JAZKJV010010102.1, read on the forward strand.
CATCGTTGCATGCTATCTCGCCTTGGAAAACCTCGAAACCTAGCCTGTAAATATACCTCCATCGCCCCATTTTGATTTTTGATCACTCCCCCTTGATCTTTATCCCCTCAATTCACTCCTAACAGCTTCGCCGAGGTGACAACAAGGTGTTGCTGGTGTTTTGCAGTGAGGAGAGGCAAGGCGGAGGCGTATCCAGTCACCGCCGGAGCTCCTCTGGCCGGTTATGCTCTGGAGCCCCCAGGCTCTGTCGAGCCCCATTTCCTTAACATTTAAGTTTGTTTTGATTCCTTCTTTCAATCAGTAGTTTTAATTTCATCTTTAGTCCAGTAGGATAGTTGTAATCCAATTTTGCCCAAATACCCGAAGGTTACACTCCAGGCATGTTCCACCCATAACCTCGATGTTAATCGACTCCATTTCGCCTCATTCTCGTTCCCCTATGTGTTCTCCACATTTTCCACATTTATCCACCACGATTCCTACAATGAGTCGAACCCAAGGAGCTCCCTCCATGCACCTCACCTGAGCTCCTCTTCCATTCCACTTCCCACGTTATTTGTTCAACTCCTAGGTGGAGGAGATAAACCTCACACCCAGGAGTGTTTTGGTGCTAACTTGTAGGACTGAGGATGCTTCTAGGACCTCAACGACCACCTGGAGCGGCTCCAGGTGGTTCGACCTCGCCGGAGCATCGAGAGCCCCATCATCTTCCTTGGACCCTGCCATCGTACGCGGAGGAAGCCCAACTACCTATTGGGCCTATTAGAGGAGTGAATGACCGCCAGAGCACAAAGGAACGACATATCGAAGTCTGTCGGAGTCGCATTTTTGCATGTTATTACAATGCCCCTCACCACCATTCGATCAAGAACAACAGTGCAAATCTAATCTAGACCATTGAATATCTGCGAAGGGGTATACGAAGGAGACCATGCGATTAGACACGTGGCACACCGTGGACGGTTGGATCCCCAACGTTAAGTGGGTAATTTTCACATACCCCCTCTACATTTTTGTAATCGGTAAAAAATCCTGTAAATATTTTATGTAATTTAAAATGTAATGGATAAATTGCATTGCCACCCTTGAACTTACTGAATATTACAGTATAGTCTTTGTTGGAGTCTATGTGCTCTCACGTGTTTTATCTTGTGAATATTTCTCTAAAGCCCTTGTAGGTTATTGTAATTATCTTTTAATATATTAAGTCTGAACATAAGTTTTAAACGTTGGGTTAAATTGCACGATGTCCCTTGTTTAATTTTATTTGCAGTTACGCCCCTACCAGGCCACTGAATTTATGATGATTTTTTCTATATATTAAAATTAGCTAATTTGCTCAAACAATTCCAAAAAATAGCATTAGGCTCCGGTTGCATCCTACTTTCACACACTATAATTATTTTAGAATTTTAGGACTTTTTATTATTTATCAAAAATCATTTAGAGCACAGAAAGTCCCCGTTCCGCTTGTAAAATTCCAAGAAAATATAAAATCACTTCGAAAAATTCCCCAAAAAATTATTTTGTTTATTTAGGTATTTTAGCCTTCAGATAAAAAATCACTAAAAATAGAAAATGAAAATGGTTAAAAATTAAAAATCCCCAAAATCTTATAAAAATATAAAAAATTCTCAATATCCCAAAAATAGCTTTTTCTATTTTATAATTTTCTCTATATTATTACTTATATATTAAAATTAATTTGAAAAAATTTTGGACTTAATTTCTATTTTTAATTTCCATTTCAATTTCGGCATATTATTTTATCCCTATTTTAAGTTATTTTCAACTTTAAAAATATACAAAAATTAGCAAATTCACTAAAAAATAAAAAGTAAAAATTTATTTAAAACCCAAAAATATTTAATTATATAATCTTTAGTTATTTTTAGTCATATTTATATCTATATTATCTATTATTGTATATATAGTCTTATATATCCTATATTATTTATTTAGAAGAAAAGGAAACTACAAAATATAAAAATATAAACAAAATATAAAAATATAAAAAATTAAAAACAAAATATAAAAATATAAAAACAAAAAATAATAGAAAATATATAATTAAAGACCCACATCCTTAGGTTAATATTGTGCATACATATATATACACCATAATATTGTTTATTCGTTATTCATTTATAAATAATATTGAGTACTACATTGTGTGTTCCTTGTATTTGACACCCTACTCTGCTTGCCTCTATACACATTTTATTGTATGGTTTATAATAAAATTTGTTTCACACCTGTTAGTTTTTGATTTATTTACACCGTGGGTTGATTGTTGTTCTCATCACCCGGGACCTTGTAAAGGGTCGGCTCAGCGACTTCGTTCCTGCCTTGTGTGGTGTGTACGACTCCCTCCTCCATGTTGGGCGGCTGAACACTCTCTTAGTCCTAGTAGACGTACCGCGATAATTCACTATGACCAGTCGAATGCTTCCTCATGAGTAGGCGGAATGCTATGAATAAATAGATACAGCCTCTGGAGAAAAAAACATACATATGATCTTGTTGAGCTTCCTGCAGGCAAGAGAACACTAAAGAACAAGTGGGTCTACAAGCTGAAGTCAGATGATGTTGGCAACCAACTGAAATACAAGGCCAGATTGGTTGTGAAGGGATTCAACCAGAAAGAGGGCGTGGACTATGATGAGATATTCTCACCAGTTGTGAAGATGAATTCTGTGAGAGTGGTGCTAGGTATTTTTGCAAGCCTAGACCTTGAGCTAGAGCAGATGGACAGGGAGATGGCTTTTCTTCATGGTGATCTGAAGGAAGAGATCTACATGGAGCAGCCACAGGGATACCAGGAGAAGGGGAAAGAGCATATGGTTTGCAGGCCGAGGAAGAGTCTCTATGGCTTGAAGCAAGCCCCTAGACAGTGGTAATTAAAGTTTGCCTTCATGATGAAGCAGAACTTAAAGAAGACTACAACAGATCCATGTGTGTACGTTCGACGTCTTCACAATCGCATGCTCACTATCCTGTTGATCTATGTGGATGACATGCTGATAGTTGGTCATGATCCTGGGTTGATTGCAAAGCTCGAAAGGGAACTCTCCAAGGAATTTGAGATGAAGGATTTGGGCAAGGCAAGCAACTTGCTTGGGAAGCAGATCACTCGTGTTAGGAAGAAGCACATGTTGTGGTTTTCCAAGAGAAGTATGTTGAACACATTCTGGAGCGGTTCAACATGAAGAATGCGAAGCTTGTCAGCACGTCCCTTGTTGCTCATTTCAAGTTGACAAGAGAGACATGTCCATCTACTTGTGAGGAGAAAGCTGGGATGACCAGGATTCCTTACCACTCCACAGTTGGTAGCCTTATGCACGCCATGGTTTGCACCGGACTTGACATTGCTTATGTTGTGCACGTAGTGAGTAGATTCATGTTGAATCCAGGGAAGGATCACTGGGAAGTTGTGAAGTGGATTCTGAGATACTTGAGAGGGAACTCAAGTATGTGTCTGATGTTTGGGAGGTCAGATCCCAAACTCTGTGGATACGGAGATGCTAATAAGGTAGAAGAGATGTGGATCAGAGAAAAATGATTTCCGGGTACTTTTCACTTTCACAGGGGGGGTAATTTCATGGCTGTCCAAGTTATAGTAATGCATTACACTCTCAATGACTGAAGCTGAGTATATTGTAGCAGCAGAAGCAGGACAAGAATTGCTTTGATTATAATGATTCCTTGGTGAACTTGGATGTGAAGACAGTAAGCCGATTGTCTTCTGTGATAGCCAAAATGCCATTCATATGAGAAAGAGCACGATGCACCATGCTCACACAAATCATATCGACGCGCCATACCATTGGCTGAGAGATGATATTGACAAGAAGCATCTCATTTTAAAGAAGGTCCACATAGATGAAATTCCATCAGACGAAGGTCGTGACTCGTGACAAGCTGTAGCTCTATAAAGAGCTGAGCGGTGTCATCTCTCAGTGATTATCTTCTTGGTGACACCTACTGAGTGGGGCTAGAGGGGGAGGTTGTTGGTTATTATCTGTTCCCAAAAACAAAGAAAAAAAAGGGAGGGAGGTTGTTGAACGGTTATCCCCTTGGGCTCCTATTTGCATCAGGAGTAGAATTTGTGTTTCCTATTCCAAATAGGAGTAGGAAAGAGAGAGAGGTGGTGGAAATTCATATAAATAAGGCTCCATGCAAGGCATTAGAACTCATCCCAACTCAAGCATCTCTCCCTCTCTTCTCTCTTAGCTCTCTCTCCCCACGTAAGGAGAGAAGTAGCCCACACAAGGCGTGAGGAGCAAGTTCATGCAAGGCACGAAGAGTTAGCTCGCAGGGGCACGAAGAGAAGTCGCACATGCAAGGAGCGTTAGTGCCAGAGGCATAAGGAGCAACCGTCAGGAAGGTCCGTTCTTGAGGAGGGACAACTCGTGACTAGGAGAAGTAATGGTATCGTGTTCTCCAAGTACAAGGTGACAGTTATCTGAATTTATTCTTGTAACTAAGCCTCGGTTTTGTTGGGCAATAAAACTGAGAAGACACTCTACCCTCTCTTTTTTGACTTAGTGGATTTGTCGCGGGTCGTTGTGCCCAGTGGATTTTCCCCTCTCTCACATTGAGGAGGTTTTTTCACATAAAATTTCTCGTCTCTCTGTCGTTGCTTGATTATTGTGCTACGATTATTTTTAGTGGTTCCCGTGTGGGGAACGTTCCACTTCTAGTCATCCTTTGTAGGATAGGTTAAGGGAATCCCTTAATTTCCCAACAAACCCTACCGAGAGGGGAAAACTGCATGGACACAGAAAATCATTTCCCTCACTAGAATGCACTATTCACTAGAATGCTTGATGTTAACCATAAGTGTAACTGTGCAAACTCGAAAGGACTCAAATATCAAAACCGTAGGGAGTGGTATTTTAACCATGATCCTTAAAATGGTGGTCATAATGCTCTACACTAGTCCATTGAGTCAAGCTTTATTATTGCGACGAGATTGGCAAATCTTTTTGTCAGAACAAGCAAGCTCTGTTTACCGATGATCAAGCCAACATTCGACAAGCTAATTTTATGAGCTTGTATTAGTTGGAGCCATGATGATTGTTTGAATGCTTGTTGAGTAGGTTGCAGGCTCGCACATGAATGCTTGTTGACCTGGTAAATTCAAGTGATAGAAATGGCTCGTTTAGCTTTCAAGATGCGCGGTGTTGTTTCATTATACATGACAATGTTTATTATAATATGTAATACTCTAAAATATAGTCTGACATAGACTTAATTTAGAGCGTGAGAGTATGATATAAGCAATTGAGGTTTCCTGGGTGTGTTTTATAATACTTTACAAAGTGTGAGAGTATGTTATAAGAGATTTACATTATGAGAGTGTGTTATAAGTGCTAGAGATTATTGCTTAATAATTTGAACTTAATCATTTTGGGTGTTTTCTATGTTAGGAACATGGTTCATATTATGATTGAGAATGAGACTCCTAATCTTAATAATAATGAGTTGTACTCTTTTTTGCAGACCTTATAGGAATAAGACTATGGGTTTGTAATTGTGGTATATATTGAGGGATCTCTCTCCTTTTGCTCTTGTGCCTCCTCAAAAGTGCATGGCTCATCATGATTAGTCACCATCACATACTGGGAAGTAGGATAGCGGGATGATGGCTGATGTGCCCTCCCAGATCTCTGGACCCGAGGATCTACTGCATCTGCTTCTTGATGAGGTTGCTCCCCCTGCTCAAGATCCCATGGACCTGCAATAGTGGGGTATGCATCTAGCTCATGATGTTCTGGTTGTGGATCTTCTCCATAGATATCTTGTACTAGAGAAGAATCTGAGTACTCATCAATGTCATCATCCATAGAAATCCCATTCGAATCACCATCACCACTATCGTCCTCAGCCAAAGTCTAGTTTTCATATAAAATCACATTTCTATTCATGATGATGGTCTTCTTCCTTAGATCCCAAAGTCAGTATCCAAACTCCTGATCTCCATAGCCAAAAAAAAATACAGGGCACCGCCTTGTCATCAAGCTTTTTCCTTGGTTCCTTCGGTATAAATGCACAAGCTTTGCATTAGAATTTCCTCATATGATCATACGAGGGATCCTTTCTAGAGTAAATGCGCTCAGGAACTTGGAAATTTAAGGGAACAGATGGAGATCAATCAATCAAGTAGCAGGCAGTCTGAACCACCTAAACTCAAAATTTCTTGGGCAGCTTCACTGTCTTCAGCATGCAACGAACTCTTTCCACAATGGTCCTATTCATCCGTTCAGTGACACCATTGTGTTGGGGTGTGTCGGGCTCTATCCTTTCATGCCTGATCCCGTGCTCTGCACAGTAGCTCTCAAAGATGTGAGAAATGCACTTCCTCTATTATCCGTATGTAGACACTTAAACACTTTGTCTGTCCCGCGCTCCATCATAGCATGAAATTTCTTGAAGCAAACAAAGACTTTATCCTTCGTCCTAAGCATATAAACCCATACCTTCCTTGATGCATCATCAATGAAGGTCAGAAAATACTTATTTCCACCCAAAGATGCTATGGCCATTGGACCACACACATCGGAGTGAATCAACTATAGAAGGTCTTCCTTCACCTTTTATCTGGTCTTTAAAGGTGCACTCTTGTTCTTTCCAATATCACATTAATCACATGGTGATAGTGTGATGTCAGTGTGGCATGGAATCAACTCCTTCCTACTCAGAAGTTGTAAGCTCTTTTGGCTCATATGCCGAGTCATCGATGCTAAAGATACGATGTATTAGCCTCACTAGTATGTATCCTACCATCCATGACCTTCACCCAAGTCTTGTAGAGCATGCAACACAACCTGCCTTTGGCCATGGTAAGAGAGCCCTTGCTGATCTTGCATCTATTGTTGCCAAACTTCAGATGGTAGACCTCCATATCCAGTTGAGAACCGGACATGAGGCTAAGCCACAGATCTGGGACATGCATAACATCATGTAGAGTCATTGCACATCCAATATCAGTATGAACTGAGATGATCCCCGTGCCAATGATCTTGGAGTAACTGTTGTTCCCCATCTTGACTCTCCCAAAGTCTTCCTCTGTATAGGAAGTGAAGAACTCTCTGTGAGGAGTCATGCGGTAGGAGGCAGCCATGTCAACGACCCACTCGGAGTCATCCCCTACATGTAGACATTGTTCCTGAATAGTGAGAACTAACTGATCCTCATCGCCATCGGTCAATGCTGCAGCAACTTTCTCATCTTCATCTTTCCTCTAATTCTTTTTGGCTTCTATTTACTCTCTTTTCCAGAGTCTACAGTCTCTCTTCTAGTGACCAGGCTTGTTGCAATGATAACACTTTCCTCTGTCCTTGGACTTCTCCATGGGTCTCTCTCATGATTTTCCCTTGCTATTGGGCCTGCCTCTTGTTTCAATTGTGTACACATGTGAAGAAGAGGAGTCTCCTGATGATCTTCGTCTGATTTCTTCATTCAGAAGACTGCTCTTGACCACAAGTATTGTCAGCTTGCCGTCCGTGGCGGATTTTCTCACAGTAATCAGCAGGGTTTCCCAACTATCTGGCATGGAACTCAGTAGAAGAACCACCTGCAATTCATCATCTAGCGCCATGTTCATGGTACTCAATTGAGTGATGAGATTCTGAAACTCATGCAAGTGTTCAGCAACCTTCATCCCATCCTTGTATTTAGATTCACCAACTTCCGAAACAAGAATACCTTGTTGGTGGCCGTCTTCTTCTCATCGATCTCTACCAATTTATCCCATAGTTTCTTTGCATACGTCTCTTCTGTGACATGGTGGAATACTGATAAGTCCAGGCACTTCCAGATGGTACCGACTGCTTTCCTATTTAACTTCGTCCAATCACCTGCGGACATGCCATGGGGCTTAGCTGTTTCTCCTTCCACCGGATCATGGAGGTCCTTGCAATACAAGATGTCCTCCATTTTGGCCTTCCATATTTGCCAGTTTGTGCTCGTCAGCTTGATCATCGTGCCTTCATCAGCCTTCTCCATCTCGACAACGCGAACTTTGATACCACTTGTTAGGAAATCGAGGGATTCCCTTAACATGTCCTGCAAAGGATGACTAGCAGCGGAATGTTCCCCGCACGAGAAACAAGGAAATAATCGTAGCAAAATAATCAAGCAACCACAGAGAGATGAGAAATTTTACTTGGGAAAACCTTCCTTGATGTGAGAGAGGGAAAAAACCCACTGGACAACGACATGCAACAAATCCACTAGGTCAAAAAAGAGAGGGCACAATGTCTTCTCAGTTTTGTTGCCCAACAAAACAAAGGCTCAGCTACAAGAATAAAATCAGATAACTATCACCTTGTACTTGGAGAACACGATACCGTTGCTTCTCTTCGTCACGAGTTGTCTGTCCTCAAGAACGGACCTCCCTGGCGGTTGCTCCTTACGCCTCTGGCACTAACGCTCCTAACGGATGCGACTTCTCTTCGGACCCCTGCGGGCTAACTCTTCGCACCTTGCGCGAACTTGCTCCTCATGACTTGCGTGGGATACTTCCCTCCTTGCTTGGGGAGAGAAAACTAAGAGAGAAGAGAGGTAGAGATGCTTGAGTTAGGGATCAGTTCCAATGCCTTGCATGAGGCCTTATTTATCCGAGTTTCCACCTCCTCCTCTCTCTCTCTCTCCTACTCCTATTTGGAATAGGAAATACAAATCCTACTCCTATTGCAAAGATGACCCCAAGGGGATAATTGTTCAATAATCTCCCTCCCTTTTTTCTTTGTTTTTGGGAACGGATAGTAACCAACGATTTTCATATAAATATTTCTTTTGTTGATCCTTGATGTCTTGATTAGCTTCAACATGGTATCGGATCCTCGTTGATGCCTTGGTCTGTGTTTTTTAGTGTTATGAGAGTCGGATTTCTTAATCGAAAGAGTGTGCTTGGTCTCTTGCTTCTTAATTACTTCATATAATGGGGCTGCTATTGGTATCATTGGTCATTTTCTTATTTTCTCTAACGATATGGCATCTCACCATGTAGATGTACGATCAAATAACTATCCAATCATTTACCACAATGCATCTAACAAGGAAGCTGATCCAATTTGGATGCAAGATGAATCTACTTATCTATGACTACAGTACTTTTCCTCTCTCAAATCAACCAAACATGAATACTGGATGATCCTGACTTAACTTTTAGTCGACGTTATTTCTTATCTCCTATCCAAACATGCTTAGGACCCCTTCTTTTAGATTTGCCATATTGAACAGAAAACTTTGGCAACACGGAGCATCTCACAAGCGAAATAGCCAGTCTCGACCGCATGCATTTAGCATGGCTAAGAAAGCATCTACGATCTACAACGCATTCGACTAGCATTCAAAAAATCAACATGACTCCAACGAATCCCATTCATAAAAGTAGGTCTGCCGGGTGTGTAGAACTTGGTTGTGATTGACAGAAAACCAAAAACATGAAAAACAACAAACTCGCCTTGTTCTCTTTAGATAGAGCTACGTCGGGTTATGAAATCTTTGGAAAAAAAGAATAAATCAAAATCCGAATGCTATTACCAAAACTAGATGCAGAAAACCAACTAAAGTGCCTTAGCAGATAAATCAAGAATACAAATCAAAAACAACAATTTGTTATGGCAGGAAGACTTAAAGCTAATCTAAAAACCTTTCCTCTAAGATATCATATGGGAAGTGCCGTTTGCTTCACGGATTCAAATTTTCGCGATCCAAAACAACACTTTACGTGAAGCGTGCAAAATATAGGTTTCCTTCCACTAACTTATGAGCATAAGATGCTATTTTAGATAAATATTAGCATGGAAGGTACTCATCCACTTTTAGGGCACGCTTAATTCCAAATTACGAAGGAAGAAACAAAGATAATAGAAATACATATAGGTATTAAGCTACGATTTTCCTATTTTTTTTCCAAATCTTTATTTTAATCGATTAAAGCAATCAGTTACAGTATTACAAACAATCCAACTAAGATCTTACCATCACAATAGCTATGAAAACGAATCGAAATGTGCGATCGACCAAATGAACGATCTAGCCTACTCCGGATGCTTGATGATCCTCTGCAGAACGACGGTCCTCGCACGTCGTATATCTCTACTGCATTGATCTGCCTGCTCCCCCAGCTCCTCTATCCCCTTCATGAATTCCGCTAGCCTCTTCTTGACCTCCTCCACCGCAATCTTCACTGCTACATTGTCGCCTCTCATTGCAAAGTCCACGTCGGCGAACAGCGTCTCGATCTCGATCTCCAACTTATCCACCAAAACGCGTATGTTATCGAGGTCCTTGATCGCAACAAAGCTCCCCACTTGCATAGAGTTGATGACTTCCTTCTGACTCTTCAAGGCATCCTCGTAGCCTTTCCATAGTGAGTCGATCCACTTGCCCATGGAGCCCAAAGGGATGGATGTCGCGGCTGCGAGGGCTGCTGCAACAGGCGGGGCAGCCATTGCAGCTGCGACGACCGAGCATATGAGGACAGCAGCAAAGGCAGAGACAAAGATGGCACTGGAGACTTTCCTCCACGCTTTGACGGTCTTGAGCTTCTTGTCGAGCTTGCTCTTGCGTTGCTGGAGCTTCTCGAGCATCAAGAGTTGCTGCTTGTAGACGGCTTGAAACTCGCGGAAGAAGTCCTCGGTGAACGGATCCCCCGCAGATTTGAAGCTCTTCAACTCCTACATCACAGGCATTTTACCAGATAGCGCGCAACATATGCAGAAATATGTAGTAACACTCCGCTAACTAATCCAAATTAATCGAGTTGGAAAACCCAAAGATATAACAGATAGATCCCCAAAAGAAAATCATTGGAAAATTCTATCGATGACTAAAACAGGTAATGATCTATATAGGGTTTCTCATATGCTCATGAAGAACTGACAATTCAACCAGACACAAATAAACAGAAACTGACAATTCTGAATATAGTAGTTCCAGGTCCATGGTGAAATACTACTTTGAACCCATATCAGTTGGGTCTAATTCTTAGATAGTATCAATTTCAGTTCTAGCTTTTCCTATTATACATAGGACTAGTATTTTTAATTCCTTGAAAGCTACGCAAGAATGCTTCCTAAGATAGTCCTTCTGGTTCCTTCAAAGTTACCCAGCACCATTAAGAAAAAAACATTCTTAGCTAAACATGCTTTAGAATTTCTTGATCCTATACAGCTTCGATTTCTTTTTCCCATACAGTGATTTGTTCCTTAGAAAATGTAAACATAAAACAAAGGTTTTGGATATTCAAACATCTGTCCTTGGACTTAATCGCATTTATAAAACATGAAATGGCTGAGACATGTCCAGATCATGTTTTGTATATATATTTGGTATGCTGCTATGGGTTAAAACATGCGATTATCACAAAACAATGTTCTTGTTAGGACCGCGATTACCAGTCAGCTGTAGGATTGATATGTAATCGCGTATTGCTTTGATATCATTAAGGACTAATATACAACTTATCAATAAACTTGAAATCAATCCCTATTAAATTAAATCAGTTCCTCAACTTTGTTGTCTATAATATAATAACAGTATAGGGCATGACTTTCTATGCATTTAGAATAAAAAAGCCCAGTTCAATTAAACTAATCCCTCGACCTTTCTGTCTTTAAGTGACAAAGAATGAAACTTATCATGATGTGCACTAAAAACAATCAGTATCTGCTGATATAAGCTATAGCACATGATAAAAAACGTGCATTCAGAAACAAACAATGCAATCTGAATTAAAACTGTAATTTTAATCTGATCATATACCTGCAATGTCCTGTTATACTTGTGTTCATCTCCTCGGGCCTCCTCATCTTCGAACCGCTGCAGCACGACGTGGAGGAGGAGCTGAGAGTCCCGGGCACGCTTGAGGCACTTCTCGAGAGCGGTGCAGAAGTCAAGCGTCTGGAGGCTGCTCTCGAAGTACTCCTCGACGAGGCTGAAGAGATCGGGACTCTTCCAGATGTCCTTCTTGCATTGCAGTATCACCTTGACTACCTCCTGGTTCATGTCCAGGAGGCAGCTGGTCACCTCCCTCAGCGAGTCCAACGAAAGGGCCCTCACCTCCACCCCCACCGCGAGGCTCGATATCACACGGCTCATCCTCTGCTGTATGGTCGTGTCCAGGGATTGTAACTCCGGATCCTGCTGGCACGCAGCCGTGTAGGAGTTCAGCTCCAGCCCGTATTGGTTGTTGCTGCTGCTGCTGATATTGTTGTCATTGCTGCTGCTGTTAGAGGCGGCGTTGGGTCGCTTGCTGAGGTGAGAACCCATGTTGGGTTTGGTGTGAAAGAACCGATCTATGGGATCGCAATGCGCTCAGATCAAGAAATCTTGGAGGTCCGGAGGTACCCAACTTGAGACTTTTGGGATTTCGACTCTGTTCTAGAGGAGATGTGATTTGACACTGTTCTTGATGTACCCAACTCGAGAAGAGGAAGGCACAGAAGCTTCTTGTGGATTTGGTGACGAAGATTGGATCTTTGGGTGTGGAAACAATCAATGATGGAGCACCCAACGCGGAAGGAGGTGTTTTACACGAGGAGGATGGTAACTTGCGTGGGATAAGGTACAAGAGATTGGGTAATCGATGTACAGAGGCAATGGTGGGACGAGAACCGGGTTTTTTTTTCACGTGGAAGATGGCAACTGGAAGAAGTGGGTAGAGAGAGAAAGGGTTGGCGATATAGAGTGATAGAAGGCGTGAGAAGCAGTGGTGAGAGGAGAGATGGCTTGCACGCATGAGGAGAGGAATGGGGGAAATGGGGGAAAGGTGGCGGTGCAGAAGCAGATAGAGGCAAATAAATAACCAAAAGCAGACGACAGCACTGTTTGCTTCTCTCTCCAACAATGTGTTCATATATAGATATCTCTTGTTGCTGGGAAGATTTGAAGTTGGGTAGCGGGAAGCAAGAGGAGAGAGAGAGAGAGATGTGGCGGAGAGCAAAAGGCTGATCGAATGGGACCCACCCTTCCTCGTTAGAGCGGGTTCTCCTTGGGTGCTGTTACAGACCTTCCTCCTCAAGTAAACGAGTGGGTTTTTCTGTTTTTCTTTCACCCTCCCCTGTTTTTGGGCTTTGGGTGGTTGGCAGTTCCCCTGTTTTTACTCACCAAGAAAGGGCATGGACACCACTTGCATTCAATGTCAATGTTCCTTCAACCCAAATCACCAAGCCAAAGTTGGTTTGAATTTGGAGTTAACAAATTCTCCCTTGGTGATGGCTCACTATGAATATAAGAATTTCCTCAACTCCTTGGTTCATGAAATAACATCTATCAATTGTTCGAGATCAGCTATAATAAACAAATAAAACTTCAATTTTATTTAGAAAATATTTATATAAACAAATGTAACATAATTTACAATATATATATAAAAATGGAAAATAAAAGGATTTTACTTAAAAAATAAGGTGACATAAAAAATAAAATATGAATAAAGTATTACATGGGTTCTTAAATTTTAGAGCATTTTTGGGGTTTTTAAAACAAATCAAAATAAAAAGAAAACTAAATAAAGTTTGGAAATATTTAAAGGGATGAAGGGGGTTTAAAATTAGGGTTTATGTACAAAATTAAGTCCTAAAAATTTCAAAATAATTGTAACATAATTTACATTAATTATATTGCAAAATACTTTTTTTAATTTTGATTTAATATGATATTTTATGAATTTAGGGGTATATTTAGTATTTTTATGATTTTAAGTGTAGGTGCAATATATCTATGAGATTAGTATATGTGATACTACTAATAAAGAGGCAAGCGACCTAATCTTTTTGAAGTTTTTTTGGGAATAACAACAATTACGTAAGAACACTACAAGAATGATGCATAGAAATGACTTTTTTAAAAATAATAACTAGGGTTTAGACCACACAAATTCACAAATGAAGCTCAAATCATGCGCTATAAGCATGTATTTTTAGTTTTTCCATATACTCAATACTGAGCCAAAAACAATAAAAACAAGCCAACTACCAAGTAATTTTCAGGGAGCATAATCCATATTTTTCTCAAAATTTTTATCACGCAGTTAAATATATCTCAGAGCATTAACATATCTAATTTTAAACTAAAAACAGTAAGCATGTGATTTGCTATGAACTTATGAAGCTCAAATCAAGTGATATAAGCATGTATTTTTAGTTTTTCCATATACTCAATAATGAGCCAAAAAAAATAAAAGCAAGCCAACTTCTAAGTAATTTTTAGGGAGCATAATCCATTTTTTTTCAAAAATTCTGTCGCGTGGTTAAATATATCTCAAAGCATTAACATATCCAATTTTTAACTAAAAACATTAAGCAAGTGATTTGCTATGAACTTATCTAGAGAAATATGTTATTTTTAATAAAAAAACTTATAATCTATACATAATCAAAAGCATTCGAAATATTGTAACATGAAGAGCGCAAGAGTAGGAACACAATAAAAAATGCAACTTAAAATTTTCAAGGGGTTGCAACATTTTAAGCTCCAAAGTCAAGGATCTTTTTTGCAAAATTCCAAAATCAGCATAAGGCATTAAAATCAGTTAGGAGGATGAAAGGAGTAAATAAAAATCTATTTACTACGCATCATAGAAGCACTGAATAATTAGCAAACATTTTCACCAAAATAATGTAAGTTCATCGTATGAACTAGAAAATATAGCACAATAATTTGTGCATTTAAAAATTATAAATTATAAGGAAAAGATTTTTCAAAATAATTTATGATGTTCACAATGAATAAAAGAGATAGATCAGGGTTACCTCTTGAAGCGTGGGTTTCTAAATGAAGAGAACTCTCGAATCAAGTCATATCTGCGGAGTCTCTCTAGTGGGTGCGGAGATGAATCACGTTGCTTCCCACGAACCCAGATGTCAACCGGAGCAACAAGAAGAGGCGTCTGAGAGATTGATATTCTCAAGACTCTTCTATATCTCAAGGGGCACGAAATTTCTAAGGAACTTTGCTCTCCAAAATTGTGTTCCAAAAGAGAACACCTTGCCCTCTTTTTATACTCAAAGCCCACGTCAAACATGTGGCTTGTAGTGTTTTGGATTCTAAATCAAGGAATAATAGAAAGTCCTACTTCAATAAGAAGTATCTCCTTCTTATCTCAAATTAATATTAGTTAATTGACAATAAAATAAGCAACAACTTTAGAGTCCTAATACAATTAAAACACAACAAGTAGGTGCAATCATGTACAACATAGTTATGCAACCATATTTGGTTAAGGTTGTTACCTTTTTATCCATTAATTAATTAACAACATAATCTCATTATCATAATTGGAGAAATTATGGAATTAATCCTTAAGCTTATGAATCATATTCATGAGCCCAAAATTAAATGTAAATCCAATTTACATCTACAAAAATCAATGTGAATCAAATTCACACAATTTCATACTTTAGAAATATTATGTAAATCATATTTACATAAATATTTATAAGAATCATATCCATATAAATACTAATTATTGTGAATCACCATTCAAATTAATTAATGAGATATATTTATCAATCTTATTCACAAAATTTCCCTTATAATATAATACAATAATAATACAATATTAACATTAATATGTATGAGTCCTAATCTAATTAGGATTAATGAGATACAAATGCAGATACTTAGATATAATATCGGGTAGATAATATTATCTATGTATAGTGGCTTGAAACTTTGATATCTATCTAATTTTAGTGCTTATATGATTTTAGCAAAAAACTGTCACCTACGAATGTTGAGTTTGAGCTGTAACACTTTACACTCTCAATGAGCTCAACGAAACGCATCACATTCTCCATGAGATGGAGAAAGTGTCAGTGAGCTAAATTCAGCTTCCTTGACCATTTCTAATCAAAGTACAAATCACTAAGAGTTTAAAAATGAGATGAACAAGCTTAAATATTTCCATTTCCAAGACCATTTATATTTCCAACATTTGGACATTGAAATTGAAATTGGAATTGGAAACTAGATTCAAATAAATTGTGAATTAATCCAATTAAATCCCATATCATATATCTAAATGGAGCCATTAAAAACCATCATGTTTCTTCACTCCCCTGGAATGGAAGTAGCATGGTAGATGATCTATTACGATCGATATAATCCTGAGCATTCACGATACTCATACATCCTTACTCATTCATCATTTACACTAGAAGACTTTGATAAATCTGATGTTCAAAACCCTAGTTTGATTGTCTTCTTCGGAATATATCAATAGATTTCTCATTTGATAATTGGGCTACAATATCAATCATATACTTTTCATAAGCATATATTAATATCTCGAATTCGTGTTTTAATTCATAAATAAGATGACCATGCATGGAATTCATTTTGACCCCAAGACATCTCATGAGTCAACTATCTCCTGATTCATCATCTATGAACTTGTATGATACCTTCGAGAGATCATACATCTCATATGACTTCATATGCATACAAATGCACCGGTATATGGACTTTGGTGAGGTCACCAACATATTGGTCCGTCAAATGTGCATACTCAGGCATATGGATGCATATTTGTCTCAGGTCAAAGGATCTTTGCCTGATCATGACAATTACGATTCAGGTCCTAGTTTACATCGACCTCATCAAGTTAATTCTTTAACTTTATTATTCTAAAACTTATGAATCTTCATTCTTATGTAGAGGATCTGCATCAAGAAGTCGGTTGGAAATCAATCTTTAGAGAAAGATTGCCATCTCTTTCTCAGACTATAGATATTTATTGAATGTCACATGTTTGCAGTTGTGTCCTCCCAGCTGCATGGTTTGTGTCCTCCCAGCTGCATGGTATTCAATATGGCCATGGTACATAACCCAAACTGTACAAGTGGACCTTAATAGTAAAGTGCATTTGCATTCATCCATTTTCATTTCAGATGGACATGATAAAATAATAACTTTTATTGCATTAAGGGGTCACCAAGGGATTACAAGTCCAACAACCTCCACTAGCCCTCAGAGCCATTCATGTACTAATTTTAATCCCATATTAATTGTGTTGATTGTTGGTTATTTGTCAAATAGGCAGGAAAGCTAATTAGTCACTTTGTCATCGACGACTATACCATGTTTTGTTACAAACTTACATACCTCAAGTAGACATTAATCGCATCCAATGTAGTTGCCGCATCTTATGCAACCAATGCTTTACTTTGTTGAAACAACCATAATGTACTGCTTCTTGCTATACTTAGCTCACAGATCACTATCGTCCAACAAAAAATAAGAACTATTTAGTTGACTTCCTATCATCCATATCTGATTGGAAATCCAAATTAGTGTACCCTAAGACTTGGAGATCATTTTCTCCATAAAACCAAGATGTAGTCCTGAGTTCTTCTTAGGTACTTGAAGATGCTCTTCACTGTAGTCTACCATTTCTCTCCATAGTTGGATTGGTAACGGCTTACTGCTGTCACTGCATGACAAATATCTAGTCTAGTACACATCATGTCCTACATCAGGCTTCCCATAGCCGATGCGTAAGGGCATTTAGCAATGGTATTCTTTTCCTCAACAGTTTGAGGAGCCATCCCTTTAGATAGGTTAATACCATGTATCAAGGGAAGGAACTTTTCTTAGAATTATCCATACTGAACCAATCCAAGATATTCTTGATGTATCCTTATTGTGATAGTCACAATATCCTCCTTTTTGTATGTTTTCTGAAAAAGTTCAGACCCAAGATACAATAGGCTTCTCTGATCTTTCATCTCAAAGGTATTAAACAATCAGATCTTAAGACTAGTCATTATCCTTGTATCATTCCTAATGATAAGGATGTCATCTACATAAAGCACAATAAACACGATGGTTCTCGCACTAAGCTTCTTGTACACACATGGTTCATACAAAATTTGCATGAAATTATAACTCTTTATGGTTTCATCGAATCAATTGTTCCAACTACGAGAAGCTTGTTTGAGCCCATAGATGGAATTCTTTAGCTTGTACACTTTTCCTTCCTCATCTATGAAGCCCTGGGTTTGCTCCATATAGATATCCTCTTTGAGGTATCCATTGAGAAAAGCGATCTTGACATCCATCTGCCAGATGTCAAAGTCTAGGTGTGCAGCTACTGTAAGCAATGCTATGATGAATCTAAGCTTGGCCATAAGAGAGAATGTCTCATCGTAATCGATGCCTTCTCTCTGCGTGTAACCCTTGGCTATGGCCATGCTTTGAAGGTCTCTACCTTCCCATCAGGTCCCCTCTTTCTCTTGAAGATATATTTGTACATAATGGGTTTGACCCCTTTAGGTAGATCTTCGAGGGTTAATACACCATTCTTGTGCATGGAGTCTATCTCAGACTCCACTATTAGCATCCAACTATCCATGTCGCGATCACCCAAAATCTTCATCAAATGAAGTTGGAACATCATCAGACTCTTTTGGTACATGGAATTCGTACCCTTTAGATTGACTTACAACCCTATAACTCCTTCTAGGAGGTATGGTCGTGTCATTTTCATTATCTCTTCATTTTCTAGATTATGAACTTCATCAGTCTCATTAGATTCAATTAGTTCCTTAACTTCATTATTTTCTTGACTTCTAAGGAATTCATCTTCAAGAAATTTGACATCTCTAGAAACAAATACCTTCTGAATCCCATAATCATAAAGTTGGTATACATTACCATTCTTTACGTATCCAATGAAGTAGCAAGCTCTTGTGTGAGATTCCATCTTGCTTGCATCCACGTTTTTAGCATGGACTAAAAAACCTCAAATCCTCAAGTGTCGTACACGTGGCTTGGTACCTGATGAATCCACATTTCATCATCTTTATTCTATCATTTTGGCCTCAAAAACCCTAGTAAATGCGTGTAAATACCATTAAATCCAACATTTTAGCATCCATGCATATGCATGTAAATAGTGTATAAAATACTGTAATTAAAGCCAAAATTATATAATAAATAAAATAAAAGAAAAATAATAAAATATTGTAAATATTTTATGACCCAAAACCCCGAGACCTAGGCATCTTGATGAATAAGTCCACAAGGAATAAAGTAGGGGGAGATAAGGGCCAAATACAATACATATTCCATTCATTCTTTATCCATTTTGGGACCTATTTTTGGTTCCACTTTTTATAGATCAAATAAAGAAACTTTGTACATGAAAGTTGTAGATAATTTTATATAGAAAACTACAAAATTGATTTCACTGAAAAATAATACATAGATAAAAAGTTATGGTCTGAATAAAAATCCAGAATCCCAACTTCCCAGACCCGTATCTCACAAATGAAAACTCCGAATGCAGCAAACTCACATTTAGTTGTATATAGAATAAAATAATCTATTTAATGGCGGTGGTTTTGCATTTGGCGGAGCTACGGTTTGAATGTTGAGTTTTGGACCCTCATTGTATACCTGTACAAATTAAAATATTCAATTTATTATTTATTCATTATTTTTGTATTTTTATATTTTTATAATTATGTAAATATTACTTATAATAATCATGTACATCAAAATCAGAATAAAAACCTAAATAAAATACAAAATACAAAATACATGTATATATGATACATAGGTACACTACCAATACTTATACCTATATAAATTATACTTTTATTTTATTAAATATACAAACTACATCAGAAAATTAAAATAAAAATATATTTATGTATAGAAAAGTATTTTACAAATATATAAAATAATAAATAAAAATAACTAAATTAAAATCACAAAATAAAAATCAATTAATAAAATATATAGGTAATATACCTATATAGGGTATAAAAAGCCACTTGTAAAAATATATCTCATAAAAATAAATAAAAATCACTATAAAATACTTCATAAAAAAATAAGCATTTTTCTTTTTATAATTAAAAATTAATAAAATCATTATCTATTTTTAATAGATTTTAGAAAACATTTTTCCAGGGATTTTCCTGGTTGGTCCACGTGGACCAACCAGGTGGAAGTTGACCCGCTGGTCAACTCCTTGGTTCTTGCTCCTACAGCCTTGCCAGAAGTGGTTTTTGTCCTCTTTTGCGGATTTTTCGAGGACGGTCCTTGCATCTTTTGATGTCGGCGTCTTCATGACTTTCACTCCTCGTCCACTGCTCTTACACGCCAAGGCTTAGATTTGACTTTGGACCCAAGATCCGCCCGATAATCTTCGATTTGCGAGCCCTCTCGACCACTTTGTTCAAAAGCACCCGTCAACCTCCAGTCCTCGGGGAACCCCTTTTGACTTCGTTTTGGCTCCCTAGGAGGTGCTCAGGATCGACCATGGTGACAGCATGGTCTCTAGCTATCTAGGGCGGGTCTTGGCGTGGTCATTTGGCCAAGTTCCCTCATCTACGGCCAAACGGCTGTCGAGGTACCATCTCGTGACTCTGGCCACTGAGGTCCTGTTTTACTTAGCATTTTTCTTTATTTTCTTTATGCATTTTTACTCCTATCTGTAGCATCCACGCACCCATCTTCGATTTCGCTTATCACCTATTCATTCACCTACGCCATCATCGCGTCGGAATTTATTCCGGCGACCACCATTTTCCCCCGCATACCCATCGTTGCAAGAAGGCCCAGATTCCTCTTTTCGCTTGTGCTAACAACTTTGCAGGAGATGGTGCCCGAACGACCCTTGAATGGGTCGATTTTGAAAGGTTTGAAGCACATGGAGTGCGCCCCCTTCTCCAGCTCCGCCCATCGTCACCGGCGCTCCAGGCGCTTCTTGGAGACCTTCCCCGGAAGAGGAGGAGCTCTGGCTCCATTTTGCCCAAGTTCTGACGCACCCAGGTGGTCGAAGTAGTGCTGGAAGCACGTTCAAGACTCAGCCCAACCGAGTTCTTGAGCTGTTCTTCCAGCCCTCCTCTGTGCCGTCTGATCATCGCACCTCTCCAGGAAGCACAACTGCCATCGGATCTTGCCCTCGTCCCAGCCGTTGATCTCCACGCCCAATCTAATCAGGGCCACTGAAGTGAAGCGTCATCGCCCGTGGAGGCGTCGCCACGTGTCCAAGTGGGAGGGGCGCCGCCGTCAGATCGCGCCTTTCGCCTGGGTATTTTGCTTTTCACACCTGGTAACTTTTTGAATTTAAGAAATAACACTTAATCATTCCTCTGCAGTTATTAATTTTGTGTAATATTTGCATTTTCCACCCTAGACTTCTAACATTCGCGATCTCGTCCCAGCAAGCGAGGCGCATGTGCGTGAGCACGTGCGCTTGGCTATTTTGCATCTAAGGGTCTGTTGCTTCGTGTATTGCTTGTTAGTACTTAAAGATTGTTGTAACGTGTTAATTCTCTTGACATTTTGCAATATTTTCCTCAACATTTTGTATATTACTTTGGTGCCCCCGGCCAGGAGCGTGTGCGTAGGCACGTGAGCTTAGTATTTTTGCAAGGGCACCCCCGCGGCTTTGTGTATTTCAGTGTGGTACAGAAAGTTTTGATACAGTTATAATATTTTACGTGCAATTTACATTCGAGCCCCCAAGCTTTGCCATATTTTCACAAATACCCTTGGCCATGTGTAGTTTCCTTATGTTGATAGAATTTATTTCATGCAGTTCCAAGAGCCCAAAAATTCCATAAAAATTAACTTAAGCTCCTGTTAACTTGAACTACAACGTCATATTTTTGCATTTGCATTTTATTGCATTTTTATATTTATAAAAAAATCAAAAACATGCATTTTAGCTACTGTCTAGCTTAGAAAATACCAAAAAAATAATAAAGCATCTAGAAAAACTCCAAAAAAAATTACCTACTATCTATTTTATCCTATTTTAGTGTCAGTCCAAAAACCACTAAAAAATTCAAAACCAAAACCTTAAAAATTAGAAAATACCTAAAAACTTCAAAAAAATCTAAAAAATCATAGAAAACTCCAAAAAATGCAAACTCAGTTCCTGTAGATTCCCCTTTTTATTCCATTTAATTTAAAATTAGTTTGGAAAAATTTTGTGGCTGTTAGATATTTTTTAGTTCTATTTTACCTTCAGCCAGAACATTAATTCACTATTTTCTTTATTTTGACTTTTAAAAATACCAAAAACATTCTGAAAAATACCCCAAAAATCACAAAAACAGTAAAAATTCATAAAAAGACCAAAAAAATTTATTTCTGAATTTTTGAGCATTTTTACATATTTTTATAAATATTCTAGCACCTCTTTTATTATATAGTTTATATATTCCAATATTGAAAAAGAAAAATAAAAAAATTATAAAATATAAAAAGAAAATATAAAATCAGAAAATTAAAAATCAAAATACAAAATCTAAAAAAAAAATAAAAATTAAAAAACCCACAAAAATATTTGCATTGCGTAGTGTAGACATACGATCACATTCACACACACACACACACACACTTGTGGATCTATCCTGCCTTGCTCCCTGTGTTCGAGCTCTCTACGTACTTGCTTCTATACATCATTTATGTAGAGTTAAAAATAAATTTTAACTTCACATTTACTTGTCATTGCTTGATATCTATAGTGTGGGTTAATTGTTGATTAATTAGGGATTTTTAGTGGTCACCACAGCGACCTTTGTGTTCCTGCCTTGTGTGGAATACTAGACTGTTAGAAATTCCTGATTATCAAATGGCGCCGTTGCCGGGGAGCAACAACGCATAGATCATTTTTGCCTTGTGTTGTGATTATTTGTCTACTTTGCGGCTTTTATCTCTGCTTTTTGTAGTTTCCTTATTTTTGATATTTCTTGTTTGAATTGTCTAAAACCTCTCTTGTTTGACCTCTTGCGAGGAACGCGGATCGAGGGAGGAGCTCTCTTCTAGGAGCACCTGCGCACCCACGTGAGGCGACTTGAATTAGCACGAAGGCGGGCTAGGAGAGGATTTTGAAGACAGTTCTAGTGTATTTATTTATTGCATTTATTTTGTAATTTGTAGTGAGAGAGAGACTATTTAATTATAATAATACAGGTACCCCCGGACATTTGGACATTCGAGCCTAATTTCCAGGTGTTTGTACACCTGGGGGCTCGCCGCGGTTTTATCGGTTTTCATCGCATTTTTTTACTTTGATTTTTCTGATTTTCTTTATTTTGTGTGATTGAGCCCCTAGTTCTAGGATTGCTTGCGATAGATTAGGTCCAAACACGTTAATCACCCTTGCATGCTCCTATAGTATCGTTTGGACTTAGTCAAATTTAAACAGTTGATTCATCGTCCTCGAGCCATCGCGCCGCGAGCTCTCCCCGCCAAGCGCTTCTCCTGAACTTGATTTGTCGAGAGGAGGAGGGGTGAGGCTAGACCGGACTCTAGGATTGAGGACTTGTGGTCAACTTGTGGTTCTTCACGATAATAGAAATTTCTGAAACTTAGGGCGATTTCATCGGCTTTGCATTTGCATATAGATAGATTTCAATTCTGCTGAGCATCTTTGCATGTAGAGTGCTGGAGGCAAGGTGAGCATTTCTCTTTAGCATTCATCATCGATTATTGATTGCATTGCTTTTCCGACTCTCCCTCTAAATTTTGCCAACCTAGGTGCTAAGTAAAATTGAATCCTCGTTAGGCGCGTGCATTTCTCACTAAAAATCCAAAAAAGTGATAATCAGTAAAATCAGGACTGCTAATATTATTTGACCCTAAAACCGATCAAAAAGAAAAATCTTGAATTGGGGTGAGTAATCCCCTCATTGTCTTCATTTTACATTGCTCGTGCATACACTAAGGTTAGAGCCCAAATCCTATTTTTAGCCCCCTAAGTGTTTGTGCAAATCTTTGACTTCTCACCTAACTCTAAAACAGACAAGATAAAAAGACCGACTTTTCGGTATCTACCGAGTGAGTAGGTGAATTGAGGGTTTATATTCTTTTTTATTCTTGTTTGTAGTTGTTTTGTGTGTGTCCTAGATCGCTCCTGCGCACTTGCGCCTTCTTCTCCACTCTCTTGACTTGATCGACGTGCTCCCCCGAGTCATTTCCTTTTGTTTTCGAGATGGACCCCTGGAGTGCATTTTATCCGGACTTTGCGGATCCCTCGCTCGCTCCAGCCGGTCCATCTCCCTTTTATCAGGAGGATCCTCCTCCTACTTTTTCTGATTTTTGTACATACCCGCCTCAGCCACAGTATCACGACTCGGAGTTCTATCCACACCCACCCCCACCTGTGTATTATCCACCTCCACCTTCACATCCACCTGAGTATGACCTGATGGAGTCACCTCCCTCGATCTCTATGAGTGATATCTTGAATCAGATGACAAAGCGCATTGATTTGATGAATGATGATCTTGCTTTCTTGAGGAAGAATCAGATTAATGCTCCTTTCATCGGGGATACGGATTCACTTATGGGTGATCATGGGAGCTTTCAATCGCCAAACATACAAAAAAATGAAAAAAAATATAAAAATCCAAAAAGAGTTCGGGAGACCTTTGGTTGATTCATATTGTGAGGAGAGTGCCCACTTGCCAGATCCTTTGACCACACAACCTCTCACACCCTGTCCCACCTTTGACCTCGAGGATGCCGCTATACAGACTGCTCTTGGCATGCCTCGTGTATATGCTGATTCTGGCTTCTTCTCTTGTATGGAGGAGGTCCAAAAATTCAAAAAAATGTTGACTGAACACGAAGTGGTGGCCACTATTCATGAGATCATCCGCGCCCCACTTCAGCAGGCCATGCCCGATTTATCTGCTCCTCTTCCCAAGAAGAGAAAGCGGAGGAGCAGATCTGAGGTCACATTCTAACCATGGCCACTGCCCACGCCATCACACACCATCCCATTCCTAGAAAGAAGAACACATCAACACCTTTCATCACTTGCACCATCTCTGACTATACTTGTGATCGCACTTTCCTGGACGGCGGCGCATCTATTAGCATATTACCCTTCTCGCTGGTACAATCTCTTCACTTAGGGCCTCTCAAGAAAACCAGGATGATCGTCCAGTTTGCTGATGGATCTATCAAGAGGCCGAAAGGGTATCCTTGAAAACACCGTCATTTCTATTGAGGGCACGAGCTATCATGTTGATTTTGTCGTGTTGCCCATGGAGACCTCCACAGGGGAGCCGTCTCCAATCATCCTGGGACGACCATTCCTCGCCTCTACGAGGGTCGTTATCAACTATGGATCAGGAGAGATTCGCTTCCGCCCTATTGACGAGAGCGAAGCGGTGATCACCGCACCCACAGATGACGAGAGACCTGCACCTGATGCACCTTCACCGATTCTAGCTGATTCCGAGGCCTGTGACCGATCTAAGGATATTAGAGATGTTTGCTTAGCGATCCCTGATGAGACCCGACGGATCCCCCGAAAGGGGAGGAAATCAGAAAGCATAGACCTCGTGGTTCCTCCTTCTGGTGTGTGGCGATGTGTTGATGAAATCCAAAGCATTTATGTGATTGATCCCATTGAGCGACGCGCAGATACCAAGACTAGACAGGACGGACCTGGTTTGACTACTTCCACTGATAACTCCGTTCCTGGTCACTCTAAGGTGAAGATGATTGAGGTCGGTTATGATGCAAACCTTCACAATTTTTGGCCTCTTGATGAAAAAGATGATCCGGGTGAAACTCTTGAGGACGAACAGAGTTCGTATACTTCCACTGATGATTTTGTGCCTTTTGACTTTGACCTGGACGATCCCTCGCAGGACGACTCCGATTACACTTCTTCTGAGGATGATGAGTTCGTCCCATTCCACTTTGATATCTGCGAGACTTCCAAGGCCGGACCTAGCCGTACTTCTTCCACTCACCAGTCTGTGCCTTCACACCATAGGACCACCAAGGGAGAACCTAGCCATACTGCTTCCATTGACCAGTTCGTCCCTTTCCGATTCGACTCCACTGAGGGCCTTCACTGTGTCGACCCTGATCGGCTTCCGTCCACCATGGACCCCGATGTCGACTTGCACCACACCAGATCTATCCCTCAGCGGTCTCGCAAGAAGGTTAGCTTTCGGCCTTCTTGATCATATGTACATCCATCTCTGTTGTATATTCTCCTTTGTTCATCTCTGTCTCTCTCATATTACTCGTCCATCCATTCTCGTGTGTGCCTTGCTTAGGACGCACTTTGTCCTACGTATAGGAGTTATGGATGAGCTGAGTGTTCTTTCTTCGTTATGTGTCATCACTCCTGTTGTTGCCTATACTTAGGGCTTATTTTACCCTAAGTATAGGGGAGCGATGTGTATATCCTCTGATCTCTCCTTCAATTTTCAGATCTTTTTCTTCTTTTCTTCTTTTCTTCTTTTCTTGATTTCAATTTCTTTTATCCTCTTTTACCGACATGATGCCATCCTTTTCATCATTGCTACACTTAGGATGTACTTTATCCTAAGTATAGGGGGGATGCGCATCCCGAGTTGTTCATATCCACTTTCATCTCTTTTCTTCTTTTCTTCTTTTCCTTTTTTATCTTCTGTATCTATCAAACAGGTGTCGCCTCCTTGTAGACAGTCTTCTATACTTAGGACGTACTTTGTCCTAAGTATAGGGGGGTGTGCACCCCGAGTTCTTTCATTCATCTCGATCCTCTCCATTGTCTCCTCTTCTTGTCTATACTTAGGGATATCTTGCCCTAACTATAGGAGGAGATAATCTGAGTATGATCTGTTCATTCCCACCCTTGACCCTCCCTGCATTGTGTACAATCTACTATACTTAGGATTATTTGATCCTAAGTATGGGGGGATGGTCAACTATTAATTCGTTGATTCATTCATTAGTTCTTTATTTCTTTAGACTTGCCTATACTTAGTACGAGTTATGTCTTCTCTTTTTTTTCCGATCTATGAGGACATAGCTCAAGCTAAGTATAGGGGGGTCGTATATACTATGTATATACTTTAGCCATAACTCGTACTTTCTTATTTTCATAATAATATGGCTAACAAGTCTTTAAAATTCATTAAAAACCTTAATAAAAAGATGTTACCATTCCTCAAAATTCCTTTTGTATTTACTGATTAATAAATCAGGTGAAGATGTTTTTTGCAAAATGTTTGAAAAATAGTTTGAAAATCTTTGTGAACATCTATTGAAAACTATTTTGAAAATATTTTGTTACATGTTTTCAACTTGTGTAAAAATATGTGGTTTGTAAAAATTTTGTTTCTTTGTGTAAAATAAAATATTTGAAAAATGATTTGCAAATGGTTTGAAAAATGGTTGCAAAAATGTTTTGAAAAACCTATATATAATGTTTTGAAAACCTTGGCAAGATGATTTTCAAATGTGTGTACATGTTTGCAAAAATGTTTCTAAAAAATTATTTTGGATTATAGTTTTCAAAAATTGTTTGAAAAACTGGTGTCAAAAAAGTTTGAGGAATATTTACATCATACCAAAAATCCACTATCTATATGTATAAAATTGACCACTTACCCAGTAAATTCTTAAAATCCACTTCTTGTATATATAAGAAGCACTCCCGTGTAAATATTTGTACCTAGTTTTTATCCAAAATCTTTTGTTTTCAAAAATCTCAAAAACATTTGCACAATTAAAATCCAAAAACATTTGAAAAATCTTTTTGAAAAAAAATACAAAAATGCATATGCATCATCATCATCATATTTTCAAAAATCCATAAAAAGTTCAAAATCTTTGAAAATTGCATCACAAAATATTTTCTGCATTCTGCATATCATTTGCATAGCATTAGCATTTTTTTGGATTGAGTTTGATAGCTGAACAAGTCTAAGTAAAATCTAGAGATTGGAGCTTGATTGGACCTTAAAATCTACCTAATAACAGGAACCTTATAAGAACTGGGTTTGAGGTACTTCAGGTCTAGTTGACTTAATTCTTTGAGGATCACTAGACTTGGTTCAATGGATTCTTGACAGCCTAAGTAGAGTATTTCGGAGCACACGCATGACTCTTGTTGATAATGACCTAACTTGAACACCTGCACCTTTCACATGGCTCAACTCAGTTGGAGTGGTGAGGGGATTGGATTTGCCGGTATGAGACGCACACAAGTGGAAACATTTGTCCTCCTCTAGGTAGGGAAGTGCACCCCAACCCGTCCAGTGATGAGGAAGTCTAAAGACAGGAGGCTGTGGGTTGTGATAAAGCTTCAAAAGAGGGATAGTCTACTGGCTCAAGAGGAAAAACTCCTTATGTAAATGCTACTGTGATTAGTATTCGAAAAAAAAATGTTCAGGCACGCACAAAAATAAAAAGCCTGCAAAGTATGTACAAATGTTGTAAAGCCAATAAGCAAGCTTGAGTTCCAAAGTCAAATATGTAAGCCTGCACCTGGATGACTTGACTACACTGGTCTTGCATCCCAGGATATGTAGCTACACTGGCTACCGTCCATTCTTCTCTTCACCCCCTCCTCTTGAGCTAGTTGCCACTTGAACTTAGAAGGGAATACCCCGCTCCTCGAGGATGGAGTTATTGGATTGGGGAGTCATTGGGTTGTCATGCTGGAGAAGTCAGTTTCTTTGCCATTCTAGTTGGGGAGAGCCACCATCACGTACACTGTACGAATCAGATTCATAGTCGTAAGGTAAGGGTTTGCGTATGAATTGAGATATTTCTGACCTGGCTATTGAGGAGACTTGGACTGAGTTTTGGGATTCTCAAGGACTATTGGATTTCAAATTCGATTCTCATTAAGGTTCTGCCCACACTAAAATTCCAGAGGTCCAACTTAAGCTCCAAACTTTGATTTTGTTAAGACAAGTTTGATAATTAAGCTAAATCCAAGTTCTTCTTTTTCTTTTCTTTGGTTTTCTTCTTGCACTTATTGCATAAGTGTTTGTTAGGGACTAGCAAAGGTAAAGTATAGGGGGATGATGAATCCACATTTCATCATCTTCATTCTATCATTTTGGCCTCAAAACCCTAGTAAATGCGTGTAAATACCATTAAATCCAGCATTTTAGCATCCATGCATATGCATGTAAATAGTGTATAAAATATTGTAATTAAAGCCAAAATTATAGAATAAATAAAAGAAAAGAAAAAGAATAAAATATTGTAAATATTTTATGACCTAAAACCCTGAGACCTAGGCATCTTGATGAATAGGTCGACAAGGAATAAAGTAGGGGGAGATAAGGGCCAAATGCAATACATATTCCATTCATTCTTTATTCATTTTGGGACCTATTTTTGGTTCCACTTTTTATAGATCAAATAAAGAAACTTTGTTAATGAAAGTTGTAGATAATTTTATATAGAAAACTACAAAATTGATTTCACTGAAAAATAATACACAGATAAGAAGTTATGGTCTGAATAAAAATCCAGAATCCCAACTTCCCAGACCCGTATCTCACAAATGAAAACTCCAAATGCAGCAAACTCACCTTTAATTGTATATAGAATAAAATAATCTATTTAATGGTGGTGGTTTCGCATTTGGGGAGCTACGGTTGAAAGTTGAGTTTTGGACCCTCATTGTATACCTGTACAGATTAAAATATTCAATTTATTATTTATTCATTATTTTTGTATTTTTATATTTTTATAATTATGTAAATATTACTTATAATAATCATGTACATTAAAATCAGAATAAAAACCTAAATAAAATACAAAATAAAAATACATGTATATATGATACATAGGTACACTACCTATACTTATACCTATATAAATTATACTTTTATTTTATTAAATATACAAACTACATCAGAAAATTAAAATAAAAATATATTTATGTATATAAAAGTATTTTATAAATATATAGAATAATAAATAAAAATAAATCAATTAAAATCACAAAATAAAAATCAATTAATAAAATATACAGGTAATATACCTATATAGGGTATAAAAAGCCACTTGTAAAAATATATCTCATAAATATAAATAAAAATCACTATAAAATACTTCATAAAAAAACATTTTTCATTTTATAATTAAAAATTAATAAAATCATTATCTATTTTTAATAGATTTTAGAAAACATTTTTCCAGGGATTTTCCTGGTTGGTCCACGTGGACCAACCAGGTGGAAGTTGACCCGCTCGTCAACTCCTTGGTTCTTGCTCCTGCAGCCTTGTCAGAAGTGGTTTTTGTCCGCTTTTGCGGATTTTTCGAGGACGACCCTTGCATCTTTTGATGTCAGCGTCTTCATGACATTCACTCCTCGTCCACTGCTCTTACACGCCCAAGGCTTAGATTTGACTTTGGACCCAAGATCCGCCCGATAATCTTCGATTTGCGAGCGCTCTCGACCACTTTGTTCAAAAGCACCCGTCAACCTCCAGTCCTCCGGGAACGCCTTTTGACTTCGTTTTGGCTCCCTAGGAGGTGCTCAGGATCGATCATGGTGACAGCATGGTCTCCAGCTATCTAGGGCGGGTCTTGGCATGGTCATTTGGCCAAGTTCCCTCATCTCCGGCCAAACGGCCGTCGAGGTACCATCTCGTGGCTCTAGCCACTGAGGTCCTATTTTCCTTAGCATTTTTCTTTATTTTCTTTATGCATTTTTACTCCTAGCTGTAGCATCCACGCACCCATCTTCGATTTCGCTTATCACTTATTCATTCACATACACCATCATAGCGCCGGAATTTATTCCGGCGACCACCATTTTCCCCTGCACACCCATCGTCGCAAGGAGGCCCAGATTCCTCTTTTCGCTTGTGCTAACAACTTTGCAGGACCTGGTGCCCGAACGACCCTGGAATGGGTCGATTTTGAAAGGTTTGAAGCACCTGGAGTGCGCCCCCTTCTCCAGCTCCGCCCATCGTCACCGGCGCTCCAGGTGCTTCATGGAGACTTCCCCGGAAGAGGAGGAGCTTTGGCTCCATTTTGCCCCAGTTCTGACGCACCCAGGTGGTCGAAGTAGTGCTGGAAGCACGTTCAAGACTCGGTCCAGCGGAGTTCTTGAGCTGTTCTTCCAGCCCTCCTCTGTGCCGTCTGATCATCGCACCTCTCCAGGAAGCACAACTGCCAATGGATCTTGCCCTCTTCCCAGCCGTTGATCTCCACGCCCAATCTAATCAGGGCCACTGAAGTGAAGCGTCATCGCCCGTGGAGGCGTCGCCATGTGTCCAAGTGGGAGGGGCGCCGCTGTCGGATCGCGCCTTTCGCTTGGGTATTTTGCTTTTCACACCCGGTGACTTTTTGAATTTAAGAAATAACACTTAATCATTCCACTGCAGTTATTAACTTTGTGTAATATTTGCATTTTCCACCTTAAACTTCTAACATCCGTGATCTCGTCCCTGCCAGCGAGGCACACGTGCGTGATCACGTGCGCTTGGCTATTTTGCATCTAAGGGTCTGCTGCTTCGTGTATTGCTTGTTAGTACTTAAAGATTGTTGTAATGTGTTAATTATCTTGACATTTTTGCAATATTTTCCTCAATATTTTGTATATTACTTTGGTGTCCCTGCTAGGAGCGCGTGCGTAGGCACGTGAGCTTGGTATTTTTGCAAGGGCACCCCCGCGACTTTGTGTATTTCAGTGTGGTCCAGAAAGTTTTGATACAGTTATAATATTTTGCGTGCAATTTACATTCGAGCCCCCAGGCTTTCCATATTTTCACAAATACCCTTGGCCGTGTGTAGTTTCCTTATGTTGATAGAATTTATTTCATGCAGTTCCAAGAGCCCAAAAATTCCATAAAAATTAACTTAAGCTCTTGTTAACTTGCAATTCAACGCCATATTTTTGCATTTGCAATTTATTGCATTTTTTTATTAAAAATAAAAAAACATGCATTTTAGCTACTGTCTAGCTTAGAAAATACCAAAAAAATATTAAAACACCCAAAAAAACTCTAAAAAAATTACCTACTGTCTATTTTATCCTATTTTAGTGTCAGTCCAAAAACCACTAAAAATATTCAAAACCAAAACCTTAAAATTTAGAAAATACCTAAAAACTTCAAAAAAATCTAAAAAATCATAGAAAACTCCAAAAAATGCAAACTCACTTCCTGTAGGTTCCCCTTTTTATTCCCTTTAATTTAAAATTATTTTGGAAAAATGTTGTGGCTGTATGATATTTTTCATTCCTATTTTACCTTCAAACTGAACATTAATTCACTATTTTCTTTATTTTGACTTTTAAAAATACCAAAAACATTCTGAAAAATACCCAGAAATCATAAAAACAGTAAAAATTCATAAAAAGACCAAAAATATTTTATTTCTGAATTTTTGAGCATTTTTACATATTTTTATAAATATTCTAGCACCTCTTTTATTATATAGTTTATATATTCCAATATTGAAAAAGAAAAATAAAAAAATATAAAATATAAAAAGAAAATATAAAATCAGAAAATTAAAAATCAAAATGCAAAATTTAAAAAAAAATTAAAAATTAAAAACCCACAAAAATATTTGCATTGCATAGTGTAGACATACGATCACATTCACACACACACACACACACACACACACACTTGTGGATCTATCCTGCCTTGCTCCCTGTGTTCGAACTCTCTACGTACTTGCTTCTATACATCATTTATGTAGAGTTAAAAATAAATTTTAACTTCACATTTGCTTGTCATTGCTTGATATCTATAGTATGGGGTAATTGTTGATTAATTAGGGATTTTTAGCGGTCACCGCAGCGACCTTTGTGTTCCCGCCTTGTGTGGAATACTAGACTGTTAGAAATTCCTGATTATCAGTACCATACCAAACCTCATGAGTTGGTTTAAGCACAAATTTAGAAGGAATATTATTTCAGACATATGTTGCAGTCTCTACTACATGTCCATAAACCGTAGAGGTAAGTTTGCTTTACTCATCATTAATTTCACCATGTCCAACATGGTTCTGTCACGTCTCTCTACAACTCCGCTTAGTTGGGAGTACCATGAGGAGTGAGATTGGAAATAATTCCTCTCTCTTTTTAAGGTATTCTTTGAATTCATCTGAGAGGTATTCACCACCTTGGTCAGATTGAATTCGTTTTATCTTCTCTCCTATTTGGTTCTCAACCAAAGACATGAGCTCTTTGAACTTTTCAAAGGTTTCATGTTTGTGACGTAAAAAGAAGACAAATCTGTATCACGAATGATTATCAATAAAAGTCATATAATATTAATGTCCATTTCGAGTCGCGACACAAAAGGACCACATGCATCAGTATGCATCAGGTCCAATATACCCTTGTATTGTTCACCTTTCTTAGAGAAAGGGTACCTTGAACATTTATCCACGAATACATTGTTTGTGGGTTAGTAAATCATGGACTTCTAGGAAATCTAGAGGTCCATCCTTTACTATTCTATTATTCCTATCAACAGACACATGTCCAATTCTATGATGCCATATCATGGTTAAATGATCTCCGTCCTCTCTTGATCGTTTAGGGATTTTATTATTCACAGTGGTATTAGCATTCGAGACACATTAATGCATGTTAATTCATAGAGTTGATCTAGTGTTAAAGAACCATCTGCTTATAAAATTATTATAACGATTTATGACAAGTTTACTATAGAAAAGGAAAGTATATACATATCTAACCAGCTTAGATACGGATAGTAAGTTCCTTCTAACATCTGGTACATAGAGACAATATTTAATATCTAGGACTCTCCCACTAATGATAGTCTATAGGTTCCAAGGGCGATCATTACAAATGTTACATTATATCCGATCTCGATGAATATCTCCCCTTCAACAAGATTTCTGGTGTCTTTAAACATGTGCAACTGATTGCATACATGTACAGAAGTACCAAAATCAACAATCCAACTTCCTTCTCGTCTTACGAGTAAGTTGGTTTCAATGATCAACATAGATTTATTATTTGCTAGGGTTATACGCTGTCCTTTTCTAAAGACTTTAGGTATTCTGGATGGTTGCTCTTCCAGAATCTTGTCTTATAGCAGTAAAGGTGGACATCCATCTCTATGGATGTCAGGTGTGTTGAAGCATTAGAATACTGATCAACAGTTTGACATTTCTTCTTCTTCTCTTGGATCATACCTTTCTGAGATCCATGCTTCCTCTCGCACGTCCCTTTAACTTGCACAATAATTGCACTGCTAGAGGAAAATTCTTTCTTCATAATATCCTCAGTGGATCTTAATGTAGAAAAAGTGTGATTCACATCTCCATACATCTCCTTCAGATTTAGGAGGATGTCATGAGAGGAGTTAATGTCTGTAAGTGGCTTCTGAAGCAAATTAGACAATAATCTAAGAATGTAGCAATGAGCAATCGAGTGATCCTCTTCCCACTTCTTGTTGAACTCACATGCATCCTTTATTTGAAGGTTCTCATACTTCACATATGAGAGCATATACGCTTTGTGTTGTGTCTCAAGTATGAGTTCCAAATTATGGATCCAATCCGAATAATTTGGACCGATCAACTAATTGATCTTAAGTATATAGTTAAGTGGTTTGAGAGATTTCATCTAAAATTAAAAAAAATAGAATACATTTAATATCTTGATTAATGAAATTAAAGAATTTAATATTTTTAAATCAAGAGTTCTTGTATTTTTTGTACTTTGAAATGATTTCCCTTATAATCTTTCAAAGCGTGAGGCACACTAACCAAAGGCCTCACTATGAGATATGAGTCTCCTTTTCATTTTCATTGAACCCTAATAATATAAGAAAATTCAACTATGATGAAAGAAGTGGGAACTCTTT
The DNA here is from genome assembly GCA_037367405.1 of Ottelia alismoides. Classification (NCBI taxonomy): domain Eukaryota; kingdom Viridiplantae; phylum Streptophyta; class Magnoliopsida; order Alismatales; family Hydrocharitaceae; genus Ottelia; species Ottelia alismoides. The sequence goes on from JAZKJV010010102.1 coordinate 1,638,777, forward strand.
CCACCGTACAAGTCCAACTTGTATTCTCAGTTCGATCTTCAACACCTACATCCCCAACATATATGGAGAGCATGTTGTCGATTAAACCAACCGTCAATGAGCAAATATCAATTTACGCTATGCGCAATCCAATACTGCCTCAATAATATGGGGAACAACATTGGGGTCACTATACATACGACCCATCTCTTTCGAGAAATGAAGAACCTGATTCCACGGCTATTTCTATTCTGGAGTCTTGACTACATATAAGCGTCTCCAAAAATACAACCCATGGTGACAAAGTTCTTCGTGGTGATGGAAGACCATGGATGTCATCACATGACTTAGTCTATATCATGTTTCAATGAATGATTAATAATTTTTAAATCATATTCTCATGATTAATCTAAGGGATAGAGCTAGGATACATGCTTATTATCATAATTTTAATCCAATTAAAATAATGACACTTAAGTGATCTTAGTTAGGGTTTGAACATTTTATGCACTTGATATTACCATATAGTATTACACCATCACTTAATACAATTTATTGTTCCATCTTTAGTTGTTAAAGTACACCATGACTCTTCATGCTATCTTTCCTTGAAACAGATCCAACCAGGTTGCATAAATAATGCCAACAGGGAGCACTTACTCTGTAAGTGAGGCGTAGGGTGCCAATTAAGTAACCCATTAGTATATCCATGGCTTAGCCACCTTCACTGAATCAATTCAAGACAACACAATCAATACATATTACATATTAATGATATATTCTCGATCTTTCGACCGTGTATGATAATATATAAAAACTCTTAAATATTTTAGGAATTTAAAACTCTTTTTAATTCCCACAATGTCTAGTGAAATAATCTAAACACTTCTTGAATTCAAAAATTCTTGTTTATATTCAAAATATCTAGTGCTATAATCTAGACAATTCTTTGAATTAAAACAAATTCAATTTCAAAAGATGCCTAGTGCAATAATCTAGGCAATTCGTGATATCAATTGAATTAATTTCACAATTTTAATTACATTGTAAACACTCAAGTACACAATTAATCATGAAAAATATGAAATAAAAAAGATATTCTAATTTATTGTATATTTCCAAAATAAATAAACAATGATTTCATATTTGAATTTACAAGCTGCGACCATTTCACTTTAAAGTTTCCAAAGACCCATAGGATGAATTATGGATCTAACAATAAACAAGAGAAGCCTTGTGTTCTTTAGTCTTCAATCAGATCTTATTGATATCAAATATACAAACATATAATTCAGACTTAAAATTTGTTGTGACCTAAAATATTTCCAAAAAATAGATCAAATTATTGATATAAATATATAAAATATATTTCCATCAATTATGAGTGCCAAAATATGATAACAAGTCCGTTAAAATAATTGAGTCCGCTTCCAACTCCGCTTATGGAGAAATCCAATTTCTCGAGGCCGCACGTTCGGAATCATGCGAAACATTTTGCACTGATTGGAGACTTGATTTATAATATATTATTAAATATTATATAATGTTATATGACACTAAAATGGTAGCTAAAAATTCAACATTTTTTTGCTATGGTATTTGGTTGAGATTAGAGTATGCGGTCGTTTTTAACATCCGAATGTTCTCCCGAATGGCACAAACTATTGGTGCATATTTTGGGTATGAGTCAAGACCTTCTAGACCTCATATATATATCCCACAAAATATTTTTAAAATAGAAGAGAATAATATCAACTTCAAAAGTCGTCGAATCATTCAAATCGTTAAAATTACCGCAAGACAATGTACTCGATGATTTGGATAATCTAGCTCATTGTTTATCATACTTGAAGCAATTCAAATCCTCTATAACCAAGGATATGATGCTAATTAAAGGAAGTAAATACAAATTTATTTGCTACTCGTCATGGAAACACGTAATAATTAGCAAAAGTTTTGCAAAAATAATGTAAGTGCATCGTATGAACCAGAAAATGTAGCACATCAATTTGTGGAATCAGAAATTATAAATTCTAAGGAAATGATTTTCAAAATAATTTCTGATGTTCACAACGAATAAAAGATATAGATCAAGGTTACCTCTTGAAGCATAAGTTTCTAAACTAAGAAGCCTCATAGATCAAGTCCGATCTGTAGAGTCTCTCTCATGGGTGCAGAGATGAATCACATTGTTTCCCACACACCCGAATGTCGACCAGAGCAACAAGAAAAGGTATATGACAGATGGAGACTCTCAAGAATCTTCTGTATCTCAAGGGGCATGACATTTCTAAGGAACTTTGCTATCCAAAATTGTGTTATAAAAAAGCAGGCTTTGCCCTCCTTTAATACTCAAAGCACACGTTCAAATGTGACTTGTAGTCCCTTGGATTCTAAATCAAGGTCTTAGAGAAAGTCCTAATTCTATAAGGATTATCTCCAATTAATATTAATTAAATAATAAAATAAGCAACAAATTTAGAGTCCTAATATAATTAAAACTCAACAAGTTGGTGCAACCATGTACAACATGGTACACGTCTAACCTTAACCATATTTAGTTAAGGTTGTTGCCTTTTTATCCATTAATTAATCGACATGATAATCTCATTATCATATTTGCATAAATTATGGAAATAATCCTTAAAGCTTATGAATCGTATTCATGAGCTTAAAATTAAATGTAAATCCAATTTACATCTATAAAAATAAATGTGAATCAAATTCACACAAATTCATGCCTTGGAAATATTATGTAAATCATATATACGTAAAGATTTATATGAACCATATCTATATAATTATTAATTATTGTGAATCACTATACACATTATGTAAAGTGACATATTTGTGAATCTTATTCACAGAATTATCCTTATAAACGAATGCAATAATAACTATTATTATTACTATATTGACATCAATCGGTATGAGTCCTAATCCAATTAGGACACATGAGTACAAATGTAGAAACTTGGAGATAATTCTGAGGAGATCATACTATCCATGTAAGTGACTTGAAATTTGGATATCAATCAATTTCATAGTTTATACCATTTTAGCAAAAATATGTCATCTACAAATGTTGAGCTTGAGCTGTAACACTTTACACTCTTAATAAGCTCAACAAAATGCATCACATTCTCCATGAGCTGGAGGAAGTGTCAATGAGTTGAATCCAACTTCCTTGACCATTTCTAATCAAAGTAAAAACCATTTGGAATTTAGAAATGAGCTTAAATATTTCCCTTTCCATAACCATTTCCGTTTCCAACATCTGGACATTGAAATTGGATTCAGAATTGGAAATTGGATTGAAATGAATTGTCATTTAATCCAATTAAATCTCAAATCATCTATCTAAATGGAGCCACTAAAATACATCCTTTTTCATCACTCCCTCCGAATGGAAGTATCATGGTAGATGATCTATTATGATAGATTTAACCCTAGGCATTCCCAGTACTCATTCAATCTTCACATTGGAAGACTTTGATAAATATGAAGTTCAAACCAGGATTTGACTGTCTTATTTAAAATATATCAATAGATTTCTCATTTGATAATTGGGGGATAATATTAATCATATACTTTCCAAAGGCATATATTAATATCTCGAGTTTGTGTCTTCTTTTATAAACAAGATGACCATGCATGGAATTCATTTTGACCTCAAATAATTTCATTAGTGAGCTCTGTCTCTCGGTTCATCAACTATGAACCTATATGATTCCTTTGAGAGACCATACATCTCATATGAGTTCATGTGCACACTAACGCATCTGTATATGGACCTTGGCGAGGTCACCAACCTATTGGTCCGTCAAATGTGCATACTCAGGCATATATATACATCAAGTCAACTCTTTGACTTGATTATTCCAACACTTCCGAATCTCCATTCCTATGGAGAAGGCCTGCATCAAGAAGTCGGTTGGAAATCAATCTTTAGAGAAAGATTGCAATCTCTTTCTCAGATTGGAGATCTGTATTGAATATCACATGTTTGAAGTCAGTCATGTCCTCCCAGCTGCATGGTATTCATTATGGCCATGGCACATAACCCTAGTTGCACAAAGGGACTTTAATAGTAAATAGCATTCACATTCATTTATTTCATTTCAGATGGACATGATAAAACGATAACTTTCATTGCATTAATGGGTCGCCAAGGGCTTACAAGTCCAATAGAGGACTTATCTATAATTTGGGGGAAGTCAGCAGGGTCTAATCCCAAGATTCCTCACTTCATGTTCGCTCTACGTATGGGTCCACATAGTTGGGTTGTTGTGAAAATTTGTGAAGTTTATAGAGCTATCAGATGATTCTCCCTCTGACATAAGGTGGTTCATGTGAGAGGTATGGGGACCTGACGGTTGGGTCGTGTCTACTTCTCTTGATTAAGTGTGTGTGTGTGGGGGGGGGGGGTGGATGTGGTGCTTAACAAATAAAAGACCATTTTCATCCAATGTTAATTAAGAGTCCCGTATAGTATCATGACAAAACACAGTAAAAAATCCTTACTAATAATATGCACTCAATAAAAATTGTATATTATTTTTTACTTGGTATGGGTCCAAGGTCAAATACAAAGAGGGAGCGAAGCAAGTAGATGTGACTCAAATCTTGGTCCAATGTTCCTAATCTAGTGTCATTGTAATATGTGTTGTGATTGCATTTTTTTATAATTTTTTAATTGTTTTTATGGTTTTTATATGCATATAGTGTATAATATATTATAGACATATAATTTTTTAAAAAATAGAATTTTTATTTTTATTTAATTTTTAAATTTCATTTTTATTGACTTTAAATAAGAAAATATAATAAAAAAGAAATAAAATCAATTGTTTTACTTATTTGTAAAATGTGATTTGAAAATTCATTTTTACTTTTTCATACAAGTGAAATATATACATTAAAAAATAAAACATTTTGAGTTTCTGGAGATTTTGTTATGCTTTTGGGGCATTTGGAAATAGATATATAGATAAATAAAAAGAATGATTTTTTGAAAAGGATTTAAAAGATAGAATGTGCTGACTCTATGAAATAAAGAGTTATATCCCAAAGAACCCTAACAATTATTACTTTATTTTTTCTACAAGTTTTTTATACAAGATTTCCATAAATTTATTTTATATAACTTTTGGAGACTACATGAATTTTTTGTGGTTTTTGCAAGTTCTGAGATGTTTTTGGATTTCTATTTTATAATGCAATAACTGTCAAAACTAAAAATAGGGATGGAAGTACATCAAAAGTGTAACCTGGCTTTTTCTTGAAAAATTTAAACGTAAGTTGAATTTATAAAAAATTAAATTGAAATATATCACATAATTTAGTTTTTTAATTTCTTAAGTCACAAATAACTTTAAGAAATTATCTATCATTTATGATGTGTAGTGCATGTCAAGAGCAATGTAATGATTTTTTAATTTTCAATACACCTTAGAAAATTTAAACATTGTATTTACAAATAAATTTCCATAATGCATAAAGTATAATAATTTCAAGATATTCTATGCTAATAGTTTTCTCATATCTAGAGCACGACAAATAAAAAATGAGGATTTAATCAAATACTTGCAAATCAATATTCATTTCCCAAGCTAAGGAAGTATGTTCATTAAAAAACAAATACTAGTCCGCTCTCACTCTAATAAATTTACCACAATATCTCAAATTAAAGAGGAGAAAATGAGGAATACAATAAAAAGCTAATTATATAACTCAAAATGGTTCACTAGGTAATTTAGAGGCAATCTAGAGGCCAAATTGAAAATTTTAGTACTAAAATAAATTCAAAATGGTGCTAGAGGGACTTATCAACTAATAAGGGGAATTGGAGTTAGTCATGTAAGCCAATGGTAAGCCATTATGTTAAGGTCCCTCGGTATGAATGGGCATACACACCATGACTATTTTGAGTATCATATAGTTATTGAAAGAAAAAATATGAATGGGCATACACACAATGACTATTTTAAGTATCATATAGTTATTGATCTAAAAAGTTGGATCATAGTGGTTGATGTAGAGTTGTAAATCTTAAGAGTTAGATTAAGTATACAACTGGCATATGAATATAGATTGGAGGGGTTGGATGAATAAATTTAAAAGAGTGAATTAGACAAGATGAATATACTAAGATTAGTGTCATATAATATCACCAAATAAGCATACATCCTCTGATCGAAGATAGATAAATATCTTATTCACATGAGTGCTTAGATTTGGCTGGCCATTAGTTGATGGTCTGACAAGGTCTATATATTGATGGACTAGTATACATACAAGAAAATATGAGATGTATGATTTCGTAAAGAAATCATATAGGTTCATACACACTGAATCGAAAAACAAGATCACATTCACGAGATATTGGGGGTTAAAACAAATTGCACCACTTGTCATCCTATTTATGAAACTTGATATGAATCGAAGATGTTAATATATGCTATTGGAACATATATGATTAACATTGTTGCCTAATAATCTATCGATAAATCTATTCATAAACCCTAGAAGAAGAAAACGAAATATTGGATAGAAAATTAATGTTATTTGTATTTTATAGTATATAGGATGCATGCATATTCGAAATGTTCAAGGTCATTGTGATCATAATAGATTATATATCATGATGCGTCCATTACGAGGGAATGACGAAGAGAGATGTATCATATATAAATCAAATGACCAAGATTTAATTGGATTACATCTCAAGTCATTGAACCAAATTCTATATCCAAGAGGTTGCAAATTGATCTGAAATTGTTTAGAGTCAATTGGAGAATTGGTTCATATCTGACTCAATCAGATAACTAAAGTGAATAGATACCATGATTTTATATCTAATCTAATGTCAAGTCACTATATGTGATCTATACAATTCCATTGATATTATCTTTAAGTATTCATGAATGCAACATGAGTCCTAATTGTATTAGGAGTCGTACATCTGAGAACTTAACAATCAAGATAATAAGGATTGCGAAATTCTCATTATTGTTGATTAATCTATGAGAGTATATGAATATGAGTCACATGATTACAACTTATTTAATCTAAAAAATTTTAAAAAAATTAGGATTATTATTAATATGATTCACATTTATTACGATCCCAATTCTGGGCCGTCGGATCCTCCCATATCTGGATCTGGTTACTCAGCAATAATTTATTCAACAATCACAACTAACATTCAGAAACAAACTACAATTAAAAATACTCATAAGGTAGTATTTCAAGCCTTTTCCATTCATAAATAAAGTCCACATGATACATTATCCCACTATAACCATTTACATGTACATCAACTGGAAAGAAAATACACGAAAATATTACTAACTACCTTATAGAGTGGCTGGCTAGATGACTATGTTAGCTGACTGGATTATTAAAGTCCTTGTGATGGCTCATCGACACCTATTGGGTTTTCCATAAATCATAGGATAACAATTAGCAAGTGCTAAGTAACGAAGAAGAGAAAAAATAAACAAATGCGTAATTTTTCAAAACTTGTTATCACAAAAAGTTTCATCCATTCTCATTAGTTTAAGTGATATTCTTTTCTATTCCACATCAGGTATTAGTCCCGGGGAACCACACCATTAATGGACTTCGAAGATGTGGACGCTTCAGGATTGGAGATTGCGTTGATATGGTGAGCTTATGCCGCCACACGTCAACTCAACCAATCCTCCAATACTACCTCGACAATTTCCTTTTCATTTATTATCCAGGGTTCCAAACCCTCAGTCTGGAAAACAAAGAAGCACACCGTCCTTGAGGATTCGATAGCTTAAAACCTCAGGCTTACCTTTAATCACATAAACCTGCAGTTTTAAGAACATGTTATCGTAACCCAGCCGCTATCAAACCACCCGTGCCTCCACATGGCACGGCAATATCTTTTTTTGTTCAACCCGAATATATTGGAATCCAGTACCACGCGCTGCAAATTATTTATTTCGTACACACTTATCAAAACAAGGCAACCGTGTACCATGTAGGTAGAGCCACACCAATACGGGTTCCTTCCGACAAACCTACATGTTGCATGCCAACCTGTAGTTCTACTCCCAATCATTTCTTAACGTAAGACACGATCCTTTTTAGAATCCAACTTAATACACATCAATTCCCATGATATAATTTTTCCGATAAGTCTTCGATTTGCATAATCATCAACATTGAGTATAGCCTCTCTCTCACACACACATATTAATTCATATATTTATATAGTCATATTTATGCTCATTTTAACTTTCATACCCTAACTTTCCAAGACACTGCATCAATTCGATGCTTAGACCTCATTTTAGTTGAAATCACAAAGCAACTTTTCATATTTTCTCAAAATAGTGAAATTAGGGTTCTTCGTAGCGAAGAACATAAAATCAAGAATCTCAATGATCTCATATGAAAACCCAATAGCAAAAAGAAGGATTTCGTTACCTAATCGAGCTCTCTCTTGCGTATGCAGTGCTTTATCATGATTCTTTTTCAAAAAGGACAATTTATAGTTCCTGAAATGATCGAATTTTATTTTCGTATAAAAAACGCTACAAACATGCCAAGAACATGAAGAACAAACGAAGAACACGAATAACACAAAGAACACATGAAGAACACAAAGAACATATTTTCTTTTAAAATTTTAGCAGAGCTTCCCCTTATACGAAGTGATATTTTTAAGAAAAGTTCGACAGAGTTTCCCCTTATATGGGGACATATTTCTATAAAAATTTTGCAGGGTTTCCCCCTATATCGAGACATATTTTTATAAAAATTTTGGCAGAGTTTCCCCTTATATCGGGACATATTTTAAAAGAAAAACGAAAAAGTTTCCTCTATAAAATCACCGAGAGGGAAACAACAATGAATCTGAAAGAATATAATCAAATTGCAAGAGATGGAGAACCAGTAGACACCACGCATCTTCTGTGAGTGATGCTGTGAAGAATCACAGGGTTCACTGACGTGCATAGCCGCTTGCACATAAGTGGACTATTACACATATTTCTCCATCAAAACAACTATAAAAGCAGAATTGAATGAATAGAACCATAAGCGATGGAGAATCGGTAGATACCACACATCTTAGGTGAGTGAAAGTTTAACGAATCACATGGTTCACTGACGTGCATAGCCGCCTGCACCTAAGTAGGGTGTTACACAGATTTCTCCTCGAACCACAACATAAAATGAATCAGAATGAAAGATGAATTGAAAACAAAGCTGGAAAAAGAAGATGAATCGAAAACCTAGCTTACGAAGCAAACTAAGAGAGGATCGTAGCTTCCTCTTCCTCATTCTCCCAGCAACGCTTCACTAGCGTTCCTTCCCCACCTCCCTCTCCTCCTCCCGACCTCTAGACCTTAACCCTTGGTGTAGTGGTGGTAGTGGAAATCTTAGAGAATGAATGGGGGGTATTTTATAGGCTCTAAAAAACCACTAACCTTAGTTAGTAAACCATGGTTTAGACCTTAACCACGATTAGCGGCCCATGGTTTTGGCCAAGTCTTATCCAAAACTAAGGCTTAAGTTAGAACTTTCCAAAGTATTCTAGATTCATTAATGATGCTTAAGTAATGCTAATCATGATTAACTTTCACTAATCGTGAATTATCTTTTGCAGCTCATGCTTAACTTTTACTAACAACTGATTAGTATTTGTTAATGGTCATAAGCGGTCCTCAATCTATCATTTGTTTCTTTGATCATGTTTAATTAGTCTTAATGACGATCATTATGGGTTAATGACGTCTTAAGCCTCCTTCTCTTTCTTCCGAAAATCATAACAAATACAAACGAAGTCTGATTCACATGAAACACATTCCATTGGTTTCCTCTTGACGAGCCATATCTTATGATACAGGATCCGAGAGACGACCAAGTTCAAGGCTTTAGAATTATAACAACCTTAAAGGAAGTCTCGTCCTCGAGATTAGAAATGCAGGCATAACAACCTTAAAGAGGATTGAAACCATAACAACCTTAAAGAGAATGAACATCATTTCATTTATAATAAAGATATACACAGTACATGTTGTTATCATTCAAAGAAATTTGTGTATTTTTCTCTCATTTCTACTTCAGGTTTCCATGTGGCTTCTTCAAACTCTTGGTTGAGTCACAACACTTTCAAAAGTATGTCTCTTTTAATATGCTTATATGAATATAATAGGATTAGCTGACTGAAGATAGGGAGGAGTAAAGAGTGAGTGGTAGTGGCCATAGATTTTCGTATCCGTCAATGATGGAATTCATATATCTCATTCATGCCCTTCCAAACTCAACTCCTATGCTTTTTGCGTGCTCCTCTTTCCTGTAGCAATTCTCATACTGATGAAGATAACTTCACCGATCGCATGTCAACCTCCACCTCTGACTTACCAGATCTCACCTTTGACCCCTGATTCTAATACATTCTTGTTGGGGAATGGCACTTTAGTTAGAAATGGGGGCTCATTGGTATGTCCTCCTCCTCATATTAGTCCTCCTAGAATCCAACTGATTTACAAAATTAATTAATGTTATTCGTAGGATTGGATTTGCCATCCAAAAGGGGTTGGCGGTGCAGCTTGTTGCCTGTCTCCCATCAATTTCTATGTAATGACTACGAGTTGTTGCAAAAAAGCATTAATGTTAATCTGAATTGGATTCACATTCTTCATTAATTAAGTGTATATTTAATTACAATTTCTTTTGAACTAATGAATTGGATTCATTAATTATAAGGATGATTTTCTAACTTTCTCAAGATAGTTGGTGATAGTTATTAAGAGAGATATTGATGAATAGCCATTTATCTGCCTTTTTTCTCCAATTTTATCTTTAAATCCCTATAAAAATACCTGTATATACAACTAACTTGTACAAATTAGCATTCATGATTCATCTGTAATTAGTCTCCAATAATGTATAGATAAAGAAAAGAAAAGCAGAATAAATGAAGTATCAAAGATACTGAATGACCCTAAATCCCCAGACCACGTCAATATTGACTTGGTTGACAAGGAATAAAGTAGGAGGAGATAAGGGCAAAAATATGTATATGAAACCCCAATTATTTATCTCGAAAATAGCTTTTTTCTTTATTTTATCCTTTATTTTATATAATACAAATAATAAAGTTTTCAACATGAAACTTGTACATATTAATATATAAAAAATGATAAAAATAATTGCAATGAAAAATAATGCACAATGGAACTTGTACACACAAATGAAAAAGTTGCAAACCAAACTTCACAGATAAATATCTTCTCCATATGAACTCAAAATTTATCAAACTCACTTCCATTGTATTCCAAATTAAATTATCTATTCAATGTTTTCATTAAAAATCGAGTTAAGATACAAAAGCTGTGTTTCTAGAGTACCGTTGTACTGTGTATCTATATATAATATTTATACATTTTATTCTTTATACTTTTACATTTTTATATTTTTAAATAATTGTTAATATTATCATTAAAAAACATTAGAATAAATAATACCCTAAAATATATAGGTATATCATACTAATAAGATATATATACATGCTTTTATTTATTGATGTAAATAACATTATAAAAATAAAACAAAATTATGCAAATTATATTTAGTTATATTATAAATATATAAATTATGTAAATAGAATAATAAGTATTAAAAAATACAAAATAAAAGCAAAATACCTAGAATATAGGTAAATACACCTATGTATAGACTTGTAAAAAATAACAACTAATATATCATGTTGTAATAATAAATAAAAACCATGATAAAATAGATTGCAAAATAAGAAGTAATTTTCATGTTTTAAATTTTATTTAATAAAATCATTTATTTTTATTATTGAATTAATAAGATTTTTTATTTCTGTTTTATCTCATCTAGTCCTACGTGGACCAATGAGAAGCCTTCTTTTGTTGATCGCTCTATCAACTGTTCATCCTTCCCCTCTGACTCTATCAAACTCATGAGAAGCCCTATTTCTCAATTTTTCTACTCTTCCTTCCCATCTTCACCATCCTCGAGACCACCCCCATTGTGCATCCACCATTGAAGGATATGGAATAATCCTCAAGCACATTACGGAAGCGTGAGCATCGTATCGAATACGACGAAGAACGACTAGTCGTACTAGTTGTTCTATGCATCAGAATTTAAAAATTTTTCATGCAATAAATCCACATGATCCAAAAACAATTCTTGGATCGTTTCATCTAGAACCACAACAATATAAAGAAATACCTCTTGAAGCATGGTTGATCAAGTCTCTACGAAAAGAGACCTCCTGTCTCAAGTCCGATCGTCGGAGAAGACACTTGCGAGTGCGGGGATGAGTCGCGTGATCCTCGCAATCCAACGAGTTGATACAAGAACGGTAAACTCCTGATCTCGTCGTACGAGATCAAACACCTTCTTCGTGAGCGTAGCACTCCTAAGAAGATGGAGAACCGAAGAACATCGAGGCGACGGTGCAGTGGCGAGGGCGACGATGTAGTTCCCCTCTAGGGTTTGGTGGACAGCCACCAAGGAGAGAGGAGGAGAAGAGGTGAAGTGTGGAATGATAGAGAGAGATGTTCTTCAAAAGCATAACCCTAGAGAGCATGGTATGCCTCTCTATTTATAGGTTTTTAGGATCCATGGATCTCAATCCATGGGACACATAAATTAATGGATGAGATTAATTTGTGTTTAATCCAATGGTCAAGATGGTTGTTGGTAAAGGCCAACAATTAATAACTTAATTTAGATAAAATATATTTGACAAATCAAATACAATTTATTCCTAAATTAAGTCGATCAAATAAAGGAGATAATCAACATGGAGATTGCATCTCCCATGGAATATGGTGGACGACCACCAATTCCATATTGGACTTGGTAGCCGCCCACTTGTTTCCAAGTGGGGGCAATCTCATGAAATCTCATGAAATTGCAAATCTCTATGGAAATCTCCATTATTTAATTCAACAACTTTTGTTGTGATTTATTCTTCAAAAATAATTCATTATTAATTTTGAGAATATTGCCATCTTACCATTGGAAATTTGTGAATCATATTCACAACCCAAAAACAAAATATAATTTACATTTTCAATTAATTACACAATGTGTATCCAATACACGTCAATAATTAATTGACAAATATAAATTATAATTAGCTCTCTCTAATACATTATAAATCACATTTATAATATATTATGAATAAATGGATATTGCTATCCACATTATTCTTATCCACAATAATTAAATCGAATTTAATTATATTGGATAATTTCCACATACATCAAGATAATTAAATCACATTTAATTATCAATTTCTCAATGCTTAGATATAATTCAACTATGGAATTATTCTTAAACACTTTCAAGAATAATGTGATTTCTCCGCAGATACTTGGAGATAATGACAGGGCAATTGTATTGTTCCACGTATAGTGACTTGGATATCGAGATCATATCTCAAATCCAGATCGCATGGACCTCCCATAGATGCTTGATTAAATCTAGGCTATAAACCTAATCTTCTCATTGCATCTGAATCTTATTCAGATCAATGTCCAATACATAGACTAAGATTAGGTCACTTCTCTACTGAGAGGAGTCACTAAAATCCAAACATGTTTCATCACTCCCTCGGAATGGAAGCATCATGGTTATACAATCGTTTATGATCACATCACCCACATGTATTCCCAACACCTGTACATCCTGCATATTGGAAGACCTATGATCATCCTGAAGATATAGATCAATTTTACACTGCCATCTTCAGGGTTTGATTACTAAGTTTCTCAATCTTGGTCATTGGGAATTGGTATAGATCATATGCTTTCCCAAAGCATATATATTACCTTCAATTTCATGTCATGCTTCCAAAGCATGATGACCATGCATGGAATTTGATCAGTCCCAATACCTCATGAGTGAGCTCATGTCTCTCTGTTCACAAGTGAACCTGTATGATCCCTTTGAGAGATCGTATTACTCATATGTCCTTATATGCACACCAGCTCACCGATGTATAGACCTTGGTTAGGTCATCAACCTATTGGTCTGCCAAATATACATACTCAGACATATAGTAACACATCTGTCTCTGGTCAGAGGATGCATGCCTATGCTGTGAGAATATTCAACATAGGTCTTTGGTTATTTCGATCTCGTTAAGTCAACCCATTGACTCAACTAATCTGACACCTCCGAATCACTATTCCTATGTAGAGGACCTGCATCAAGAGGTCGGCCAGATATCAGCCAAATGAGAAAGGATTGCCATCTCCTACTCAGGATGGAGATCATCACTTAACAATCATTTGATGCTGCTTGATAAGTCCTCTATCTAACTCCTTATATATTCATCCAAGCATCAGCCTCTATGATTCAATTAATGAATCAACAACTGTATGATTATCAAGTTGGCCATGGTACATAACCCTTATTGTACAGAGGGACCTTGTAGTGCATTCATTCAATCAATCTCAGAAAGGGAGTGAAAAATTATCAATAACATTTGCTCATAAATCATTTATTACAATAACATTTATTGAAAGAATGGTTCGCCTCGGGCTCACATTGCTAACAATCTCCCACTAGCCCTCAAAACCATTCAGGAACAATCCTTAAACTCATGCTCATTACATGCTGCTCGAAACCTTCTATGTCAGAGGTTTGGTAAGAGGATCAACAACATTGTCGGCGGAGGCCACCTTAGTGATGATGATATCACCACGCTTTTAAATCTCTCGAATGATGTGGTATTTCCTTTCCACATGCTTGCTCTTTTGATGCCATCTGGGTTCCTTCGCCTGGGTAATGGCTCCCGTGTTATCGTAGAGTAACGGGATGGGAGTATCAGAGGAAACTACACCAAGCTCCTGGATGAACTTGCGCAACCACACCGTCTCCTTTGCAGCATCTGATGCAGCAATGTACTCAGCTTATGTTGTTGAATCTGTTGTAGTGTCTTGCTTCTACAACTCACAACACCACTGTTCAACAGGAATACAAACCCTGATGTCGACTTTCGATCATCAATATCCGATTGGAAGTCAGAATATGTATATCCCAAGACTTGGAGATCACCATCTCCATAGAGCAAGATGTAATCTTGCGTCCATCTTAGATATTTGAATATGTTCTTTACTGCATTCCAGTTATTTCTCCATAGCAGGATTGGTAACGACTTACCACTCCCACTGCATGGCAGATATCTGGCCTAGTACACATCATGGCATACATTAAGCTTCCTACAGCTGATGCATAAGGGCATCCAGCCATGGCTTTCTTTTCCTCAACAGTTTGAGGAGCCATCCCTTTAGACAGGTGGATACCATGTCTTGAGGGGAGGAAACCTTTCTTAGAACTATCCATACAGAATCGTTCAAGAATCTTCTTAATGTACCCATGTTGTGACAATCCCAATATCCTCTTCTCTCGGTTTCTGAACAACTTCAGACCCAAGATGTAAGAGGCTTCTCCAAGATCGTTCATCTCAAAGGTATGGGAGAGCCAAATCTTCACGCTGGTCATCATCCCTGTATCATTCCTAATGATAAGGATGTCATGTACGTAAAGCACGATGAACACAATGACGCTCCCACTAAGCTTCTTATACACAAAAGGTTCATCAGGATTCTGCACAAAATCATAACTCTTTATGGTTTCGTCAAATCTGATGTTCCAGCTACGAGAAGCTTTCTTGAGCCCATAGATGGATATCTTCAGCTTGCACACTTTGCCATCCTCAGTTACGAAGCCCTGGGGCTGCTCCATATAGATATCCTCCTCGAGGTATCCATTGAGGAAAGCCATCTTGACGTCCATCTTCTGGATGTCGTAGTAAAGATACGCAACTATAGCTAGCAGTGTCCTGATGGATTTAAGCATAGCCGCATGAGAGAATGTCTCATCGTAGTTGATGCCTTCTCTCTGTGTGTAGCCCTTGGCTACGAGCCGTGCCTTGAAGGTCTCTACTTTCCCATCAGGTCTCCTCTTTCTCTTGAAGATCCATTTACACCCAATGGGTTTTACTCCTTTAGGTGGATCCTCTAGGGTCCATACACCATTCTTATGCATGGAGTCAATTTCTGACTTCATTGCTAGCATCCATCTATCCATGTCATGATCCGCGAGTGCTTCATCGAATGAAGAAGGATCATTGTCAATTTCACCTGGCACATGGATTCCATACCTTTCAAGTGGTGCAACCACCCTCGAACTCCTTCGAAGTGGTATGGGTGTTTCATCTTTATTTATCTCTTTAGTTTCTGGCTCAGGAAGCTCAGAATCCTCAGGGGATTCAATGAGTTCCTTTACTTCATTTTTGTCTTGACCTTTAAGGAAATCTCTCTCCAGAAATTTCACATCTCTAGAAACAAAAACCTTTTGGGTCTCAGGGTCATAGAGCTGGTATCCAATACCATCTCTAACATACCCAATGAAGTAACACTTACGAGAGCGAGATTCTAGTTTACTTGCATCCACGTTCTTCGCATGGACCAAGCAACCCCAAACCATCAAGTTATTAACACCAAGTTTGGTTCCATACCAGAGCTCATGAGGAGTCTTAGGTACATATTTGCTAGGAATCTTATTCAGGATATATATTACAGTCTCTACTGCATATCCCCAGAAACTAAGTGGTAAATATGCTTTGCTCATCATTGAATGGACCATATTCATGGTGGTCCTGTTGCGTCTTTCAGCAACACCATTAAGTTGGGGAGTTCCAGGAGGAGTGAGAGTGGAGACAATTCCATTCTCTTTAAGATATTCCTTGAATTCATCTGAGAGGTACTCGCCACCTCGATCAGACCAAATCCGTTTAATCTTCCTATCGGTTTGGTTCTCAATCAAAGCCTTGAATTCTTTGAACTTTTCAAAGGTTTCACATTTATGACGTAATAGGAAGACAAACCCGTATCATGAATGGTCATCAATAAACGTCAGATAATATCGATATCCATTTCGAGTCACGGTACTGAAGGAACCACATACATCGGTATGTATTAGGTTAATAATACCTTCGCATCTTGTAACCTTGTTATGGAAAGGCATCCTAGTCATTTTACCTTGAATGCAATGTTTACAGGTAGGCAAAGGTTGAACCTGTAGAAAATCTAAAGGTCCATCCTTTATCAATCTATTGATCTTATCAACAGATAAATGACCATGCTTTTGATGCCAAATCTCATTCGAAAGATTTTCATCCTCCCTGGATCTTTTAGGGTTTTTATTAGTGGCAGTAACATTCGTGATACATTTATCAATGCATAATTCATAGAGTCCACCAGAAGTCAAAATACCATATGCAATATATTTATCATAACGATTTGTGACTGATTTATTACAGAATAGGAATGAATATCCACTTCTTACTAATTTAGATATCGATATCAAATTCCTTCTGACTTTAGGTACATAAAGACACTCTTTAAGTACTAGGACTCTACCACTAGATAATGATAGTCGACAGGTCCCAACGGCGACTGCTGCAATACATGCATCAGATCCCATCTGGATGACTATCTTCCCATCTTCCAGATTTCTAATTTCCTGAAACAAATGAAACAAATTGCATACATGAACAAAAGCACCAAAATCAACAACCCAACTTCCTTGTCGTCCAACGAGAAAACTAGTTTCAATGATGAAAGTAGATTTTATCCGTGCTGGGATTTACCTTTGTCGACCGACTGCAGGTATTCCGAGCAGTTATGCCTCCAGTGCCCCAGCTTCTTGCAGTGGTGACAAGCGTCGATTTTCATCGACGCTATCATTGTGGATGCATTGGAAGATGAGCCAACACCTTAACTCTTCTTCCTTCTTTTCTAGGCCAGGCCCTTCCGAGAACCTTGCTTCTGACCACGCTTCCCTCTGACCTGTGCAACCATTGTACTGCCAGCGGGACCATCTTTCTTCATTACATCTTCTGCAGACTTTAATGCAATAAGAAGTCCAGCATTATTCAAGTCCAACTGGTTCATAAGGAATGAAACTACAGAATTATTGAAAGATCTGGGCAAAGACAACAGAATGAAATCAGCTTGCATGTCTGCATCCATGTTTGCCCCAAGGGTCTCTAGCTCTGACAAGTACCCAAACATTTTGAGTACATGTTCTCGGACTGAAGTTCCTTGCTGCATCTTGCAACAAATGAGTTCTTTCATAATATTGTAACGTTGGGTGCGGTTAGTGTCACCAAACATATCTTTCAGATTCTGCATTATTTCCTGGCATGTGCTCATCTCTACATGTTGCTTCTGAAGAACATTGGAGAGAGAACCAATGATATAGCATCTTGCCACGATATGATCTGCATCATACTTGTCATTGTATTGCTTTTCTTCCTTCGATTTAGGGCTTTCATGCTTGTCTTCTGTGAGCATATAACATGCACTCAGCCGAGAGAACAAGCTCTAAATTACAGATCCAATCCGAGTAATTCAGTCTGGTCAACTGGTTGACCTCCGGAAGCCTGCTTAGTGGGTTCATGGACTTAATTTTCTGAAATTAAGAATGCACTATATTAGAACATATAATCATATATTCAAGTTTATGATATTTGATTAAGGCATTTTAAATCAAATTATTCTTGCATTGTCAACTTTGAAGTTCATTCCCTTAATCACTTTCAAAGCAAGAGATATACTTACCGCTATATCTCTAGCAAGAACTAGGATCTCCACTTTATCTTTGTCACATCCCAATAATATGAGGATCTGCGACTCCAATAAAGAGAAGCGGGAACACATTCTGCCTTGCAAGTCAAACTTGCATTTCCAAATTCGGTCTTTAACACCCGGGCCCACCACCCCTAAGGTGATGTTGACTCGTCATTAATTGAACCAATCGTCAACAGGAATAGTACTCGCTATGCACAATCCAATATTGCCCCAATAATATGAGGATCCGATATGGAGGTCACTACGCATACGACCTTACTCTTTCGAGAAGCAAAGAGCTCGATCCAGATGCGCTTGCATATAGAGATGTCACTTCATACATGCGTCTCCTATATGCAATCCCTGGCGACGGAAACCTTTCGCCTTGACGGGAGACCATGGATGTCACTTATGTGATCCTCCACCTCTTATTCAAATTTTAATCAATTATCATGAATCATTGTTGATAAGATTTTGCGTGACTTAATAGTTGATTTTTAACTTGTCGTTGTGCACACAAATAATATCAACAAATAGAATTTATAAACTCGACAATACCATGAAATGAACGGAATCAAGTAAGGAGCAAGTTGGGTACCGAACCTCAGAACTAAGCAAAATAACAACAATCTTTAAAGGATTTTAGACATCTTTTCAACTTAATTGCGCAAGGGTAGAAAATGAACTAGTTCTAAAAACTTAAGGGTATGGATGCAATTTGAATAGAATTAGATGAGTCGGATTTGTTATGAGAAATATTTAAGAAAAGTTTTAGATATAGAATTGATAAATCTCAAATGCAATAAACTCATTCTTTACGAAATTCTAAGGTCTGATCAAAACATAACTATATAATAGGATTGATCATGCAATTTTTCCAAGAGTTAAAGTAGCATAAAACAAGAGAGATAACAAGAGGGAGAAAGAGAGAATGGTTTCTCTCTTCTCTTTTATGCATGCATGGGTGGAGCCTGGTTGGGAGTGCGAGGAAGGTGGCGCCATGTCTGCGTCTAGAAATGCAGTGGAGGGGTGCGTCAATCGCACGTGACTAGAGGCTGAAGATGCGGTGAATGGACTGTATGCGATGGCTGTTGGCACGCTGGAGGAGGGCCGAGAATGGTGGCGTTGTTGCTCGCCTGTGCACGCAGCAAGAGTGCGGACTGGAGAAGTGGAGGAAGACGCACACAGATGGGGTGCGTGGGAGTGGCGTGGTTGGTTGTCGACGGTTGAGATGTGCAGAGGAGAACGATGATGTGCGTGGGGGGGGGCTGCTAGAGAACGATGGCTGCACTTCTATGCCCGCGCAAGGGTACGCGGTGGCTGCGCTAGAGGATGAGGACGCAGAGGTGGCTGGGAGTGTGCTGCTGCATGCCGGAGAAGATGAGGTCGCATAGAACAGTGTGTGCGTAAGAGGAGGGCGCACTGGACAGTGACTGCGGTACCCGCATAAAGCTGGAGATGGACGGCTATATCCGAAGATGCGCACAAGGAGGAGAAGGGCAGTGGCTACGGTACCCGCATCAAGCTAGAGATGGACGGCTGTTGGTGTCTACATCTTCACGTGTGCATGCTGCATGTTAGGCTTCCATCTGCATGAGAAAAAGGGAGATAGATAGTGAGATAGAGAACGAGAGTAAGGGAAAGGGGAGAGAGAGGCGTGAAAATAGAGTGCGAGAGAGAGACCCCCGTGAATGAGTTTGCATGGGTTTTTATACTAGCCATATGCACCTCTTCAACATGAATTGAAGAGTCACATGCATGCATGTAAGACAAAATCAATAAATGCATTCATGTATGTATGGGAAGTTGCATGGAAAGGATGGCTCTTTTCATGGAGAATGGGAGAGATAAATGGTTCACATGCATGTACGTGAGTTACACTAGGCATGATATTAAAGACAGGAGATTTTACACTATCCCCCTCCCCATTTCTTTCCAAAAAATGTTCAAAGAAATGTAAGGCCATAAATGTGCTAGTTTGTTGATAAAACTACATGATATTTTTAATTCCTTTAAGATATTTTAGAGTAGAGGGAATTTCTTCAAGGTGGTGTATTAGCCAGGGTGATTATCGACTTTGGAAAAAATAATACTTCCCATCATATAACCATATAGCAGATATTATTGAATAATTCATCTGGATGCAGAATCATGAATGTGTCGATTTTATTCTGTGTAATTTAGAGGTTTTCTCTTGTTGTGTACATGGAATAAATTGGACATGGATTATGTAATTTTAGAGTTTATAAAACAAGAATTGATATTATCTTCCACATAATTTAAGCCTATTATCACAGTATATCAAGTAATCATCACACCCCCATACTTATGTCTTGCAAGTCCCGAGCAAGAGTAAGAAAAGTAATAATGAGGGATAGGGAAAATAGACAAGATAGATCTGGTGAGGGTTTGCAGTAGACACTCCCACAAAGTCTTTGAGTTTTTGGTTCCTAACCACACAAATACACAAACTTCAGTAGAGTCGACCCATGGATTAATGATTTGTTTCGAATAGTCGACTTGACTTGAGTTTTTTAGTTTCAACAGCCTCTCAGTTCCAACAAAATCAGACATGGTTTCAGAAGGTCGATCAAGTCATCTCATCCCTAAGAAACATGTATTCTCTTTGACCTTGAGTGGATATAAACAGTGTTAGTGATAGTTTTATACCGAATGATTCCCTATACATATAGCCTCAGTCCTCACCTGGATTCAGGCATATTGTCCTTTCACCCAAGTATGTCAGCATAAAAAAAATAGGCCATAGTTATTGGAGAATGGGACTTAATTTTTGGGGTTTTTCGTAGACCGCTATGGTCCGTTGCTCTCATTTTTTCCTTTTACAGAGCATAACCCTGGGCCTCTTTGGGCCTCTTTTAAAAATTTAGGTAGCATCATTGGGCTGCTACCACGGCTTTTTGGTAGAGAAGGGTTATTTGGTGGTCTTCTTTCCTTGCTTTTGCTTTGCACATCTTTGCATGATTGGTGGTTTTTGGCATTTGTATTGTGATATGCCTTTTTGTGGTGTTTTTGTTTCGGGTTTTGGCATCAAAAGGTAGTATCAGTTTTAATATTGTCTTTGGAGGCACGATACTGGCTTAATTGCTAACATACTTAGACTAGAGAGGTCATGTTGCTCCTGAGTAAGGTTCCTTCACTGACTATAGATAAGGTTCAGGCATTGGCACAACCAAGAGGACAACTCCTCACCTCAACTAGATTGTAATTGTATCTCGTAAAATAAACTCAATCAAGCTAAGTGCAATGTGCAGTTGCTTAATATCCACTGAAGAGTTTAAGAGTGCTACTAGTTGCTCAGGTGATCTAGTTAGATACAGAAGTTCATTCACCAGTAGAGTTAGTGGAACTGAGAGAATAAAGTCCAAATGGACCTGAAGAAAGCTTAAAAACTCATGTCTAGTGAAATTCTAATGGAATTAAGTGAATTAGGGTCAATTCAGCTTCTGTCTATGATCTATGCAGTGAAGATCTGATTTCTCAAAATAGGATAAAACTAGGAAGGATGTATTTTTGGTGGTTTTCTTGTGGCTTTCCACATACAAGGTGATATGGAGACATACCCAATGGAGACTTATAAGCGGTTCGATAAGCCCATGAAACAGAATCAAGGAGTTGAAACAATTTCTTCCAATCTTACCTAACAAGTTTTTGCACGATTGTCTTGATCTCCCTATTGGATAACTCGACCAAGCCATTGGATTGTGGATAGTAAGGAGATCTATGATGATCAATGATGTACTCTTTCACAAGTTTCTTGACTTCTTTATTAATGAAATGGCTATCCCCACATGAAATCAAAATCTTTGGAATCCCAAACTGTAAAATAATGTTGTCCTTGAGAAAGTGACAAATGCTATGACTATCAGTGGATCGGGCGAGAAATAACCTCCACCCAACGACTCATGTAATTCACTAAAGAAGGATGTATTTGAATCCTTGATTGTTAGGAATTGGGCCCATAAATTAAATGCCCCAAGCATCAAAAACATATGATATCTGAATAAATTTGAGTGGCAATGAATCTTTGGAACTGAGGGTACCTCTCATTTTCTGACAATCAATGCAACCCTTCACATAAGCTGCGGCATCCTTGAATAGTATGGGCCACCAGAGGCCACACTGAAATACTTTCTTGTCATTTTGCTTCCAAATTGGTGTCCTCCATATTCGAGCTTATGATAATGCCCGAGGATACTGGTGTACTCCTCCTGAGGAATGCACCGATGCCAAATGCAGTCCACACCTTCCTTGAAAAGGTATGGTTCTTCCCACTGGTAGAAATGAAAGTCAGACAAAAATTTGTCCTTATTTACTCTTGTCCAATCTTGTGGAACTTTCTTAGAAATGAGATAGTTCACAATATCGTCATAACAAGGGAGAGAAGTGACACTAAGAATTGATTCATTAGGAAAGGTCTCTGTAATTGGCACACTGCTTAAGGGAGTACCCGTGCAATCAATTCAGGATAGATGATTTGCTACCACATTCTTAACTCCAAGTTTATCTCTAATTAAATCAAATTCCTAGAGGAGAAGTATCCATCCGAGTGACATTACTTGGCATCCTTCTTCGACTATAAATATCAGATGGCAGAGTGGCCAGTGTAAACAATTACTTTGGATCCGAGGAGATGGCATCTAAACTTTCTCATGGTGAAAACAACTGCCAGCAAATCTTTCTCTGTAATTGTATAATTATTTTGGGCATCATCTAATGTTTTGTTGACATAATGCATGGCGTAGGACAATCCTTCATGATAGGACAATCCTTCATGATGTTGTCTTAATATAGCCCCAATGGTAAAATCATATGCATATGTCACAATCTCGAATAGAAGAGACCAATCAGGTGGCTGTAGGACAGGTACCTTAGTGACAAGATCTATTAGTTGACTAAAGTCTTGGAGAACCTTTTGATCAACATCGAAGTCAATCTCCCTGCCTAACAATTTTGTAAGAGGTAGGGCAATCTTGTTGAAGTCCTTGATGAATCTTCTATATAAACCAACATACCCTAGAAATGACATCACATTCTTCACTGTACAAGGTGGTTCAAGTTTTACAATAACATACACCTTTTCTTGGTTGACTTTCATAGCTCGTTTGGAGATGACATGGCCTCTAGCACAATTCCTTCAGTAACCTTGAAATGACTTTTTTACCATGATAGAGCCAAATTGGCTTCACATCATCTCGTAAGCATTTGGTCTAGATGTGCAAGACAAGCATTGAAACTATCACCATAGATCGAGAAATCGTCCATAAAGACCTCGAGAAATCTATCCACCATGCCAGCAAAAAACAACCAACATACACCTCTAGAATGTAGCGGGTGTGTTACATAATCCAAAGGGCATCTGCTTGAAAGCATAGGTGCTGAATGGACATGTAAAGGGGGTTTTCCCTTGATCCTCGGGAGCGATTCCCACTTGGTTGTACCCAGGGTACCCATCCAAGAAGCAAAAGAACTCTTTCCCAACCAACCTTTCAAGCACTTGATCAATAAAATGTAGAAAAAAGTGATCATTCTAGGTCGCTAAACTCAGACACTGATAATCAACACAAACACGCCATGAAGTAGGTACTCGAGTAGAGATCTCCTCTCCTTGGTCATTTGTAACCACCGTAATTCCAGATTTCATCGAAACTACGTGCAATGGGAAATCCATTTCAAGTTAGAGATGGGATAAATGAAGCCAAACTCACACCATTTTTTATCTCTTTCATGACCATGTCCTGAAGATTAATGTTTAATGTTCTCTCAAATTCACGTGATGGTTTACAATTATCCTTTAAGTAGATATGGCATGAACACAAGGCCAGCTTTATCCCTTAGAGATCATAAACATTCCAACCAAGCGCCTTGTAGTTTTTCTTTAGCATGAGAGATTCTTGATCAGTGGTCAATCTGCTACTGATGATGATCGAATACATATTCGGCTCACCCACAAGGAAAGCATACTTAAGATCTATCAGAAGCGGATTTAATTCTAGTGCATTATGAGTCAGCTTCTTGGATACTTCTGAAACTGTGATGGTTGGTGCACGATCTGCCAACAATATGGTGTTGTTCACCTCTATCAATCTTGGTTCATATATTAATGTATCGAACATATCTACAATGATTTCTTCTTGTTCAATCTAGCACAAATATTTTTTGAATAAATTTATCAGTGCTTCAGAATTAATCTCTGGCAAAGGAGCAAGAATGGAATGTGTTGTCCAGGTCCTCCTTTGGGGAGAGGATTTCCTATGTCAAAATATCATCCAGTGAAATGCATGGTTCTTTGATTTGCTCAATAACATCACAGTCTTCTACATGTGGTTTTATCTTTCCTTTCTCATATGTGTTCTCTACGACTTTTGGCTAGGTGATCATGTACATGGTGACCTTTTCACTACAGGAGCGGAACGTGATCTTTTCAGATCCATAATCAACTACCACTTTGGTTGTTCCAAGGAACGACCGACCATGAATAGTCAGGATCTAGAGTAATGGTGCAGGGGAATCCATGTCTAGGACAAGTCAACTAGGAACTTCATGTCCTGCACGGTTACGATAATGTCTTCCAATAAACCTCTGGGCCACTTAATAGATCGATTAGCAAACTGAAGGATCATGTGTGTGGGTTTAAGTGGACCCAACCCAAATTCTTGAAGAAATGAGGAGGGCATTAGGTTAATGAAGGAACCACTATCAAGAAAAGTTCGCTCAAAAATCTGATCAAATATCTCACATCTGATTAAAGGTGATCCCTTGTCTTTTTTCTTTGTTGGGAGGTCGCTGAATGCATTCACGGTAGCCATGGTGAGCATCTACTTCTCTGATCTGTTGCATCGATTTTTGCAGGGTTGACACTTTGATGTACATGACTCTTTCAGTTCTTTCTTAACAGAAGACATGTATTCCATGGCAATAGAGCTACTTCAAGAAAAAATTCTGTAATATCTCAACAATGACACGATCAGACAATGCTTTTTTTAGATTTCTGATTTTATTTGAATTTTTCGAAGCATCTGGAAAAGGAATATTTGCAGATAGAAAAATATTGCTCTTATTTACAATCGAATCATCATGTACAATTGGATGACTAGAATGGGTACAATCACCCAATATAGAAGGAAAGCCAAAAATAGGAAACTCTCATAGGTCAGCACAGCATCGTTTGTTGTGTGGCTTTCTCCTTGGCTTGCTTGGCTCGGCCTTGGTTTTTATTCTATTTTTAGTTTTTTTTTCATTTTGTTCATTTTTTGCAATTTTTGGTAATCTGGTGTGGTTCCTCCTTCTTCACCTGGTCCTGCTGGTGGATCAGTTGATGCAGAAGATGATGACTTGACATATGACACTTTATTCTTCCCCTTGGCAGTTGTAGACGAACGCAAGGTCCTACTGCTCTTGAGAGTCACAATGTTAGATAACATAATAGAATAACTTATACCTTACTCATCGGGATTGGAGGACACATTAAGAGCTACCTGCTCTTTGCGCTTGAAATTGTTGGGGTTGGCCTCAACCTGCGTTGGTATGATCTTCTTGGTGGCAGTGAGGTTATCAATTTTCTGCATCATCTTTGTTAGGCTCTTAACCAACTGGGCCAAATAGTCCAAGGCTGGGTTCACAGGTGTTGAACATGCGGAGATTGGTAGTGATACTACGGAGGCTGCAACCGATTATTATATGAAAAATACTGAGGAGGGTATTGTTGATAGTAGTGAGGAGGAGGGGATACTGGTTCTTATAAGGAGAAACCGGGTAATGATGATAAGGTCGTTGTTGGTGACACGTCGGCTGCTGATATGATTGTCTCAAAGTGTTAGCATTCGGTGGAGACTAGTGTGACTGAGGTTGACTCTAGATAAATTTTCCACCATGGGGTTGGTGGTATGGCCTAATGGCATTGGACTGACCCTGCTCATGTCCATCAATATAGGTCAGTTGTTGTTCATTACTCCATATGTCGTCCAACCCCTGAATTTGGGATGGAGGTTGGAAAATTGTCTCGATACAAGACTGGAGCTCAGGGTGGTACACAATCATCTATTGTTGCGGCTGCGATGAAGGCAATGCCTGGTAAGATGCTGACACATAATACACATGATGGATGGATGACGAATGCCTTGGACTATGCGATGGTGCTAGTTCTTTCGACTCGGTAGGAGTCGTGGCTGATGAGCTCATAGACTGTCAGGTACTGATCGTACTAACCAAGAGTACTAAATTCTTGGTGATATGATTTAGTTTATCTAGGTTCTTGGTTCTCTGTTCGATCACATCTAATTTTTCTAGTTCCTTTGATCATTTCTTTATTATGTCCACTTTGAATAGGTGGCTCCCTATGATACTCAGGTTTAAGCTCTCGTCCATGTCCTCATCATGCAATGCCTCCATGTTTATAGTCTTGTGGTGGATTTGCGGTTGCTTATGATATGCTCTAGATGAAGATAAGGAAGCCTCTTCTTCAACCATTTCTTCAAAAATTTGCCATATAACATCTTCATCTTTGTTGAAGTGTGATCCACCACATGCAACATCGACCAGCCTCTGACTTTATTGAGTTAGGCCCCCAAAGAAGTATTGGACTAGGATGGTCTTTAAAATGTCATAGTGGAGGCACTTCTCTTGTAAATCCTTGAATCTCTCCCAGGCTTCATGTATGGACTCATGGGATCCTTGGGAGAAATTCGAGATGCGGGCACACATCTGGTTCAAATGTCCTTGGGGATAGAACTTGTGTAGGAATGTTGACTTGAGTTCCTCTCATGTCATTACTACTTTTCCCAAATGATTAATCAAGTATAAAACTTTATCTTGAAGGTTAAAGGGAAAGGCGGTCATCTTGACTACACCAAACGAGATGTTAGGGTAGTGACTAGTGCCCAGATGCAGACAAACTATTGTAGATGGATGTGGGGTTCCTCATTAGTCTTCCCATGAAACAATGAAAGAAGAGATAAGAGCTATGGCTTCATCTCAAAATATATGTGGATCGATGGAATTTGGATCCACTCATTCATCTGGCTAGCACTAAGATTGTAAATCTCTTTTAGTGTAGGCTTGGGAGCCTCTCTTCTTTCCTCATCTTCCCCTCCACGGGGTGCATTTGCTTGTGCTTCTCCTCCTCCTCCTTTGTTCTTTCTATCTCTCCTCGGTTCCCATAACATAACCTGGAAGGCAGCGTGAGCTTCATCATATACATTCAGTTGTGTCTGGATTGCCTCTATGGAGGCGAGCATCTCAGTGTTCAATTCAGAATTAAACTTAGAGGAAATCAAACCTTGATCGATCTGTGGATCTGCATGAATAAAAGAATCTTGATCAATCTGGAATTGTGCACAAGATGTGGAGAGGAATTCAGAATTAGGACCAATTCTGAACATTCACTACAACCTGGACCACAACAGGCGACGATTGCCTACCGTTCTTTTACATGAGCAACTGTCCCTTATGAGCATCTGCGACAAGTGTCCAACCATCCCATATGGTTGTGTCCCCTCTATCTGGATGGGACGGGAACATACTCCGTCCCATTCCAGATGTCAGATGGGACGGTCGTGACTATACCGTTTGATGTCTTCCTGATCAATGGAAGAAGATGTTATGATACGGTTATGCCTATCCAATCTAGATCACTATATGTGTGACGGTCATGACCATCCTATATAAGCGATTAGATGGGATGGTCTCCAGCATCTCATCATCATCTAGATGGGACGGTCGCATTGTCTCACCTAATTTTTTAGATGGGATAGTGGAGACCGTCCCATCTAGACAAAGATGGGATGGTCGTGCTCCTCGCATATACTTTTCTGCGACTGTTTCAAGTGTATTATTGAGCTGGGTTTATGGTATAAGGGATGATCACGCCCATCCCAATTGACTTCTACAACCGACCCGTTTCATACCTCATGACTTAATGGGATGGGTCTAAAAGAATGTAAGGGATGGTCACGACTATCTCGTATGACGCACAACTAAAAATAATAATACATGCCGGTGTTGCGCAATTGGCCTATTCTCCTTCACCACTCCCTGTATGAAATCACAATAACAATACATACTAGTACACCACTATCAAAAATAAAGATCAAATAAGAAAAAACAATAAGGATAAAACAAGTCAAATGATAAATATCAGGAAAAAACAGTTTACATCAAATACGAAATGTTCTTACTTGGTACTAACTACTCATCTAACTAATATTAATGTATGAATATTTTTAATATAGATAAAATTATTTCAATCCATCGCATTTATTCCTCAACTTCACCATCATCATCCTCGATATTATCATCTTCCACATCACAACCCTCTTCATCCTCCTCATTTATTTGCAGCGGTGGAATTGGTGGAGCAAGGTTTCCTCCTCCATGAAGCCGCATGAATGCATGAAATTGTTCCATTTCGCCCCTTAGTCTTGCAATCTCATCTTGATATTGATGCATCATGCCATCCAGTTTCAAAGCCCGCTCATTCTGTCTTACCAAGTTATTGTCTAACTTCTTCTCCCTTGCTAACTTTTGAGAGGACGAGATGCTATCATCATGATACCATGATCAAATGGTTTCTCCATGACCACCTCATCACACATGTCTAGAATTCTCTGAACTTGTTGCTTGGATGAATGCTTCATCCAGAGTTATAGGAACTTGACTAGCGCTGGTGCTATCCAATGAGGAGGTGGTTATGAGCATCACCATCTCTTATTGAAAGGCATGCACTATAAATCATTAATCTTCTAGAAAGTCAAATATGAAATATAGAATGTTCTTACATGAAGGGGTCCATATGATCGGTCCACCCATTCAACAATTCCACCAATGTCACGACTCTTGAATTTGGAACCTGCTCATGTTTTTCAAACTAAATAAAAATGTAAGATTAAGAATAATTATCTACATAACAAAAATAACTATAAATCACTTAAATAAGATAATACTTACAAAGTTGTGCTTCAATTGATTCGTGTTTTTTCTACCCATCTTGTGGGTAGCCTTGAATCCATTACTCATGATGCTGGTATTCCCCCTTGAAATCTCCTATAATACATAATTGTCAATAAGGTAAAGGGATTAAGCAAGTAAAAATATATGCACTACTTACTTCATGTTCCTCCCTCGCCCAATATGCAACAAGCTCCCATTGGGTGGGATCAACGCCTGACGGTACTCTCGCAAACAGTTGCTCTAGTGGAAGTTGTGGATCGAAATACTGAAAAATAATGCATTAATATCACACATATAATTATTATAAAAAACATAAATTCACTTATAATATTCTTCAAGCATACCTGATAATGATGAAGCATTTCACTTGCATGAGCCAAAATCTGTGTATCAACCTCAACGCTACAATCACATGTGAAACTAGCTTGTAAGGATTCAAAGTTGTCAATTATTACCAACAATATTTTAATGAAAATTTAAAGGAAAAAATAATGGTGTCAATTATTTACCTCCATGTCACGCAGAATGGCATCATTAATAACCTGAGGAACCAGCATAAAGTCAACATTGCTAATAGGAACACGAGAACAAGTCACATGTCCCAAGTAACTATGAAAGAGCGTGGAATTCTTCCCCACTGCGTTCCCACCAATAATCTAAACATGTAGCTTCATTCCTGAAGGGAGGTCGTCTAATGCCTTGCACTGCGAGGGTCCCCTCCACCTAATAGAAGTAGTGGCATGTAGATGGTCTGAGGGTGGAGGGGTTGAAGCAAGTGTCTCTCTAACACATCGCTCATGCCTCAGCAACATTCTTATATATAAAGTATAACTTTAATAACTAAACTCCAACATAAAAATTTTATGTTGTAATACCTTTTAGCCAATCATTGTATTATCACAAACTCTACGAGTTATTATGTTTACTTCGTTATCGACGAATGCAATTAAACTCCCATAAGTGCCTTCTTGATAAGATCTTCGATATAAGCCATATCTTCAACTTCGACTACATCAAAAAAAATCTCTAGAAACACGATGCATATGAATAATCCATCTAATGCGAGAGTTATCTAGAAGATAAAAGACTTGCTCAACCTAACTTGCTAACGTAAATGGTTCATTTGTCTGTAATTGACCACTTTCTTTCAAGCTGATATAGTCATTCTTATCTCTCTGATAACTGGTTCCCTCACGACAAATATCGAACCAAAGGCATTTGAATAAAATGCATTACATGTCTTGTAACAAACTAATTTCTATTATATTAATGATCTGACTGTAGTAGCCATCAACTCATGATTGTAGTTCTTATTTTACAATAACAACTGATATATGTGTTGCTTTATTGTCATCGATCAGTTTCTTTCTAAAGCGAAAATCATTAACAATATAACCCGAGGGAGAAACAATTTGTGAGCACGGAGTTCATGCAAGAATTTCAATTTATTTGGTGGAACGACTATCATCACTATCCTTTAATGTTTGGACATGAGATTTAACCATTCAATAAATTTAGATTTTTGGATACTAGGACCTGCTAACATATTATATTCATCGAATGTAAAATCAACTTCACTGATTTGCATATGTAGTAATGACTAAGACCCTTTCTGTGTCTAATATGGTTCTTATGATCCCTTTCAGTATTGATCTACCACATTTCTGATATATCCATAACTTATCTTGGTCTTCTACTTCTTCCACATCACTGTCTTCATTTCTTTCAAATCTATCAAAATGTGCATGTCTCCCTTTCATATACATGTCACAAAAATTAATGCAGTCTTCACAAAGGTATCCCTCTGCAATATACCCTTTGGGTTGTCTCTTATTAAAAACCATATTCTTTAACTTTCTCAAATACCGTTCGATGGGATATATCCATAAATATTGAACGAGTCCAACACTTTTGCTTCAGCAACCCAATGAACAATCAAATGCATAATAATATCAAAAAAGGAAGGGGGATATTTATTCGAGCTTGCACAACATATCAACGATATCGTTTTCTAGTATCGCTAACACAACATGATCTAATATCTTCGAACATATTATCTTAAAAAAAAGACTTAGTCCAATCAAAGGTTGATAAATATCTTCTCTCAAAACTCCTCGAATGGCCAATGTAAAAAAACACTTGCATATACACATGACAGTCATATTTTTTAAGCCGATAATCTTTCTCTCTACTTCATTAACACATCGACCAATTTGTGAAGAGAAACCATCAGAAATTTTAATATATGTTAAGAAGCTGAATATTTTATTATGTTCTTCATTTGATAATGTGTACATTTCTCCATGTATTGTTATGTGTCCATTTTCCATCTCAATTGGATGCGAATCATAACGTATATTTAACTTGAGTAAATCATGTCTACTTCTCAATGTATTTTTGTAAGTTATAGATAGATTTAGAATTCCTAGAATATTTTCTGTCACATTTTTCTTAATATGCACTACATCAAGATTGTGATGATGTTGTAAATACTTCCAATAAGGTAACTCTAAGAAAAAATACTATGTTTTCTCCTCCCCCTGCATTTTCTACTTGAAAAATCGTCCCAACTAAAATCTCCCTATTTCCATATGTTGATCCCATAAAATTGCTCTAACCACTCTAGATAAAGATTTTAGACAACTACAAGACAGTCCGTCAACTTTTATGTTGTATTCGTATCTTTGCCATCGATGTTTCGTTGGTAAAAATCGGAGATGCCAAAGATAACAATGTTTCATACTTGTTGTAAGCCAAGTAGAATGAGTATCATCCAGACATATGGAGCATGCAAGTTTTCCTTTGATATTCCATCCAAATAGATTCGCATAAGCCGGAAAATCATTAATAGTTCAAAGTAACGCAGAACACATAATAAATGCCTCTCCTTTGAATGCATCATTTATAAAGAACCTTTAGTTCATCAAATAATGACTCCATATACACATTGATTGCATTTCCTAGACTTTTCAGGCCTGGTATTATTAAAAACATCAGCATGAATGATGAATTCATTGATGTCCATGGTGGGGGATTATATGTTGCAATTATAACTGGCCAAATTGAATAACTCGTGTGTATATTACCAAATGGGTTAAAACCGTCAGTTGCAAGTCCCATTATAATATTTTGAGCATCTTCTGAAAATTCAGAAAATCTTTCATCAAACATTTTACACACCTCGGCATGAGCAGTGTGCCACATAAATCCATCTTATTCATTCTTCCTTCTATTAACGTGTCATATCATCCACTTCACAATTTTTTTGGAATTATATAATCTCTTCAATCTTGAAATGAGAGGGAAATATCGTAATATTTATGTTACATGTTCCTTGTACTGTTATTATTTTCATCTTTGTATCGTGATGTTTCGCATCATGTACAAATAACTAAACTTGTGTTATCTTTCCAGAAAAGGGCACAACCATTTGGACATGCATCAATATTGTCATATCGCAATCCCAATGATCGAATTCTTGACTTTGCATCTTTCCTATCCTTTGAGAAATTTTCTAGATTTTTAAGTATTCTCCTAATCAAGGACAGGACATCCGCCATCATTATGGTTGTTGAACGATTCTTGACTTTTACTTTAAATATTTCTAACAAAAATTGCAGTCATGACATCTCCTCTCCAAGAGCTAACATAAATTCAACATTAATGAGGTTCTTTCCAAAACCATCATTTGTTATATTTTCTATTGCATTTGAGTTATTTCTATTTATATCATCTAATATTTCATTCAATGATCACCTTCAGTATCCATCTCCATATCATTTTTTCTCTCAAGTTGAAAATGAGGTTCATTGATTTCTTCTCCATGTTTTGTCCAGGTTGTGTAATGTAGCAAAAAAAACATCTAGGATGAGATGTTCGTAAATCTTGTCTCGATCATTGATTCGACTATTCTTACATCTCATACAAGGACAACTTATTTTATCACTATCTACACTTGATCTGCGATTGAAATGTTCAACATGGAATGCCTAGTCTAAAAAGCCACTTACTCCATTCTTATATGTTTGAAAGTCATCTTATCTCTTGTTCATCCAAGACTTACTCACACTTCTGCATTAAATAAAATGTCAATAATATTATAACCGACCCAAAGATAGCTTAGGACTACTTAACTAACTCAATCAATAAGAACCCTAACTGGTCCTACTAAGAAAAATGTACCTACAAACTCATGAAGCGTATACATGCATCTTATGTGAG
Source organism: Ottelia alismoides (assembly GCA_037367405.1). NCBI lineage: Eukaryota > Viridiplantae > Streptophyta > Magnoliopsida > Alismatales > Hydrocharitaceae > Ottelia > Ottelia alismoides. The sequence continues at coordinate 1,672,613 of JAZKJV010010102.1, forward strand.
CATACATCTTTTATGTGCATACAAATCTCATTCATAGCATTGTCAATCATACAATTATATATCAAACATAAGAAATTCCTATTAGCAACATGTAGCATGCATTTCCTATATAAACACTTGCAAAGCAATCATACAACTATCAAATATGTATCATCTATTATGACCAACAAATAGCATTTCCTTTATAGACATGTGCATATAATCATGAGGAGAAGGAATCATATACAACTATCAAATTAATATGATAGGGTATTAAAGATAGATATAAAATAAATGTGGAGATATCATCATGTACATATAATCATGTGGTGAAGGATGCATTGCATTTATTCAACTAACATAGATAGAGTATTCCATATATTCATGTGCTCGTGTAACTCATTATAATGGTTACCGATAGATTTGATGACGGGAGGAACAATGAGAAGGAAAAGAATTGTCCCGTGACCACCGACGGAGAAGAGATGACCAGTGGAGGAAGCAGATCATCAGGGGAGAAAGTGTGATCATGTGGCAGAGGGAGAAGACCATTGGAGCACGTGGGGGAGAGGTCCGTCCTGAGCAGCAGTGGTGGGTTATATGAGGTTAGAGATGACATGTGGCAAGGTGTCGAGGGAATTGGTGATTTCATCGATTAGATTGGATGGGACGGTCGTAGTGATCATCTCGTCTGTGAGAATCGGGGACGATCATAAGTAGGATTGTCCCGTCCACTGCTAATCCCGCCTTCTTTTTCATTGGGCAGTAAATCAGGCGGTATAGTCACAAGTAAGACCGTCCCTTCCTCAACAAAGCCTATCTTTTTTCTTCAATATGCTAGAGATCAGGCGCGACGGGCATGGCAACCGTCTTCTCTAGTTTGAACATTTGACAGGACGTTCAGAGAAGCCTTTATATAGCAGTGAAGATTGCCCATCAACCTCTCTAAAAGCCATTCTCCAAAGTAGAGAACCGGATTAACCTGATGCGATGGGCATAATGCATGTCACCTATATGTTACTAGACATTTAGAAGGATGAAAAAAGAAAACTATCTGAGATGGTCAAAACTGTCCCATAAAATCCACATGGACTCAATTTTCGACTAGAAAGGGATGGGGGATCAAGTGGGATAGGTATATCAATAATCTTCCCTCTTGATCCATTTGCATGTGGGACAGTCCTTACTCTCACCATCCCATGTATGACATTTCTAAGGGACGATGGTCATTCAATCGTCCCTTCCAACGATAGGCGGGACAAGTGAGCATTGACTATCCCAAAGATAAGATAGTTGTTGTTTGACCGCAACCTGTTCCCATCCCTAAAATAGAGTTTCGTTGTAGTGATTATTAAATTAGACAATGTGTATGGAGACAGATCAATCCCCAACCACAAAGGAAGAATGTCGGTGATGAACGCGAAATGCGCCTCTCTAATAATGATGAATTGTAGTATATGAAGTAGAAAATGATTCAACAAAAACCACAAACTTTGAATGTTGTGGAATATTTTTACTTGCCAAGTCTACTAAGATCGAACACAGGGAACGATGATTCTTAGTTGCGTGGTTTTAAATTAAATTAAATAATTAGTTAATGTTTGGTTAATTTCTGTGTTGGGAAAATATAGTACAATGCAATGATGATGATGCGATGCAAAGAAAATAAATAAAGAAGATTATGCCCAGGATCTGTGAAGTATACGATTCAATCCTCAATGAAATTAATCAATTATCTCTCGAGAGATAATCACAGATCAAAATATATTAACGCCCAGAAAGATTTATCAACTCCAAGTTACAGGTAAAGAGATTAATCAATGAATATTCCTGTCAAAAATTCCATGTAAATTACTCCTCAAAATTAATAGTCGATCAGTGAAATATGGAGTCAAATATATTTATCTTCAGTTTAACCCCTGCATAGATTAAATTATTGGGAATAATCCACCATGATAACAAGGAGTTAGTCAAATTAAATTCCTTAGCTGAACTTCGACAGAAGATGTCGTTAATTTCTCAAGCACAAATATGTCACAATTAGCATGCATATGTCAACAAAGATCCTCAAATAATAATTATCAATAAACAACCTCAGATCTGTCCACAAACTATGCTAAGTGGTAGAGCACAAAAAGAGCTTCAGAATGACATATTATATGCTAAAAATGGAGTTCGTATGAGAAAGATATACTCAAATGAATTTGCAGGGACTAAAATATAAATAAAATAAAGTTTTTCTTTGAAAAAAGTCCCTGGAGGGGCTTATCTATAATGTAGCAAAGCTGGAGGGGTCCCTCTGCAATTTACCCTTGACGGGGGGTATAATAGTAATTTTTGAAACTTCTAGGGATGTATCTGCAATTTTCCCCAAAGCGCACGTGCAACACTCGGAGGCGGGGTGGAGGCTAGGACCAAGGCTTAGGCTCGGATGGTCCGAGCCTCTAGGTTGGGGCCTAGGCTCGGAGGGGGAGGCAAGGTGATCCGCTGACCGTTGGATCCCCCGATAGAACGGTTGTTGAATTCGATGACAAAAGGCAGAGCGGTCGGCGGTTGGTGGCTCCAGCGATGAAGTAGTCGAGGCACAGGGGTCGTGGCAGTGACCGGCCAAGGCAAGGCGTGACCGGTCTCCGCGTGGGAGGGTGGAGCATCGATCGGAGCTAGGTACGGGCAGAGGGCTCGCCCATTGTGAATGGCAACCTGAGGGCGACGAGCGGATGTGACCTGCTGCGATCGCAGTTCCAAGGCGGGCTGCGGCAGTGGCAGGCAGGCTGTGACGGTGGCAGGTGGCCTCAAGGCGCGGGGAGCTCCAGAAGCGGTGGTGCACATGTGGTTGAACGGAGATGGGGCACCCGAGCCTAAGCTTCCAAGCCAAGAGGGTTGGACGTCCGAACCAACTCCGAGCCTCTGCCGGGCCCAAACCTTCCTCTGAGCCTGGATAGCACGTGCTTCGCACGTGTTATTCTGGGAAATTTGCAGAGCAACCCACGAACTTCTTCAAATTTGCAAAAAAGTCCCCGCGCGTTTGGTAAAATTACAGGGAAGGACTCGCGCCTTGTTTTTATTACGTTTTAGTCCCTTTACAGGGATCTTTTTGTAGTTATCATTTCATGTTTTATTTCAGTTATTGGCTTTAGTGTTTGGGTCAGAAATTTCTATCGAGCCATTATCGAATACTTGAGTTACAATGTATGGTCCTTTCCATTTCGATCTCAGTTTTCCTGGAAATAACTTCAGTTTTGCATCAAATAGCCATACTTTATGATTTTCTTTGAATGTTTTCATCGAGATGTTGGCATCGTGCCACAACTTAATTTTCTCTGTGTATAGCAAGTTGTTATCATAGGTTTGTGATCTCAATTCTTCCAGTTCAAATTAGTCCAATAATCTTTTCTTTCCAGCCTCATCATAATCCAAATGATATTTCTTGATCGCCCAGAGTGACTTGTGGTGTATATCTACAGGTAGATGGTAAGGCTTTCCATAGACGAATCTATATGGGCTCATTCCTAAGGGTGTACGGAAGGCTGTATGGTAGTCCCAAAGAGCAGAAGGTAAGTGTTGAGACCAGTCTTTACGATCTGAGCGGACACTTTTCTGGCAGATGGTCTTGATTTCTCGATTCGACAGCTCGGCCATTCCATTAGTCTGTGGGTGATAGGCAGTTGAGACACGGTGTTCGACTCCATTTTTCTTGAGTAAATTCTTAACTGAAGCATTCAGAAAGTGGGTGCCTCCATCACTAATGACCACCTTTGGCAATCCAAATCGAGAGAATAGGTCATTCAAGAACTTGACAATGGTTGTGCTATCAACAGCACGAGTGGGAATGGCTTCTACCCGACGAGAGACGTAATCAACATCGAGAAGAATGTGTTGGTAACCATGTGATGTGGTGAAAGGTCCCATGAAGTCTATTCCCCAAGTATCAAAGATCTCAACAATATGCACGGGTTGGAGGGGCATCATGTTACGGCGGGTCATTGTTCCATTAGTCTGACAGGAAGGACAAGATTGAGCAAAATGACGGGCATCTTTAAAGAGTGTGGGCCAGTAGAAACCGCATTGTAAGATTTTAGCGGCTGTGCGCTTCCCTAAGTGGTATCCTCCACACCTAGAAATGTGGCAGTGAGTTAGGACATCGTTGACTTCAGATTCAGGGATGCATCGTCTCCATATCAAATCAGTACCCTCTTTGAAGAGCAAAGGGTCTTCCCAGTGATAGTATCGGGCTTGAGCTTTGGTTTTATCTTTCTTATGTTTTGGCCGGTCATCCGGGAATGTGGAAGTGATGATGTAATTGACGATGGGGAATTTTCGCAAAAGAGTTTTTTTAAAGAGTATGCAATTTTGAAAAACTATGCAGACACCCCCCATACTTAACAGAAACCATGTCGTCATGGTGAAGACAATGTGCAATAGGAGGATCAGAAGTGACGTGGAATTTATTTTTTTGGGTTTTTTTATAAATGTAATACAATGGGGTACCCCTATACTTATCTAATGCAATGCAGTAAAAATAAACATGCGAGCTGTAAGACGAAAAGATACCTGTGAGGAGAGGCTCACGAGAGTGCATGATTTAACGCCTCAGCTTGGCGATGTGGTGGTTCATTTTTTCTGCAGAAGGTATGTTTTGCAAACAGGCATAGGACCAGATGGTTCAACCATGGGTTTTAGTCTTTGACCATTGAGCAAGTTGAATTGATTCACAAATCTTTATGGGCAGTAAATATCTATAACTAGGACCCACAACAAGGTGGTTAGAACTGAAAGATATATCTGAATGGACTCCTAGAATCCATAAATTATGCCTATGATAACAACCTGATGTATAAGGAAAAATTTAAACGCTGGCATAACCAGCATATTAGAAGAAAGACTTTTGATCCTGAACAGAAGATGGTTCTTTGATGCAGAGTTGAAGATACCGAGAAAACATAAGAGCAAATGGACATGACCCTTCCTTGTGAGAACTCTACCTGACAATGGTAAGGTATTGATATTTGAGTTATCATCTAACACATAGCCATCTGTGGTCAACGGACAGTTGCCAAAGCCGTATTTAGAGCATGATACGTTTTCATCCATTGTTGACTTAATCAATGTGATTTTTGAAGATCTCCCAGTCACATCATCAGAAAATTCATACGATGCACCGAAAAATATTTTTGATTAATTCTTTCTTTTCTATTATTTTTCATTCTTTTGATTTTTTCATTCATCCCATTTATCCAAGCTATACTTTGGATGACCTGATCCTACGTATGGGGGGATAAGTACATTTGAGTATTCTTCATTATTCTCTCGCTTGTCTTCTAACTTGTTAATAATTCTCTTCTATACTTAGGGATATTTTACCCTAAGTATTGGGGAGAAAAACTGGGTTGTTGATTCCTATAAATTCTTATCCTCGATCATCCTCGACTAGTGTACAATCTGTTATACTCGGGATTAGTTGATCCTAAGTATAGGGGGGATGATAGACTTCTCATTCTTTTATTTTGAGTATTGTAGTATAGGTCTTTCTTTACTTTTCATTAGTTATAACTTCTGTTTTACTCTTTAATAACATTGAGGACATAGTTTGAGCTAAGTATAAGGGGCTTGTATATATGGCATATATGTTAGACATAACTCGTACTTTCGTATTTTTCAATAAATATGGCTAATACATTACATTGGTTAAGGTTATACAAATAAATCAACTGTAAAGAATAAACTCTTGTAATCCTATATAATTTTTTAGAAAAATAATTATAAAAATCGGTTTGAAATTAGTTTGCAAAATGATTTGTAAAATGGTTGTAAAATATTTTGAAAAACCTTTCAAAATATTTGAAAAATCCTTATAATATTTTCAAACCATTTGAAAAATAATCTTTTTGTAAATGTTTGTAGAAACTTTGTAAAATTGTTTGTAAAAATGGTTTTTGATAAATTCTTTGTAAACTTCTTTGCAAAATAAGTTTTCAAATTGTTTGACAAACATTTGCAAAAATATTTTATAATTATTTTGAAAGCCTTGTAAATAATAATCATTGCAAAGATTCTTCAAATAAAACATGTACATACCTATACCAAATTCTTTATATATTTGTATAAAAACCTGTATATAACGTGTAAATAATTTTTTGTGAATATGTATAAAATCCTTTTTAATATGTGAATACATTTAATCTACTAGCCCTTTTTTAAAATTCCATAACAATTTATAAAACTCCAAAGATCTTAAAAATTTGAAAATGTTTTCAAAACATCAAAAAATTTGCAAAACTTTTTTAAAATCTCTTAGAATATTCAAAACTAGAAAAATGTTTCAAGAAAATATTTTCTTCCATTGCATGAGCATTTTTCAGATTGATGTGATAATTGAACAAGTCTCAATAACATCTCAAGATTGGAGCTTGGTCTAGATCTTAAACCACTTAATTTCACAAGAACCTTATATGATCAAGAATTAAGACTTTTTAGGTCAATGAGACTTAATTCTATGGGTCCATAAGACTATGTTCACATGTCATCTTTACTAGCCTAAGTAGAGCATTTCCTAGCACACACGACTCTTGTTGATAATGACCTAAATTGGACACGCGCTCTGCACTTAGCTTAACTCTAAGGAGGTGGTGAGGGCAGGATTCTTTTGCTTGAGAAAGCACATGTATGGAAACATACATCGCCCCACTAGGTGGCCAGTGCCCCCAATCTGGTCTAGTGGCATGGACATCTAAAGATGGGACATTGTGGGTTGCAATAAAGCTTCAAAAAAGGGATAGTCCACTGACTCAAGAGAAAAAAATTGCTTATGCAAATGTTGTTGTATATAGTACTGAAAATACAAAATAAAAAACTCTTAAGAATAGACAGACCAAAATCAAAGAAAAAATTAATTTCCGTCAAAATATGTATGAAATAAGCAAGGCATTATGCTTCAAAATCAATATCTCATGGTTGCTTGCAGTAGGAGACTTGTCTACACTGTCTAAGCTCCATAGGATATGTGATTACACTGGTCACAATCCTTTCTTTTCTCTACCCCCTCTTCTTGAGCTGGATGTATTTGAAGTTAGAAGGAAATACCCCAATCCTCGAGGAAAGAGTAGCTAGATTGGGGAATTAGTGTTATCTTGTTGTGGGAGTTTGTTCCTTCCTATTTCTGATGAGAAGAGCTACATTCACTTGTACAAGTGAGACTCATACTCATAAGGTTGTGTGTATGAAAAGACTTTTTCTGACCTGGCTATTAAGGTGATCTGAACAGAGGATTGTGGAACTTGAGGGCTGTTAAGTTTTAGATACTATTCTCAATAAGGTTCTGAACACATTAACAATCCAAAGGTCTTAACCGAGCTCCAAACTTTAATCTTGTGAATACAAGTTAAAAATTATTATCATTCTATCTTTCTTTACTTCCCTTTTATTTATTTTCTCGTAGCATCACTTATTCTTCTAATAAGTATTTTCTTGTGACTAGCAAAGGTAAGTATAGGGGGGTGATGAATATCCATTCATTTACCTTTATTCTTCCATTTTGTCTTCAAATCCCTATAAAAACACGTGTAAATATAGAAAACTTGTACAAATTAACATCCATGATTCATATGTAATTAATATGCAATACTATATAAATACAAGTATATAAATCCAAAATAAAAGAATAAAGAAAAGAAAAATAAATGATGTATCGAAGATACTGAAAGACCCTAAACCTCGAGAACAAGTCAATATTAACTTGGTCGACAAGGAATAATGTAGAAGGAGATAAGGGCCAAACACTGTATAAAAAACCCTACTTATTTCTCTGAAAATGGCCATTTTTACTCTATTTTATTATTTATTTTACACATCTCAAATAATAAAGTTTTCACACTGAAAAATTGTACACATTAATATTTATAAAAATACAAAAATACTTGTCACGAAGAACAATGCACATTGCAACTTGTACACATATATGAAAAAATTGCAAACCAAACTTCATAGATCTATATCTTCTTCATTGAAGATAAAATTCGGCAAACTCACCTTCATTGTATTTCAAATTAAATTACCTATCCAATGAAGGTGATTTCATCAAAAATGGAGTTAAGATACAAAAGCCAACTTTCTGTGGTACCGTTGTACTATGTACTGTATATATAATATTCATATATTTTATTCTTTACAGTTTTACGCTTCTTATATTTTTAAATAATTCTTAATATTATTTAAAATATATTAAAAATATAAATACAAAATAAATCATTAACAATACATTTAAATTAATAGTATCCTAAAATATATAGGTATATTATATTTATAAGATATATACATGTATTTGTTTATTGATGTAAATAAAAATCTAAAAATAAAACAAATATATAAATATATAGTTAATTATATTATAAATATATAAATTATGTAAATAGGGTAATATTTATAAAAAAATATAAAATAAAAATAAAATTCCTTGAATATAGGTAAATATACCTATATATGTACTTGTAAAAACTAACACCTAATGTATTAAGTTGTAATAATAAATAAAAATAATGATAAAATAGGTTTAAAAATAAGAAACATTTTAGTATTTTTAGTTTTGTTTAATAAAATCATTTCTTAGTTATTATTGAATTAATAAGCTTTTCTATTTTCTGTTTGTCTCATCTGGTCCTATGTAAACCAATGAGAAGCCTTCTTTTGATGACCACTCGATCAACTGTACATCCTTCCCTTCTGACTCTATTGGAATCACGAGATGCCATCTCTCTCTCCGGGATTCTACTTTTACTACTCATCTCCATCTTCCACGAGACCACCTTCATCCCGCGGCCACCACTACCCTCTCTCATGCCCATCTCCTATCCTCCACCAACCACTTATCCTATACATGCAACCATCTTCGCAAAGCCACCATCCACCCATGTTTATAAATAAACACAACCACCTCATTTTTTCTTTGAGTTCCATCTTATTCCACTATTTCCCCAAAGGGACCCATATGTAATTGAATCCTTGGTGACAAAAAGTGATTCCCATCCCTGTTGGTGAGGATAAGGTGGAGGAGGGCCTCTGATCCAACCATCGTCGTAGCTTCGCTCAGGCGAGGTTCTTATGCTCTAGGTAACCCATGTTGAGCTGCTAGAGTATCTTAGTTAGAATGCCTTTTCATTCCGTAGTTTAATTTCATTTTTTATTTCATGTCAGTTCCTTTGATTTAAACTAAATTTATAGAATCGTAGTTCATCGGAGCACTAGAATGTGACCACTTGTCCACCGTACCTCCGCATGTTCTGACCCCCCTATAATCACTTCACCTTCATACTGATCACTTCTTCATTACGTGCCCCCATCCTGATCAACCCGATTCTCTAAGAATCGATGAATTGAGCTCCATCCTCTATCATTCGTTGGAGCTCTCTACCTCCTCATCCCCTCGATCTATCAACTTCATTATCGGTCATGGAGAAAGCCCTCAAACCCTTTTGTGTTTTTGTGCAGGTAGTTCGTGAAGAGCCACCTGGAGCTCAATCTGATCGCATAACTTAGAGCCCATGTGCCACAGAAGACCCTGATCTCGAGGCCTCCTCTGACGAGGCCTAGAGCTTCTGGAGAAACCCTGCATGTGTGAAAGGCTTTCAGGAAGTCTTGGAGCTGGTCAGCTTCACTGAAGCTGGTTGGAGTCATTGGGAATCAATGAACAAAGGAAGACATGGAAGAAGTTCTTCCCTATTTTTCCTCCTTGCTGCTCAACCATCAGATGCAAGCGGCATCCTAGATCTAATCTAGGCCATTTATATCAGGGTGAAGTAATATTCAATCCTAGATGCTCGAGTTTAAGTGACAATGCGTGGTGCTCTTGCAACTGTTCATCTCCACCAGCACGTGTCGTACACACCATACCTGGGGTATATTGCACTAAACCCCCACACCTATTTTGTATTTCTTGTTAATATTATAAATATTAAATATATCATAATATTTTTAGCAAAAAATACAAGTAGGACCTTGAACTTTTTGCATATTACACATAGGTCCTTCAGCCCCATGTGTTGCGACACATGAGGCACTATGTATATTTGCATGTATGACATTGTATTTCTGGTATATGATATGAAATGGATTTAAGGTTGTTATGATTTGTAATTAGGTCCCTATTCATATAACATTTCATTTTCTTTTGTTTCAAGCATATTAAATATTTTTATTGCTAAAAAAGTTGCAGGGAACTTAATAGAAGTGCTTGTAACATTGCTTGATCACAAATATTTTTTGCAAGGACTTTTAGGTTATTTTCCTATTTATTAAAAATCCAAAAACATGCATTTTCATTTTGTGTAAATATAAAATACCATAAAATTAGAACAACTTTTCCAAAATTTCCCAAAAATTATAGCACCTATATTATAGTAAAATTTACCATATATCCTAAAATCATGAAAAATATAGAACATTAAATTTAAAATCACAAAACCCTAAAACCTTATAAAAATTAGCAAAAATTCTCGAAAATCCAAAAAATACAGATTTCTATTTGTAAATTTTTTTATTATATGTAGTATATAGAAAAAATAGTTCTAGGCTAATTTTAGACATATTTATGTTTGTTAAGCCTAAATTCTTGTTTATTTAGTCTGTTCGCTATTTTACAATATTTATTAGTTTAAAAATATATGTAAATTAGTAAAACTTCTATAAAAAGTATCGAAAATAATGAAAAATACAAAAATCACAAAAATATTTTATTTTCTAAAATTTGAGTATATTTTGACTTAAATAAAAATATAAACAGCTATATTGACTATATATTCTATATATTATTTCAAATACATATAATAATTATATTTTTACATATAATTATATACCTTTTTTTAAAAATCTAAAAGGAATAAAAATTTTGCAAAATTTAAAAAATAAATGTAAAATATTTTAAACCCCACTAAAAAATAAATATAATTAAAACCCATAAAATCAAGAAAATAAAAACAACAACAAAATATATGTACATTACTAATTAGCAATAGTTAATAATTAACCTACCTCAGTCTTCTCTCAGTGTTCGATAACTCAGACTACTTATACCATACACACATATTTATCTGAGTTACTCACTTCATATTTATTGCTTAATTTAATTAATGGCTTATCAGTTGAATGAGAGATACTAGTCACACAATGATTGCTAACTATGTTTGATTTGCAGACCAGTGCAAATCCTCTCCATCTGATATTTCCGCAATTTCAATAACAAATCTAGATAGGAATTGAACTAAAAGATGTATTTTTGGTGGAGATAGCATTGGGCATCTGATGAGCCACGAAAACCCTACGTTAATTTACGAGAATTATCATTTAAATTTGTCATTTTGTTGTAGGCGGGAATTCTAAATCGATCAATAAATAACCACAATAATTTATTCAATTTTTAATCTGCATGGTTTTATATTTATTTTACTTGGGCAAGTCCCAAGGTTGAACTTAAAGAGGTAAATGAACAACCAAGAATAATGTCTATCAAAGTTCATGCATAATTTTCGAGGCGGTATTTTTTTTGTATTTTTAATGCAATTTTGGAATACAAAATGCAAATGTCGCCAATTTTAGGGACTAAAATGCAATTTCAATCAAACAGTTTAAAAATAACGAAACTCGGCCGAGATGTAAAATATGGTGAAATGAACACACTATAATTTCTTTGGAATTTTCGGACGCAAGATGAATATTTAAAGAATTTATGAATGCAAATGGTGTGAATTTCAATATTTAATTGTAATAAATATTAAACCTTTTTATTTTCATAGGATAAAATTACTCGATCTATCACTAGGTGATTAATCTAAAAATATCCTAAACCTTGAAATATGAGATTTAATACCTATTAAAAATTAAAGATTGAAATAGTCAAAATGATTTTTATAGATCAAACCATGTATGCAAATGCTAATATTTTAAGGCACGATGTTGAATACAATTAATCCTCTAATCCGTGAATTGTTGGTAATTTTTAAAACTATGGTTAATTTAATATTAATTTATGAGCACAGATTGGGTAAAATATGCAATTTTACATAAGAATATTAATAGTTAAATATCCATAACATAGAAAAATACAACAATTATGCCATAATGTAGAGTATTAATTAAAGAACGCAATACTATTTTTGAATAATAAAATGATGCGATGCAGAGGTTCAAAATAATGGGGGAACACAGGGGTCTCAATACAAAATTAATATAATTAAATGATGTAGAAAATGTAGAACAAGGGCTAATCTGTAATTACCTAAACTCAGAAGGGTCTTTTCTGCAAACTATTCAACAGGTCACGTGCCAAGCATGCGACCTCTGATGGTGAAACCTGGCTGTATATAAGGGGACTTCCAGGGTCTTTGCTACAATTAACCCCTCCACATGTGATCTGCACGTGAGGGGGGGCTCTTATTAGGAATTAGAGGATCTTTGGGGGCTTCTCGCAAATATTCCCTAACACTCGTGCTCTACACATGCACAAGGGCCTCAAGATTCGTGCACCCGGTGGCTGGAGTGGCCGAGGCCAAGGAGCAATGGAGGTAGCAGGCGGAGGAGTGTGCCCCACGGCTGGAGTAGGAGAAGTCGTCAGGGAGGACGCGTGCAACGATGTCGGCCTGAAGCGTTGGCAGCATGTTGGTGGTTGGCTCAACGGTGCATGTGGTGAGGACTAGGCGAGGGAAGCGCGATCCGACGCTGTCACCGCTAGAGTGGGTTCCTGATCCTATCTATCAGGACGTACAGGCTCGACGACTGTTGAGGTCAGAGCGTGGCAGGCGTAGGGGAGTTCCTGGAGCGAATCGACCCTCAGGTAGAGGAGAGTCGATTGCTGGTGGCGACGGGCTGAGACACCTCCTGGAGCTGGTGATGAAGTCGAGGTAGTGGAGGAGCTTAAAGCCTCGGCTCTACGATGTGGCCTTACCAGAGCAACAACAACATGTGGGGGCTCGACCTTGGACTGTGACAAGCTGCGAGGCTCGGATAAAAAAATCCGAAGAAGGAGAGGCGATTGGGCTGACGCCACCGACCTCCTCCTTTATTTGCGCCGTCGACGGATGGCTTAGAGTCGAGAGAGGCACATGAGTTAAATAGCGTGAAGGTGGTCGGCCAAATGCAAAAGGTGGTCGGTGAGATTACGCGGCTAATCGAAGGGGGATCTAATTGGGAGTGATTAGATTTGGCGAAGGCCGAAGAGGAAGGTGCGACTGGCTCTCGCGATATATGCGGGGTGACCGGTGGTGAGGATGGCGGCGTGTGGCTAGACCAGAAGAGGAGAGGTCAGGGAAGAGATATGCAGAGGTGGCTGACTGGAGATGGGGATATGGACAGTTAGGAATCGTGGGGCGTTAGCGCCACCCAAAAGGTAAAGTGGGGCGATTGATTGATGGAAGAGGAAGAACGGTAGTGGCCGTCAGATCGGCCGGGATCGGATGGCCAGATGGACACCACGTGGCAACATTTTATTTTTTATATTATGTTATTTTCTAAAATTTATTAATAAAACAAATTTAAATAAATAAAAGGGCCAAAAACGGGTGACATGTGTCGGCACAAAGAGCTGCCACGTGTCAGCCCCAGAAAAATCAAAAAATAAAAATAGAAAGAAAAATAAAAAAGAAATAGCAAACGACCTTGGATCTAAAATTTTTTTCACAAAAGATGCTCGTCTCGATGAGATCTATAACTTTCATGAAGAGACAAACAAATTGATCATTGGCACAAATTGATATTTTTGGGGTAATCCATGTACATAGAATACCTTTATTTTTTGAGTTTTATAATTTTTTTATTATTTATAACAAGATAAAAATCTGGAAAAAATACAATAAAATCAAAGATAAATATACACATTAATATTTTTTTTTGTATTTTTAATATTTAGGAAAATGAATAAAATAAAATAAAGCATGAAAAAAACAATATTTGTAAAGGTAGTCAATGAAAACTCGGACTCAATTAGTTTCTTTGATTTCAAGCTCGTTTTGGATTTGGATTTTTGCGTATTTTAATAAAAATTTCATCAAAGAGAGTAACTGAAAAAGAAATAAATTAAAATGGGTTATTTATATCCATAAAATAATAGGTCAAAAACTGCTAAAATACAAAATGTACAAAAGAGGCCCAAAACCCAACTTTCGCATATGAGCTCTGATTCACTTGAACTTGGTCTTGTTTTGAAGGTATTTGAATGTGCATTAGTTAAAAAATGAGTAAGACCAAATCGGATACCGTATGAGGAAGATATCAATGTTTAGTCTAGAAATCCTGTAATTAGATTTTGAGTTTCTGGTCCACTTATTTCGGTTAGTATTTTTTGTATTTTTCATTTATTCTTGTTAGTCAAATTTACACAATGGAGGTGGTTTCAGGTCATTTGGAGTAGCATGAATTAGTTAAAAATCAGGGAAGTTAGGCTAATTATAGGTCAATTGGACTGAGATTTTTTTTGGCTTCTTATTTTATGCAATTTTGAGTGATAAAATACAATTATTATTATTATTACATGCATGAATGCTAATTATGCGGAATAAATGAAGAAATGCCAATAAAGATTGGGGATTTGAGCTTAATTAGTCTTTTTTAGAGTGATGAATATGAGATTCATCATCCCCCTATACTTAAACCATTCCCATCACTGAGCATTTAAAGAAATGCAATGAGGTGAAATGAGATTGGCTTCCATACCAAGACCATGAGCTAAAGGTAAAAATGGAACTAGACCCGACCTTTGGATTATTAGTTTGGCGGAGCTACTGTGAGACTTAGAATTTTAAAATCATCAGCCTTCAAGTTCTACACATTATTATCACAATTTTAGCTCGGAAGTCATCTTAGATCAATCATCCTCCCAAAGCATACCCCATGAACATTGAACAATCAACTCATATGTGTGAAAGGTTTTAGGTCTTCTTATCCAGAATGCCGGACTACCATGCAAACCTCCTCTCTAGTAACTCGTCCTCGGGGAGTCAGGTATTTCCTTCTAAGGTCTGTCACGATTTGTTCACAATAGAAGAGGGGGAGAAATTAGAAGAAGGAGAAAAGAACTGGAGGGTGACCACTGTAGTCACCTCCACTTGTGAAGCTGGCTAGTTTAGCCAAGTCTCCACTAAGATCTGCAGGTTTTCTTGAAGCTTGGACCTTTTTGGTCAAATATTTATTCGGTAGTTGGCTTCTTTTTATTTGGATTTTTGGTAGCGCTGCATGGATCTTATTGTGCTCTCACGGATATGGAATCTTTTTCCGTACATGTTTTGGGGTCTTAGAAAAAAATGTGCCAAATTGTCCATCCCTTTTCCGAAGCTTTATTTCAACCCGTACTCCGATCTTTATATGTCCACGCTACCAGAAAAAAACTCACAAAGTCTTCCAACACCCCTTCTAAGTTGAGCTAAGTGCATAGTACGAGAGTACAAATTAATTCTTTATTCCATAGTCGTACCCAGAATGAAGAGACTAGGTTAGACACTAAGAGTCAAACGTTGCACATTGTCATGTTGAACTCGAAGAATTAAGTCAAAGATCCGAAGCTTCTAAAATCCTTTTTCTCGATGATGTTTCTCTGAAAATTAGGTGGATTAAGGTCAAGTCTAGACCACTCTCAATTTCTACTCATAACTCGGTTCATAACCCAAGGGCTTTTCACAAATGCAAATGCATATAATACTGGATGAAGTGCAAGTGTGTGAAATGTAGACATTTTTTTTTACTTTTGTGATTTGAATTTTTTTATGCAAGGAATTTTTTATGTAAAAAAAAGAAGCCGTTTTTCAAAATTTTTGGTTGGACACAGTAAGTGTTAGTAGCAAAATTTTTTTTGTTTCTTTTTTTTTCAAGTTAGTTACCCACCCCGTAAATACATATAGACTTATGCGAAAGTACGAGCTATGGGTAAAATATATACGTAGTATATATACATACCCCTATATCTAGCAAGTGTTGTGTCCTCAAAGCATAAGAAGCGTAGAGAAGACATAGCTTGGGCTAAGCGTAAAAGAGTGAAAAAGAAAAAGAAAAAAAATAAAAAGATAGATCGGTCCGCCCCCCAGTACTTAGGCTGTGAGCAGTCGAGGTATAGAAGACGAGCGAAAATGAGGCGGTCGAGAGATGTGAATGAAGAGAGTATATATAAATGGGCATCGATTCCCCCTATACTTAGGCTCTGGTCAGCCTAAGTACGAAAGAAGGGTCGAAATGAGGCGATCATGAGACGGAGTTGATGAGGAGAATGTTATACACAGATGGCATCGGTCCCCCTATACTAAGGCCTTAGCCTAAGTACAGTAAGATGATTTACATGGAGACCGATGGGGTCAAGAGGGAGGGAGAGTAGCCGATAATTTAAGGCGGTTTTCGGCCGTATTTTTTTAGCCTGTGGTGGGAGATCATAATGATACGAAGAAGATGAAGCATATGATTCCCATCCATTGTTAGTGTAATCCTCAGAAAAATCATGCTGGAGAGTAGATGAAACGTTTGAATAAGATGATATCCAACCATTATCGGAGTTATCCTCAGAGCAATAGTCTTTGAAAGTGGGGGCACTCCAGATATTCTTAAGCTGCTTTATCAGTTTGTGCTTAGTCTTAGGGTCATGCGATTCATCCTTGGATGAATATACAGAGAACCAGTCTCAGTCAGCTGATAAGAAATTATTCCATTATATATAATGAGACCAGAAGAATCGGCTTTGCATGAAAAATAGTGAGGAACATGAGTCGTTCAACAAGAATCGATGTTTGGATCCTTGTATAGATAGGGTTTTAGAACTGTCGAACAGACCTCACTCATGTAGATTACCTTGTCCGGGCCTGATGAGGAATCATCAAAAGATTCCTTTTCCAGAAGGTTGAAGGTGACTTTCATTTTAGATGAAGGAGAATATATTTTGTTTGGTGTTGTCTGTGAAGGTGTTGGTCCTAGGATGAGGTGTTTACAATAGAGTCTCAAGATGAATAACCATTGAAAAGTTTCTCCATGGTCGGTGCATGTCCCGCGTATTTGTTTTTAATTGTCTTAATGCTGGTGCACTCCTGAGTTGGATTGAATTGGTCAAGGTGGTCATATAAGATTTCGGCCGACTCAGGGTGAGCCCATGCATATGTATCAGGATCATATAAGAAGTTAGTCCCCATGGTGAAAGCAGCGGGAAATGGAACAATGCGATGAGGTTCTAAACTACGTGTTAGTGCACGTCCCACATATTCATTCTCAGTTGACTTGATGTTGGTGCATTCCTATGTAAGGTTGATTTGATCAAAGTGGTCAGAGGAGATTTCGGCCAACTTAGGATGCACCCATGCATATGTCTCAGGATTATATAAGAAATCATTTCCCATGGTGAGAGCAGCGGGAAATGGAACAATGGAATGAGTCTCTAAACCAATAGTCTCTTCAACAGCCGTTATCTAAGGTGTATCAGCAGGGTAGGGCTCATTTACCGCTTGATGATTACGTCTGTTGATAGCTTCGTGGGTTGCCTCAGAATATCATGTTTCCTTAAAGTCTGGGTGAGATCGAAGTGCTCCTAATGCTGTAAAATTAATTTCCCGAGTCTCACACTCAATAATTGCCTTTCCAAGAATGATTGGAGACTTGTTGAATTCTCCTTGATGCTCAATATCAATGATTGTGAAGTCCACTTTGAGCGGAGCACCTTGGAATGTAACGATGACTGAAATGGTTCCTCTCGGCCGCTTTTTAGATCGATCAACCAGTTGAATGACCTCTCTTATCTTCCTGATAGGTCTGAGTTTGAGCTTGTCAAATACAGAGGTCGGGATGATATTGATTGGTGAGTCGTCATCGATTTGAGCATGGGTAAATATTGTATCTTTGATTACACAGTTAAATCTGGGCAACCGCTTCACTATGTGGCTCTTGGTTTTTCTCCTCAACACCAAGGATGTGGCCATTGATAAGATATGTCTTTCAGTCTTTGTTCTCGTCCTGCCCGACTTTTTCATCATTACTTTGCTCATTACAAATCCTTTAAGGTCGTGGAAGTGTTCAATGGCCTGTATTAAGGGAAGTTCAAAAATCAATCTTTTCTCCAATGCTTCCCTTAGAGTAGGATCCAAATTCTTCAAATCCTCCTCACTTTCAATTTTTATGTATTTTTCCATTTTTTGAGTGTTTTTGAATATTTTGATTTTTTGGTATTTTCTGTGTGGTGTGGTGACGTGGTGCTTTCCGTAGATGAGAAGGGGCTTTAGTGCGCTGAGCAAGAATCAGAGTCAGAGTTATTCCTAGGGGAGTAATGCAGAAGTGTCACTGTCACAGTCATCCCTAGGGTGAATATAGTCTAAGGGTTTTTGAATATCCTCAGGGTTCTTAACATTAGATCCAATTATTTCATCCTCCACTTTCGTATCCGAGCCTTCATAAAATGAAATGAGTTGATCAATGAAATTTCATAATTTTTCCTCCATTAATTCATATCTCTTACTTATCCTCAAAATGTCATCCTCCAAAAAATGATTGATCATGGGAGCAATCTGAGTGTTCTCTCATTTTTCAACTTGAGATCTTATTATTTCGTCTTTCATTTTCATGTACGAGCTAGGAGAAGATCCTCTCAAAATATGTCTTGATTTGTTGTCCTCTAATATTTTCTCTTGAAAAATCATGGAAGGAGTCTGCTCAGGTGGAGGATTCGGAGGGAATCTTTAGGTCGCATACTCAAAATGTTGTGACTCAGGCATGTATTGTTGATTTGAGTAAAGCTTGTTTTCTTGATCATGACTGGTCAGACCCTAATACTGTGGAGTCACCATACAAGATTTATGTGTACCAATATCATCAATCCAATGATCTTTATGAGTGTCATATATGAAGATGGGATTGTCACGGTTAATCCAAGATGGAAGATTATCAGGTACGGGCCAATCCTCTTGATCTATTTGGATTTCCATTTTATTCCAATGGTCAAATCAAATTGTGGATTTGTAAAATATTGACCTATCCCAACAATATGGTGAGGAGAGATTGAAGTCAGTCGGAGTTGTTGTCTCGATCAGTCATTCGTCTCAAAAGTGATTTGATCTTCAAATGGTTCATGAGTTCCATCGAGAAATGGGTCAATCCAAGATGGTAGTTGATTGTGGTAAAGGGTGGTGGAGGTGGAAGATATGAAGAAATGTTAAATTCAACCAGATTCATCCTGTGGTTAGAGTCTCCCACGAATGAAGGATTGACATTTACATAGTATGAAGGATTGATTGCATGTTTTGATTATAGAGAGTTAACATACAAAGAAGTGGAGACCTCAGTCGGCTGTTTGTTTGTATGATCCGAATATAAAGGATTGTTATTCATGGAGTAGATCGGATTTGTAGAGAGGGTTGGATCTATTTATGGGTGAGAGTCTACTATGAAAGTTGGATGACGTCTATCAGAAGAGGTTTTAGATAATTTTGGTTTGACTGAGACCAATACATTTTCAAAGTATGGATCTAATGGGTACTCGGACAAATGTCTCGTCATCTTTGAAGAAGGTGGATGAGTTGTCATGATAGATCTTGGCTGAAAATGTTCAAGTGTACGGGATACTCAACGATAGAAACTCGGAATTTTAAATCAAGGAGAGTGATGGCACAAGTGTATGGTTTTTGATATTCGAGATCGGTTCACACACGCCAATGCAAACACAATCCAAATCTTAAGTTCACCAACTCACACAATGAAGCCGTAAGAGCTCGGTAATTATATTTAAATTTTAGTTGGTGATAAATAAATCTTGGAAAATAATTAGCGAGCTGTTAGGTGCTGTAATTTTTCTTAAAGAATGACTCGAATTCTTATGACTAGTTGCACCTACTTTTAACTAGTATGGGTGTATGAACGGACCACAAAACGACTACCCGTTACTTAAGGACGGAGCCTTACACAGTGTCCTTTAAACCACCCAATCTGCTAAGGAAATCAGGACCATTTACCGGCTACCCATATTTCCTCACTAAGAAGTAGCTAATCGTTTTTATAGTATCAATAGTCTAAACAAAGACTCCAGAGCTGGGCTCTAACCTTAAGTCTCATCTCTCGCTCACTCAGATAGATAAATGAATCCAAGGTCGGGATTGCTCTCCCGTAAAAATTCTTGATTTTATGAGTTAATTAAAGTCAGCCTTGTTTAGCAGTCCCAATTTTAATTAGGTGATCACTGGAAAATTTATGGTGAGTAGAAATACACGTTTATCATCAAATCCTAATTTCCATTTAAAATTTACATGATAAAACAAGAGGGAGAAATTTGGGAAAAGCTGATGCATGTGAAACAATGATGTATGTTCAGATAGAAGACTTATAGTGATTCCTCGCAATATCCATGTGGGATGCAATACAAGAATTGAAAATTATTCTATATGGATGCATGCCGACAAAAATTTCACCTAGAAGACAGTTCTATTAGCCATGAAGAACTGAGATACATTTTTGACTAAATTGAATGATCTAATGTGTGTCTCGATAAAGTGAAGTGTGATCCTAGGTCCTACGAGCACAGAGAATAATCATAGAAGTTCTAATAGCCGTATGTGTAGGTCTAACCTACAAATCACTCAAGTCGGGCCCCACCCTAACTAGAGAGTGAATCATGCCACGCCACACCACAGAAATAGTTCAAGGTCTTGTTACACACGTAAGAGTCCAAACGGATACTGCTATAAATGAGCAATTAATTACAAAAATTAAAATTGCATAAAAATAAATCCAAGATTCTACGCTTTCTTACAACTCGACTTGATCTAAATTTTAATGCGACTTTTCAGAAATTGGTGAAGATGCATCGGTTTTTGTGAGAAACCACTCCACATATGTATGGTACCTCGTACAAAAAATAAGAGAGAGTGTAAGATAGTGACACAAAAATTAATCGAAAAAATAAAATAGAATAAGGGATTAAATGCTGAAATAAAATAATTGCTGAAAAATGAAAATTATACAATGAAAGTTCGGGGGGTCAGACTATCCGAATGTGTGGAAAACAAAGCACTAATTTTTTTAGACAAAAATCTAAGCCATTTGCCTCCGAGGTACCATCTGACGAGCCATGAAAACCCTACGTTAATTTACATGAATTATCATTTAAATTTGTCATTTTATTGTAGGTGGGAATTCAGAATCGATCAATAAATAACCACAATAATTTATTCGGTTTTTAATCAGTGTGGTTTTATGTTTATTTTACTTAAGCAAGTCCCATGGTCGAACTCAAGGAGGCAAAGGAACAACCTAGAATAATATATACCAAAGTTCATGCATGGTTTTTGAGGCAGTATTTTTTGTATTTTAATGCAATTTTGGAATCTAAAATGCAAATGTGACCAATTTTAGGGACTTAAATGCAATTTTAATCAAATGATGTCCAAAAATTACGAAACTTGACTGAATGTAAAATATGGTGAAATAACACACTGTAATTTTTTTTTGGAATTTTCGGATGCAAGATGAATATTTAAAGAATTTATGAATGCAAATGTCGTGAATTTCAATATTTAATTATAATAAATATTAAACCTATTTATTTTCAAAGGATAAAATTATCCAAGATCTATCACTAGGAGATTGATTTCCGAAAAATCCTAAACCTCGAAATACGAGATTTAATACCTACTAAAATTAAAGATTGAAATCTACAAAATGATTTTTATAGATCAAACCATGCATGCAAATGCAATTCTTTTTGGATACGATGTTGAATATAATTAATCCTGTAATTGTGAAATGTTGGCAATTTTTAAAACTATGATTAATTTAATATGAATTTATGAGCACAAATTGGGTAAATTATGCAATTTTATGCAAGAATATTAATTGTTAAATAACCACAACATAAAAATATAAGGCAATTATGCCATAATGTAGATAATTAATTGAAGAACACAATAATATTTTTGAATAATAAAATTTTGCGATGTAGAGGTTCAAAATAAAGGGGAACACATGGGTCTCAATGCAAAATTACTATAATTAAATGATGCAGAAAATGCAGAACAAGAGCTAAACTGTAATTACCTAAACTTAGAAGGGTCTTTTCTGCAAAACATTCAACAGGTCATGTGCCAAGCACATGACCTCTGATGGCGGGACCTGACTACATATAAGGGGACCTCCAGGGGCTTCGCTGTAATTAACCGTTCCACACGTGATCTGCACATGAGGGGGACTCTTCTTAGAAATTAGAGGATCTTTGAGGGCTTCTTGCAAATATTCCCCAATACATGTGCTCTGTACGTGCGCTGGGCCTCAGGATTCGTGCACCCAATGGCTGGAGTGGCCGAGGCTGAGGAGTGGCGGAGGTAGCGGGCGGAAGAGTGTGCCCCACAGTTGGAGCAGGAGAAGTCGTAAGGGCGGACATGTACGACGATGTCGGCCTGAAGTGGTGGCGGAGTGTTGGTGGTTGGCTCAACAGTGCACGTGGTGAGGACTAGGTGGGGGAACCATGCTCCGGTGCTATCACTGTCGGAGTGGGTTCTTGATCCTCTTTGTCAGGACGTACAAGCTCGACAACCGTTGGAGTTGGAGCGTGGCAAGCGTAGGGGACGTTCCTAGAGCAAATCGACCCTCAGGCGGAGGAGAGTCGATTGTTGGTGGCGACAGGGTGAGACACCTCCTGGAGCAGGTGACGAAGTCAAGGTAGTGGAGGATCCTGAAGCTTCATCTCTACGGTGTGGGCTAGAGCACAACAACAACATGAGGGTGATCAGCCGTGGACTGTGATGAGCTGTGAGGCTCGGATCTCGCTGAAGAAGGAGAGGCGGTCGGGCGGTCACCACCGACCTCCTTCTTTACTTGCGTAGTCAGCGGATGGCTTGGAGTCAAGGGCGGCGTTGGAGTTAAATAGCATGAGGGTGGTCAGTCAAATGAATAAGGTGATCGACGAGATTACACGACTGATCGGAGGGGATGTGATTGGGAGTGACTACATTTGGCGGAGGCCGAAGAGGAAGGTGCGGCTGGTGGTCTTGATGTACGCGGGGTGACCGGTAGTGAGGATGGCGGCGTGCAACTAGAACAGAAGAAGAAAGATCAGGTACGAGATATGCAGAGGTGTCTAACTGGATATGGGGATTGGATGACCGAGAATCGCGGGGTGGTGGAGCTGCCGAAAAGGGGAAGTGGGGCGGTTGATCGACGGAGGAGGAAGAACTGTAGTGGCTGTCCGATCGGCCGAGATCGGACAAGCAGATGGACACTACATGGCAACATTTTTATTTTATTTTATTTATAATTTTATAATAAAATGAATTTAAATATATAAAAGGGACAAAAGTGGGTGACACGTGGTGGACCTAGGAGCGGCCACGTGTCAGTCCCAGAAAAATCGAAAAAAAGGAAAGAAAAATAAAATAGAAATAGCAAATGACCTTGGATCAAAAAATTTTCTTCATAAAAGTTGCTCGTCTCGATGAGATCTATAACTTTCATGAAGAGACTAAAACCAAATCGACCATTTTCACAAAGTGATATTTTTGGGGTACTCCATGTACATAGAATACCTTGATTTTTGAGTTTTTTTGTTATTTTTAAACCCGATAAAAATCCAGAAAAAATACGATAAAATCGAAGATAAATATTTACACATTAATCTATTTTTTTGTATTTTTTAATAATTAGAAAAATGAAGAAATAAAATAAAACACGAAAAATACAATATTTGTACAGGTAGTTAGTGGAGACTCAGACTCATTTAGTTTCTTTGCTTTCAAGCCCATTTTGGATTTAGATTTTGTATGCATTTTAATAAAACTTTCGACAAAGAAAATAAATGGAAAAGATATAAAATAAAATGGGTTATTTATGTCTATAAAATAATAGGTCAAAAACTGCTAAAATACAAAATGTACAAAAGATGCCCAAAACCCAACTTTCACATATGATTCACTTGAGCTTGATCTTGTTTTGAAGGTATTTGAATGTGCATTAGTTCAAAAGTGAGTAGGATCAAATCAAACACTGTATGAGGAAGATATCAATGTTTTAGTCTGGAAATCCTGGAATTAAGTTTTGAGTTTCTGGTCCACTTATTTAGGTTAGTGTTTTTTTGTATTTTTCATTTATTCTTGTTAGTCAAATGTACACAATGGAGGTGGTTTCTAATCATTTGGAGTTAGCATGAATTAGTTAAAAATTAGGGAAGTTAGGATATTTTACAGGTCAATTGGACTGAGTTTTTTTGACTTCTTATTTTATGCAATTATGAGTGAAAAAATACAATTATTATTATTACGTGGATGAATGCTAATTATGCAGAATAAATAAAAAATGCCAACGAATTTTAGAGATTTGAGCTTGATTAATCATTTTTAGAGTCAAGATAATCTCCATTAAATTCTCAAAGTAAAGAACCACTTTATTGCTTATGAAAAGAGAGTTGTGCCTTCGCCCTTCTTCTTTCAAATCTAGTCCTAAAGTGTCACGATTCTAAGAGGAGGAAAATAAGAGGAAAAGTCCTACTCTACAACTTCTCCTTGGTCGTCTCCCTCTCCCTTATCCTCCACCCTCTTGATCATCCATTCGTCACCCCCCCTCTTTTTATTGGTGTGCTAAATTGCAAGAGGAGACATCTTACTTTGCATGCTTCATGCTCTTGAAGTAGATTTTGTGAAATGAAATTTTGATCACTGTGATGAATCCATATCATATTTGGCGTGGACAACGGTGGAGAGAATTGTCTCTCAAGTTCACGAGAGGCTCATAATTCATCACTGTGCTCATGACGGTAGCAGATGTCGAATCAAACTCAAATCAGGATGTCTTTTCCATCAAAGACTTCACGTATCAATTATCTAATTTTATTTCTCATAAGATTAGTAAAACATTGTGGAAATTATTCCCTTATCCACGTGGTTTTACTTTACAATCGATACTTTTCCTTTGATTATTATATCGCTCATATGATGAGCTTATTATTTTTCAATTTCGACTCATATATTCCATGTTTCTGTAATGTGCAAGATCAAAACCTCTATATAAATGGTATTAGATTCTAGACCAAAGGATTTGGATTCACATCTATGTTTGAAGAACAAAGGTGTAATATTTTCCTTATTGCAAGTACATTTATGCCATCTTTCGTGTTTCAGATGTTTTAGCAACGTACAATATTGATGTTGTTCTCCCATATTTTGAAAAATAATTTTGGGATACTAATGATGTCTAGAATATTTATACATGTCCCTAAAAAACCCACCAAATGTTTGCATCATCTGGATGAAGACTCAGATGTAGAAAAAGTGCGTGCAGGCAATGATTTTGATAATAAAACATAGCAAAAAAATATTGATTTTTTCCATTGTTTTTTATTATATATTACATTAGAAACATTAATAAATGCATCATTAGTCAAGTTATCTTTCAACATTAAATTATTTCATGCAATTCTAATCGTGAGATCTTGAGAAATTAGATTTCTCCATGGGTGAAGTTGGAACATGACTTGATAAAAACTAATGATTATTTTTTATTTGTAGACTCAAAAAATAATGATGTTTTTTTATCACATATCTCATGATATGATTGATTATATAAGTGATTACGAATCGTTAACCTTAAAGAAATACATTTATGATTCAACAACTAGTAATGAACTATTTCAATCATATAACCTAAACTAAGAGTTAAAATAATATTGTATCTTCTCGTATTCAATATAGATATATCTGGTTATGTCGTTTTGAATACATTTTGTTTATTATTATAGTGTGTAATTTTTGTGTTGTAGAAAGTTATGCGAGCGAGTTGCATTGTAAATTCTTAGTGATTACTGTGAGCATATGCATGTGATACAGTTCGAATTTGTAGAGTGTATATTTACAGCTTTTATGAGGATACAAATCTAATATATAAAAGCATCCAAGTTAGAATAGGTCAACTTGATTAGATTGAAGACGATTAATTATATCTTAATTACACTATTGATTACATTCCCCTTTAGTTGACTAATTATGAGAATTTGATTGAAAATAATTAATTGCCAATCTAAACATGTCACAGTTTAAGTCTTAAAATGAAATATATGGTCTCCCATACTACTAAGAGTACCATCATCTTGGATTATACTTTGGAGACGACTTTGTGAAGTCAAAACTTTGGAATACAAGCGCATATGGATTGGATCACTTCTTTTCTTTAAAGAGATAAATCATATGCGTAGTAACTCCAATATTGTTCCCCATATAATATAGGTAATATTGTACTACACATATGCCATAGTTTTTGCTCATTGATGGTTGGTTAGTTTAATAACATGTTAACATCTCATTCGAAGTGATGAGCATGGGTATTAAGACCGAACAATGGGAATGCAAGTTGGACTTGCAAGGTAGAAAGAGTTCCCACTTATTTCTCCATAGTTGCATTTTCTTATATTATTCTAGTGTGACAAAAGTGGAACTGAGATACCAAATCTCACTTAAGGTATTTGGTTAGCATATCTCATGTTTTAAAAGTTGGAAAGGAATGGACTTTTAATATGCAAAAATACGAGACATCTTTTAAAAAGTAATTCACATTTATAAAGTATATTAAAATGCAAGCTGTTTATTTTTTAGATATGCTTACCTTAAAACCCACTCAAATAGATATACTCGACTTTAACTTGATCAATGAACCAAATTGTCTGGATTGGATCCATGATTTGGATTTAGTACAAGAATTAAACACATAATATATGTGCATACCAATGCAAGATAAAAGAAACCTCATAATGATGAGGATCGACAATTTAACTGGAAGTCGAAAAATAATCAAATGCTCATGTATTGATATAATCCTAACTCCTTATTAAATGTGCCTTGGTAACAACATATCGATAGGAATTATATTGTTGAGATTCTTCTATGTCTGAAGAAGATGTTTTGGTAATGTGAAGTGCTCTCGACATTCAACATCATCAATGACATAGTACACTGCAAGATGCAATAAGGTAACTATGTTGGAATTTGAGTACTAAAAAATGTTTGAGTATTTAACTGAAATAAAGCCATTGGTGTCAAGATGCATGTAAACTATCTCTACCCAAGTCCTTCATGAACTTCATAGACTCATCTTGCATGAAAAATATCAAGTATATAAATGTTAAAGATTTTGTCCACGTTGAAGTCCTATAAGGACATGCTCAATTAGATAGACCCTCTATCTAAGAAATGGTTGTCTAAGACTAAGGTAAGTGTAGTGAAAGAATGGACCCCTCAAGTTAAAAGAGTGTACTACATTCTTTAAAATGCTATACACATTAGATCTAGATTTATTTTTATATTATATTTATTTCAAGTATATTAAAAGGATTTAAAATATATTTTTGTGGTTTTTTAGTACGATATTTATTAGAAAATATAATTAGGTTAATTTACAATATAGGTATTTGTTATCTATATAATAAATACATTTATTTATTTAGTTTTATTTTTGTTAGAATTTGTGCTTTTTATTTTTGTTTTATATAAATATTATAAAATAAGATATAAACATAAAAAATACATATATGTATAGAATACATAGAATAAAATAACTAAAGAGTAATATACAATTATACATATACCATGGTACCCAAAAAAAGTGACTTTCACATCTTAACTCTAATTTTAATGAAAGCACCCTCATTTTAATTTAATTTAGTTTGAATTCAATGAAAGTGAGTTTCTTGAATTTTGAGTTCATATGGAGAAGATATTACACATTCTTTGTTGGTTTTATGCCTTTTCGGTTGGTTATAGGCTTTTTTTTGAAATTATTTTTATTTTTTAGTATACATTATTATTTACAAGTTTCAAGAAGAAAACATTTTTATGTGAGTTGATCTGAATGTTAAATAAAATAGTACAATATATTTACATAATAAATGTGATGAATAGGTACATTAGTTGATCTTCATTTTTTGGGATTTAAATAAGTTATTGACCTTATCTAGATCTACATTTTTTTTGTCGATCAGGTCAAGTATTGCCGTGATCTCGAGGCTCAAATCTGTATCTATGGTAACATATGATGTTGGTTTGTCAAGAGATGATAATTAATGATATTTACATGTATTCTACTAGGGATTGTAAGCCAAAATGAAAGATAAAGATGGTGAATTGAGGATTCACCAAATATCTCAATATTTGAGACCTAATCTAATTTGGACTCAAGAGTAACTTTCATGGTTCTGTTTCCAACGTGGAGATCTAGGAGTGGAATTAAAAAATGGGTTCAATTGAATGTAAACTAATCCAATTAATTCTCACTGAATTAGGCACAAAATGTAGTCACTAAAATCCATCTAGTTTCATCACTCACTGAGAGTGGAAGTATTATGGTGTATAATATATTATGAATGCATTAACCTAGAGTATTCCCAATAGTAAATCACCCTACATACTAGAAGACTTTGAGAAACATGGAGTTCAAACCCTTGTTTGAATCTCTCCTTGTGGGATATATCCATAGATTTCTCAATCGATCATTGGGCAACAATATCAATCATATGCTTTTCAAAAGAATATACTAATGCTTCCAAATTCGTGTCTTGTTTCACAAATAATATGACCATGTGTGGAATTTTGTTTGATCCCAATATCTCATGAGTTAGCTGTGTCTCCATGTTCTTCAAGTATGATTTTTTATGATACCTTTGAGAGATCATACACCTCATATGACCTCACATCTGATGAAATGCTAAATTGTTATTCTAAGGTCCTCAAATTCCAGTACGAGCAATTATCAAGTCAATCAGAACCATGCTTAATATATCTCAGTGAAGAGATCATGGTGTAGTTTATACCAGGATAAGTCTTGGGTCGAATACAAAGACGCTAACAATTAAGTTATCTAAGGGAAGGTTTAAAATCTAAGTTATTTGATTTAGTGAGATATAGGTTAAGATGAGAATTTATGCATGGTATTTTTAATCTTTTTATGCAATGTTTAATGACAAGATATGGATGAAACATAATTTATAAAACACAAAAATACACACAAATTATCTCTGACTTTATTACAAAAATAACTTGTATTGGTCTCCAAGAAATAATTTTACAACCAATGCACTAATTAAATAATTCTTTGGTTTATTAAGCATGTTGTAATCAAAGCATCTAAATCCCTAAGTAGATGAGCTCCTACTTTATTTAATTAGAGTTAAAATCAATCTAAAATTAATTCACAACTCATTTAAACATGAAGAGAATTCAACGTTAATTAAATCGCCTATGTTTATCCAATTTCTGAAGTTAGTAATGGTGATTCATTGCGATTAAAACACAACATCTACTTAATCTATGAATTTATCTCTAAATAAACAACATACCATATCAAACAGTGCATCATTTGAAAAAGATTTGATTTATAAATCCAACAAGATAAATTTTATTGCATTTGGAATTAACATGCACAAATTATTAATCAATCATTCTAGGGGTGCAATTTCAATAAAAACATACAAAATAATTAACAAAACATCCAAAACATGTCCTAAATGGGATAAAATGCAAATGTATGAACTCAAAAGGCTTATTTGTTCATATCTAAGCGTACGGGTACATCTCTACAAATTTGAGAAGTCGATGGGGCTCCACTACAAATGACCTAGGCCAACACATGCGATAGACGTGAGGGCTCTACTTAGGATCGAGGCACATGGCGCTGACATGCTCAGTCCACGTGTAGTTCTAATGTCACTTTAGTGCAGGATAAATACCGCCAAGGCTCTAGGCTTTGGAAAGAGGCTTAGGGTAGATCTAAGTTGTAGGTTTAAGAGGCTTGATCCAACAGTAATTGTATTCCCTCAAGGGGGCTGCTCCTTCGCAAAAGGTGGAGTACTAGCGAAGCTTTGACGAGAGATATGTGACTCCTTCTCTATCCTCCAAGGTTGTTAATGATCGTAGAAGCTTATTGAAGGGTTGATGAAGGCGATGGAGGGTTGGCGAATTAGCTGCGATGGTTGGATTAGTGGGATGACTCCACCTCGTCGGAGGCAGAGAAAGAGTTCAGACAATCCTTAAAATCTCTTATCATTGAAGTGATTGAGTACATGTAGGGGTTAATTTGATAGCTGAAGCAAAGGGGTTTGATTGGAATGGAGGGCTGGTCGAAGTGACTAGAAGACAAAGAGCCCTAGTGGGTTCTTCACTTGCGCAAAGTGAAGAAAGGATCAAAGTAAGGGAAGAGATCTTGAAAGTTGCTTTATGTTTACATTGTATATTGATATAATATGCTCCAATTATGTGAAGAACAACCTTAATGATTGATATATATATATATATATATAAAATCCAATTTCACATAATTTGCATCTTATTTATTCTATACTTACAGTAGTGAAAACAACCTAAACAATACAAACAGTTAAATCACAACATAAATCGATAATCCTTGGTAATATATTTGGAAAAAATGTTTCCAAATACCTCTATTAATATAATACTTATGAATTATATGGTGAGAATATATTTAATACTAAGATTGATAATCATACATGTTCATAACTAAAATATAACTTAAATAATTATCTTTATAAACTAATAACTCATATTTATATTTATTATATTAAGGAAGAAAATAAAACCTCATTAAAAATTGTATTGATACAAAAGAGATAGCATTGAATTTAATCAACAAGCCAACACATTGTTTATCTAATTTGGCTCTATAAATTCCCTTAACATTTTATCTTGGAGAGAAAAAGGGAGGAAGATTTGTGTAAAATGGCCACTCTTTATTCCCATGCATGGAGCACCCACGTACACCCCTTCCCCATGCATGGAGCCACTCACTTATCTCTCCCTTTCCCATGCATAATAATCGACCACGCCTTCCCCACGCAAAGCCAACCACTTGCTCTTTCCCAAGCAAGTGAACTAACTTTAAAAGGTTATTCACTCTCTTGTAGTAGGCCACCCATGGTCTCTATAAAAAGAGACCATGAGGGCGGGAGACAAAACCATCTTCTCACATTGATAGCCCGCCCGAAATGAAGAATGATCAAGGTAAAGGTCTGGAAGTGGTCGTTGCGACCTCAATCACTCAGACGGAGAATATCAAGAAAAATCAACCACTCAAAATAGGTCAAATCAATCAAAACAAAAACGAGAGCGGTCTAGCTATGGGATTAACCTGGTATAGCTCCCAGGGTCGAACACAAGGAGCACGGGTTGGCCAGAGGCCTACGAAGTAGTAAAATAATATAAAAATAACAGAAAATGTTTTTATTGGTTTTTAATAATTTTTATATTTTTTTTGGATTTTTAATAGGTGAAGAAAATAAAAGAAAGTAAAAGCAAGCACACTTGATCAATTTATTTAACACACCAAAAATCAAGCAAAAATTCAAGAAAAATGGTTTTTATGTTTTTAAGTTTTTAAGTGTTTTTGGTTAATTTTTGAGATTTTTCTAATGTGTATTTTATTTTCTAAAAATCAAACAGCAAGAAAAAGACTGGGTACTGTCCAGCCAGAACCAAAACCCTTAAATAAAATATCTAAGGATCTCAACAGGCTCAGGAGGTAATTTTCCTATATTCTAGATACAATAAGGAAAATTTGAGCACCAAAATTATTGTTTTTGGATTTTTAGATTATTTATTATAATTGTTATGAGTTTTTAGGTGTTTTTAGATTTTTAGGGTTTTTACTCAACGAAAAATAGCCAAAATTGGCTAGAAAATCAAACAACACACAAAGAACAGTAACTAATTTTTTTAGAATTTTTGGGGATGTTTTTATATTTTTTTGGGATTTTGAAACCTAGACAGTAGCTAAAAAGAAGGTTTTTGAATTTTTAAAAATACTAAATAAAATCAAAAATGTCCTCAAAAATTCTCAAAAATCCAACAACATGGCAGGAGCTATGTGTCAAATTTTCATCGAATTTGGAGGTGATTTGATATTTTATTCAAAAATATAAAGGGGGCACAGTGCAAAGGGACTTAAGTGCAAATACCCGAAACTCTGGAGGTCCAGGTGCAATTTGCCCAGCAAATCACGCGCGTGGCGCGTGTCTGGGGCACTCAGGGACCTTCTGGTAATCAAAACCAAGTTCTTGGACCTTTTGGTAACTCGTACCAAAAAGTCCAGGGGCTTGGGCGCAAATAACCCACTAAAATCCGCACATGTGTAAATAAAATGCTCACAGGGGTATAAATGCAAATACCAGAAAGTATATATTCATTCAATAACCATCCAGAACTACAGGACAAGAGATGCAAATAACCCAACTAAACACGTGACGAAGCACGTGGGCTCACATACACAGGGGTATCAATGCAAATAAAAACAAGCACAAGGTCCGAGGTGCAATTTACCCTACGTAAATAAAAGACTTAAACTATTTACAGGACTAGAATTAAAAACACAAACTACGAGGGGGGCCTAAGTAAATTACCCCTTTATTCGTCGACGGCTGGATGCGCGCCACGTGGAGGATCCAACGGTCTCGGAAGGCGGGCGCTCTTCTTCTTCAGCACGTGGGCCTGATCGACGCTCCAGAGGGGGACACGTGGGAGATCTAACGGGTCAGGTGCTGTGCCCTCTCTCCTCTGCTCTGACGGTCCTGATGAAGCCTCGAGGTGATCAACGGCAACTGCTCCTCGATGAATGGACGACCGTGATTGAAACTGGAGCTCCGAGGCTGATCGGACGGCGATGGAGGTCCCTCGAAGAACAAGTGGACAGTGAGGTTCGTCGGCCTCGTGTGCGTGCCCGGGTCCTCCTCAGCTGCCTCCAAGTATCGGAGAAGATAGGCGATGACGTCCCGCAGCTGCTGGTAGCTTCAGATGGCCCAGCCGAGCCCTGGAGGGGCTCCGGTGAGGTCGTCGGCGTCAAGCTCCTGGCCTAGATGGGAGGGGGCCTCAGATGGCCTCCTCTTGACCTGCAAAACGGCTCAAGAGCTTCGCGGGTCGAGGGAAAAGTGCCTCGACCCGGTTAGGTGGCGTGAGGGTGAACTGTGGGTCGGGACGAGTGAGCTCCGGCGAGCGGAGGATGGTGGAGCTCGAATCCCAGCTCCGGGGCGAGCTGGGTTGAACGAATGGGCGTAGAAGGTGCGTCGGAGGATGGCGAAGGTGAGCGTGCGTTCCGATGATCGAGAAGATACACAGGATGGTCGGAATCAAAGGAACTCGTCGGAGATGCGATTTGGGCGAAACAAGAAATTAAACTAAATGGGCGAGCTAAAGTGCTACCTGGGTGGAGCGAAAGACTGTGCTGGAGCTTGGCTAGCTCCTGGTCGTCGCCTCGAAGGGCGTCAAGGCCTGAGGCTCGAGCTCCGGCTGAGTGGCGGAGCACGGCGGCGCGAAGCTGTCGGATCGATGGTCGGGGCACCCTCTCCTCACTGCAACAGGGGCAAACGCGAGCTGTCACCTCGGTGATTGCTCTGGAGGTCACGGGAATGAGAGTGGAGAGCCAAAGATGAGAGTGGAGTGAGGCGGAGCTCAGGTTTTATATCACTAGGGGTCCGGCTAGATGGGATTCGGGCAAGGTGAGCTGGTGCGCGGATCCCGAGGCGAGGGCTCCGGCGAGGCTCTCGGATGTGACGTGATCATTCCGGACCCGGAGTTGGGGAGGTTGGCGATCGGGTCACCTGTGGAAAAAGGGGAGAAAACGGGTCGGGCACAGGAGACCCGGCTCTGGTGGTCCTGGGGGGGGGGGAGTTGACCGGGGGTCAACAATCCCCCGTGGACCAATCATAGCCCGCCAAGCTTTAGGATTTTATTTGATTTTTTTTTGGGCCATTAAATGGCCGAATTTTTAAAAACTCAAAACATGAAATATTTTTAATTTATTTTTTTCTATTTTTTTGTGATTTTAAATTAATTTTTGGAAATCAAAATAAGGTATTTACATAGTATAGCTATACATAGGTATTTATACAATATAGGGTTTTTGATTTTTGATTTTTAATTAGTTATTTTTATACATTTTTATTCCTATTTTATATTTAATTTATTTATAGGGTAAAATGAGGAATAAAAGGCTATTTCTATTTTATTTTTATTATTTATATACATAGGGGAAATAATTAGTTATATACAACTATGTACATGGCATATATACAATATATTTTTGTTATTTTAATTTTTGTTATTTTTATTTGATTTTTGTTTTGTTTCTTTTTATTTATTTTATTTACAATATATACCATAGAATATTTACAAAAAGTTTTGAAAATAAATAAATTTATTTACAAGGTTAAATAGATAAGGGGGGTGGTTTATGTACATGGTGAAAGGGTGTTTTTGAGTTTTTGATTTTTAAATTTTTATTTTGTTTTTGATACTTTATAAATATGTACAAATATTTACAAACATATTTTTGGGTGAGGAAAATATAATTTTATTTATTTATAAAAATATATACACAAGAGCCCCTATCTCCCTCTACTTGGCTTTTATGCGGTCAGGCCCATGCTGAGCCCTCCCTTGGGTTAGGTTGCTCAATATTTATTCTAAATATTTCCCTCTTCTTCTTTTTCATCTTTATTCTTTTATTTTTGCACAAAAACATGCTAATTATAAGTATTTACAAACATGCATGCTTTTGCTAATTTTTCCTATTTACACATATCTACATGCATTTGCATAGGTTTTTGTAGCTAAAATATAAGAATAAAGAGTGATGAATGGGTATTCATCACCCCCCTATACTATACTTTGCTAGTCCCTTAGCAAACACTTATTTGAAAAAGAAGTGAAAAAGAAAGAAAGAAAAAGAAAAAGAGAATGTACATGGATCAAGGTTGATTATTAAACTTGCCTTCATTAAATTGAGGTATGGGAGCTCAATCAGATCTTTGGATTATTAATGTGTCGGAACCTTATTTAGACTTAAGCTTAAAACCTAACAGCCTCTAAGTTCCACTATTCTATAACCAAGACTCCTCAATGCTCCAGATCAGAACAAGTCATCAATCACAAACCCTGAAGACCATGAATCTTTTCTTGTCCTGTGAAAGTGAGGTCTAAGCTCTCCACCTCAGAAATGGCAACTTGACAACCCTCCCCAACAAGGTAACTCTATGACCTCAATCTGGCCACTCTTTCCTCGAGGAGCGGGGTATTCCCTTCTAAGTTCAAGTACAACCGGCTCAAGAAGAGGGGGAAGAAGAGAATGGGTCAAGGCCAGTGTAGCCAAGTACCCTTGGGAGCTTGACCAGTGTAGCCAAGTCTCCCTGCTGCAAGCTACAACAGGTGGATCATGAAACCAAGCTTTGCTTATTGCACTTATATACATACTCCGGTGGGATTATCATTTTCTCTCAGACCCACCACTTTTTTGGAGTTCTTTTCTTTTTTCACATTTTTTTTTCGAGTGCATCTCTACAACATGTACATGTGCAGCATATATACAAGGAGTTTTTCCTCTTGAGCCAGTAGACTATCCCTCTTTTGAAGCTTTATTGCAACCCACAACTCCCGTCGTTAGACCTCATGGCAACCAGACCAAGTTGAGACGCACTTCCTTCACTAAATGAAGAAGAGAGGTTCCGCCTAGAAGTACTACCCTA